>CALSBZ010000009.1:1030671-1046300 GCA_943591055.1 Gobionotothen gibberifrons | reverse complement strand
ACACAGACCCGGGGGTCGCAACCTGGCGTGCAGGGTTAAACAGAACATAGACCCGGGGGTCGCAACCTGACGTGCAGGGTTAAACAGAACACAGACCCGGAGGTCGCAACCTGACGTGCAGGGTTAAACAGAACACAGACCCGGAGGTCACGACCTGACATGCAGGGTTAACATAACGTGGACCCACGTCCGCAACCTGCACTTGCAGGGTTAGCGTACGCAGGCCCGGAGTCATAGCCTGACGTTTACAAGAACAGTTGACACGTATACATGCTTACGTGTTGACCACCACCAGTTGTAGGCATAATTACCATTTTTAGTGTTTGAGGGACCTTGGATAGCCAGCACGGCACTGATGACCGGGCGGATGTAGGATGTGAAGGCAGAGGAGGACCATCGTCCGAGTTGTTGCAGAGATGAGGATGAGACGCCTTGATTAGCAGCAGAGGTGGCTGCGTCTATCTGACGAAGCTCTGATACGCTATTAGACGCCGCCACCAGCTATGCATATTTACCGTAGGTAAACTGAAGAGATCTTGGATTGCAGCACGAGCCAATGTCCGGGAGAAGGGAGATGTAGGCGAGTAGTGCGTGAGAGCTGTTAGCTGGAATACGGTGATGCATGATATCGTACCTGACGTACCGCGAGCCAGCCCATGAACCCGCTATGAATGAAGAGCAGGATGTACGCGGAAGACATACGCTTAGTTAAAACTGAGACGTGGCCCGTGACATGGTCTACCTTAATTAGCAGTTAAGTGCGCCAAGATGGGTCATGATGCTGATAACTGATTGAGTGATTAAGACCGTCTTCTATCATCTGAGGGGATGATGGAGGGACGCTAGTGTTAGATCCAGCGAGTGTGATAATAAGGTGTAAGCGATATTGAATCTGAGCGTGCCGCTATGCGGAAAATCTCATGCAGATATTCCCCCAAAACGGAGGATGCGCAGTGCATGTCCTATTTACCACTGAAATAGGCTCCGGTGCACGCGCACTGCGGCGGTGTAATGCCGCTGAACCACATGATACCCGATGCATCACGGCGTTTCTGAAAGTATAGTTTGAAGAAGTAGTTCTGATAAATCTGTCTTCGTATGATTAAACTACTGTGTGAGGATTTAGTGGATCGAGACTGTGAACGGATCTGGACGGTGCTGCTGCGGAGATGTTGTTGTCGCAGATCCAGCCGTTGGTGCACCGAGGAACGGCATATTTCTTAGTGGAGAAGAAAAGAGAATACAAATGCGATAATTTACAGTCAAATAAAACATTCAATTAATATGAGAGTCAGTTCCTAATTAATTTAGTATCTTCTCTCTTCTTTCTTTTCTCCTTATCTCTCTTCTTTTGTCTTCTCTTTTTCGTTTCTTCTCTTTATTTAGTATCTGGTCGTGTCATACCCGAATAGTGTGCAGAGACTTGGTTAGGGGAAAAGAAACCCTACGAAACGCCATTCATTTCAGGAACACTGTGTTGACTGGAAACTGCGTTACTTACTGAGCATTGTAATGGGTAGTAATTACCCGAACTGCGTTAGTAATGCGTTGCATTACTTCGTGCACGAAGTATACGTTACTGACGCTCCATACTGTAACACGTGCAACCGACACACCTGACTCATTTAAACCCTGACTAAAAGTAGCGATGCATATGTTGAAGTTTCCTGTCGGCTCCCAGGCCGTAATCAAGGACGCAGGGGGGGGGATGACTCTCTGTCGTCTCCCCGGCAGAAGCAACATGCTCGGGTTCAATAACCCACTTATCGGAATGACTGGAAAGAGGCAAGCTCTTCTTGGGAGGTCGTTGCATTATTATCTCTTGCGTTCGCAAGATAACTTCACGAGATCACGACACCTATCCTTTCTGCTGCCTCGTTTATTTTCTAGAAACATATATCCGTCTTACTCGCTCTACCATACCCGCGCACGCACGTGCGCGCGTCACACCCCTCTCTCAAAGGGGTAGCGCTCTTTCTTCTTTCTTCTCTTTTTTTCTTTTCTTCTTCTTTCTTCTCTGTTCTTCTCTCTCTCTTCTTCTCTTCTTTTTCTTCTGTTTTCTTCTGTCTCTCTCTCATTTTCTTTTTCTTCTCTCTTCTCTCCTTTTCTTCTCTTCTTTTCTTTTCTTCTTCTTTCTTTCCTTCAATATACGAACATCTCGTGAATTTATTGCAGCTGCCTCTTGCCAGCGCTACCCTGACGCCTGTTAAGTAGTGATGTTACGTATTGCACCGAGGCTTCGGAGCGTCTGTCGAGTAATCCCTGAAGGTTTTTTTTTTTTTTTTTTAAGCATGTATCGAGGCTTGTATCAATGTTTTTTTTTAAATGCTCATGCGGGAGATTCTACCGGCAGATACTGCCGTGATGAAACGTCAAAACCACATCAAAGATTATTTCTGAAACAGTATGGAGCTCAAAGGCTTTCTCTCTTGCCGGTTTACCACAAGGTGAGTTCCTTTTTATTTCCTGCTTCTTCACACATGGTCTCTCCAGTCTCCAGTACATGTTAACTCTGAGTGTTAGCGATGCTTGCTAATGTAAACAAAGACCATATTACTTCCCAAGTTGGGCATTGTTTCTGATAGCAACTTTCTGATAGTGCTGTGGGTCCACATTTCCGATATTACGTCACAACGGACGCAAATCTGGATCAGCTTCGTTGTACCCCCGTTTTAGAGATTTGGGTACGGAGGAAAAGAGAGAAGGTTTTTTTTCTGACGCTGCCTGACACACCGGGGACACATATTTATATAAAGGACATTAAAAAGTGGATTTTGCATGATGGGTCCCCTTTAAGGCTCGCAATAACCTTAACGCATTAACATTTAGTTTGCTAATTTATCACATTACCAGGTTGGACCCAAGGTTGCTCCAGTAACATGGGACGATCTTGTTTTTTGTGTTTAATGTTTTTTTTTTAAATGCCTTTTCTCCTTGTCATTGGTTCACCTGCTGCCCCTGTGCTTTGCATGGCCTCCCCAGCTGTGTAACGTCCCAGTGTTCTCTGTCAGTTTGTCTGGTTTCTGTTCTTGTTCCTCGTGCCCTACGGTCTTTTACTAATTCAGTTAGTTTAACTATTTTCGTTGTTTTGTTTTACCTTGTCTGGTCCCCCTGTTTTTGTATCAGCTTTATTCATTAAAAGCTCGCTTTTTGTTATACCTGCCTCCCTCTTTAACTGCTTTTGGGTCCAACTTCATGCTAAAACCTTGACATGCGCAGGGTCAAGGTTGAATCGCAGGGCTATGAAATGAATCGCAGGGCAGTGAATCGCAGGGGCAGTGAAAAGGCAAACAAAGCGTAGGAATCGGCACAGATCATTGCACTGACAGGGGACCACTGGACCAGTAATAACAGTCACTACCTTGTCGTCACAGCAAAACTGCCCCCGTTATTTAGGTACGGAGGAAATTGAGGAAAGCCATTTTTTCCAAATCATGTGCAGGTTTCTTGAAGTTGCACAGGACTGGGAGATATTGGACAGGGTCACCACTGTAGGAACAGGTAGTGATTGAAGTTTGTCGATGCTTGTCGAAGTGTCAGAAAATTGTCGGACTATCAAGCCAGAAAGTCATAATAAATCATGTGATAATAAAGCAAAAAACTCTCTGATTTCTTTCACCAGTTTGTTGTGCATTTCTTTATTACAACAACACTTGTATTTGTTTTATCTCCCCCCAATATACAAGTGAATACTGGCATTCTAAACTTGTGATAAATCCTGATCAATCACTCATTAATATTGCGTTTAGATTTTTGTATTCGATTGACAGCACTAATTGTTATATCATTTTATTAATTCACACACAAACGGTTCAGAGATGAATGGCCAAAAAGGCCAAAGGCATGAATGTTTCACACAGTGTTCATTCAGATGGATAGTGTAGTACATGATAGACTAAACATAAAATATACACATGGAGCTTTCAGTCTCCCCCTGTGCAGTGAATCAGAGTGACATAAAACATGAAGTACAACACAGAAACGTCTCATTAAAACTGGCTGATTTTGAGCAGAAATGACTCCTCCAGCTTCTGGCATTGTCTAACTTATGTCACTCCTGACAAACTGGCCTGCATGTCTGAATCACAGCCACAAACTGACAGTAACACTTTCCCTCCCAGTAAACTATGGGAAAAAAGTCCTGTTGGATTTTTGGTGAACAGTTTGATGAATTAAATCATCTTTCATTACATGTTACGTTATATTTGAAGTAAGTAGTAGTAGTTCCAATTTAATTTGTGGAGAGGGGAATAAAGAAAAACATAATTCCTGAGTGGCCCTATTCTGCTCCTTTTCAGGATTATAGTTGTATTTTGTGCCTCTACTGTGACATGTCTCCATGCTTTAATGTTCAAAAAGGTCTTTATTCTTCTGCAGCACCTCTTTTCACCCTCTGTCTGAAACTAGAACCCAGTCTGCACTGCTTAGAGATGTCCCGCCAGTAGTGCTATAGAAGCCAAGTGTTACATCAACCCGATCTCACCAGTCTGCGTATAAATGACACGACTTTACACGTCGTGCAATAGATACGCAGAACTTCGTTTTTGCGTGCATATGATACGCTGATATTGCACCTCAAACATTAAAACAAAGAGCTCTGTGGCTTCAGGCTTGATCGTCGTTCCAATGACAGTTTTAATGTTTGCGGTGCAATAAACGACACAGCAGTTTATTGGGTTATGGTTAGGATTAAATAAATGGCAAAGATATGTAGAAAATAAACGCATTTAAGATACGTTCACAACAAACGTAACGTGGGAGAAAATTGTAGAAAAAAAACGTATTTGACATACGTTCATAGCAAACGTAACGTGGACGTATCATATGCACGCAAAAACGGACTTCTGCGTATCTATTGCATGACTTTTATAAGTCGTGTCATTTGTACGCATTCTGGTGAGATCGGGCTGGTTACATAGTGATGTCATTATGCAACAAAAGTAAACAATGGAGTCCAATGGAGGCGTTTCAGGCAGAGTGTGTGGAAAAAAAACTGACAATCACTGAATCGTCCGCAAACATTTTCTTACATCCATTGGAGTAGAGTAAAAGGGCCCCATCGGCCTGAAACAAATGTTGAGCTATATAGACTGTTGATAAGATGCTAGGCTTTCCAATGATATCCTTATTGTTTTTGCATTCAGCAAAATAATTTACATAACATGATTACTGTTACCAAGACGAGATTCTGAGAGAAAGGCCTACAGAGTTTGCTCAGGATATTTTAGCCACAGTTATTCTAAGAGGGGGCTCTGGGTTTCATATCATGGGGACCTCTGGATCAGAATCAGACTCAGAATATGATATGGATTTTGGATAAATCTGTTTGTCTAACAAAGAGTTGAATGTTTAAGTGCAGTAATTGCAAACGGTTAAGTAATGGCCCACTTCAGGCCCTGATAATAAGTGAATTGCTGTTTTTGAAAGTTACCTGAGACAAACTGTTATATGATCTTCATTATCTCCCATCACACCTGTCTGTCACCTCTGTGGGCTGCCTGCAAACAGAGAAATGCCACAGAATGTCATTTTAATGTCATCACACATCATGTCATTAGTGAGGAGCTTCACTTCTGAATGAAAGATCCACTGTGTGAAAAACAGAGATGCTTGATTCAATAAAATGCAATAATACAATACAAAGTCTGTATGTGTGTGTGTGTGTGTGTGTGTGTGCGTGTGCGTGTGCGTGTGCGTGTGCGTGTGTGTGTCGGCGCAGTTGTCGGCAAAATGCCGCTCCTCTGTTTTCATAACTGCCAAAGCATGAGACTGAAGTTCCCACTGTGGGTCAAAATAATGTTGTTACGCTTCCAAAAAAGCTACTGGAGTGAACCCGCAATACTGAACACTGGGCACGGAGACTGAAGTTAAGTTGAACAAAATGTTTATTTTCAAACTGTGGGGGTTGGGCTGAAGCAGGGGACAGAGCAGGAGTGATTGGAGGGCACAATGGTATTGAATGCTGAACTGTAATCAATGAACAGCATTCTCACATATGTGTTCCTCTGGTCCAGGTGTGAGAGGGCAGTGTGGATGGTGTGGGCGATGGCGTCGTCTGTGAATCCAAAAAGCCAGGGCCAGGGATTGTACCATGTGCTGGGGTGGAGGACAGAATCCTGGGATCTGGGGTGCCGAGGGAGCAGGCTGAACCAGGGGAGCGAGGGAACACGGAGGAACACAGCAGGAGGGAAGGTGGCTGGGCGCGGCAGGCAGAGGAGCAGGTAGTTGGTCACACTGGTGGTTAGACGACGAACTGGCGAGTACTGGATGAGGGAACCGGGTTTATATGCAGGTGTAGGTGACACACAGACAGACAAAAACAAACACACAGGGGGAAAAGAGGGAGGCAGAACTGTGGATCCTCACAAATGTGCTGTGACCCCGAGGTAACTGTCATTACTGAGTGAAGTCCAATAGTCTCCGGTGAGCGCAACTGTGGAAGTCTTTCTTAAATCCTCCTCTACTTTCGCTTTTTGGACTTCATACAAGTTGTGTATTTCCGACACAGTGGTGGCTCTGGAAGGCAATTCATAAGTGCAGTCGTTGGATGCGACCCGAATTATATCACGCAGCCCCTCGTCCTCCACAATGTTAATTGGCCTGCAAGCTATAGCCACCCATTTAGCGATCTTTGTTGAAAGTTTGCTGCTCGTAGACGTGTCCAAACTTTCAAGTGTGGTCTGCCGCAAGCGGGGCAGCAGGAGCGGGGCTGTCGGCATCAGCAGTGGGCTTGGATTGTATTGATGGTATTTTAAACTCGATGCGCTCTGAAACTACCGGCCGGCCGAGGACAAAAAATGCACATGCGTTAATCGCGTTAAAATAATTAGTGGCGTTAATTTTTTTTGCAGCCCTAACCCGCGCCGCCTAGTGGTTTTTGTTGTTGAATATGTTATATTTGATGAAAAAAATATTAAGAGTACATACAAAATAGGGGGAAAGTACAAGGTCAATGATAGAAATATAGAATATCAAATATCAAGAAGATACTGTAAGTGATCTCTACAATAAAACAGTTTAGTGCCGGATGTACAAAGATATTAATAGGAGGATGTGCAAAACAGAAAAACGAATTAACCTTTATTGAAACATTAAAGAATACTTTAGGTTAAGGTCTTCTTTTAAATAAGAAAAAAACTTTGGGGGTATCTATCTACAGATAAATATTAAGCCTGACAAAGTACTTCACGTCTAATATATTGCTTTCTATAACACGAAATGCCGTGAGACTGCGTTGCCTAGAAACGTGTCTTTGACATTACAAAGTCGTTGTTAGTCTTTGTTTACAGAACGGTTGCTTTTAGTTTGGAAATCCTTGATTTTGGAGAAAAATGTTTTTCCAAAATGCAGGTGCAAGCTCTCTCACCCTATAACAATTCATAGGTCCGTTGTTACAAACCTATTTCACGGCTTAGTTGAAAACTCAATTCTGACTGGTCAATTTGGACTTTCCAGAGGTTGTAATTTTGTCTAACATACAGCTGCTAAGGAGACCAGACAGTTGCTAAGGATGATCAAGGGACTATGTGCAGGCATATAAATCCGCAGAAAGAAGTCCGGTAAATGTAACATCAGCTTTGGACAACACACATTTGGAATTCTCTGGAATTATTTTTGCATATTCATTTTGATATGTTTGGAGGGTACAAAACTTTGGATTCATGATGGCTAAACTGTTCCCAGTAAAATAACGAAAAAGAGTGCAAGAGAAGGAAAGAGATTAAAAGACAGAGCGCTGGATGTCAGAGAAATCAACAGAAGAAGACAGACAGGAAGTAATAACGAAAGGGAACAGCAGAAGAAGACAAACAGGAAGTAAACAATATAGGGAACAAAAGAGGAAGGCTGAAGTCGAATAGTCCATTTAGCTTAGGAACCTTCCTAACCGAGTGAAATGACCCGGAAGTCCCTCAGTGGCAGCCATGATAAGTGCCGTTCGAATTCGTCTACATGATAGGAAAGGAGGTTTCAAACTTCCTTTATAACCTCCTTTAGCTTAGGAACCACTGGACCTCCCTAACCGAAAGGAGAGGAGAAAATGCTGCCCCACAATGCCTTGCAGCCGCAGCATTTGCCGCCACACAACAGTCGGCTGTTCACGGAAACAAAGATTATGACGGAGAAATTATATCATGAAAGTTACGGTGCTTATTAAGCATTTTAAAACGTATGTGGTAAGTTGCCAAAGTGCTTTGTTTTGAATGTTCATCAGTATTATAATCAAAAAGAGAAATACTGAAATTATCAAATAAAGTCAACATTTCACAGTCTTTACTGAGCTGGTTTGTTCAACTTTTAAAAGATGTTTAAATGGTGATATACACAGTGATAGATGTTAAGGACTAACGTTTATAATAAATACATTTGTATTGATTTTAAGATCTTTTCATACAATCATACGTATTGGGATAATTTGTATTAATGTGGACCGGAGGGAGAGGGTGACAAGCATAAGTTTCACTTTCCTTTTTTATTTCAATTCCAACTTTGGTCATGAAGAATATGTTTCTCTGTTGTCCACGTTCATAAAGCATAAAGCAACAGCATCAGAGCACGGTGCAGAGTCTCTAGATGAGTTTACAATAGTCCCTCGTTCTTATTAAACATCCATGTTGTAGTCCGCTGTATAGAAAACTGTGGTTTCCATAGTTTCCCCACAGCAGCAGACGCACAAAATGACGTCCGCTGGCGCATTATAAACACGTCGGATAGTGAAAGTTCAGTCGGATTCTCTAAGGTACTGCAGTCTCTTCTCCTAAATCCTTTTGAATTCTCCTATCCACTATCCCTTAACCCCGTGACGTTTCACTCAGAGGTCAAGGAATAGACGATAGGGTTAGAACTTAGGAGCTGATTTTTAAACTATCCGACCGCAACCGAAGACAGAAAGGAAGTAAACACTAACGGGAACAGCAGAAGAAGACAGACAGGAAGTAAACACTAAAAGGAACATGGTATGGGCTCTGGTAGTGTTTACCGGTTAATGGAAAAGTGTGAACAGAGTTGGACAGTTACATAAAACCTTGATGAGTTACGTTTCTCCAGCTGTTGATACGAAGTGGAACAGACCATTTTTTTTATTAGCGGAAGCAATCATTTTAACATCAATCAAATATGTTTTAATCAATATCGTGAATCCTGTCATTGATAGAATTAGCTGGATAATGTGCATGTATAATACATAATTCAAACCTACAGATTTGTATCAAGTTGTAGTCAGAAATGTCAACACAAACTATGGAAGTCAAATTAAAGTTGAATGATAAAAATGCAGTTGAAATATTTTAATTTAATTTAGGAAGTACAAAAGCTGCTGATAGTATAAAAAAAGAAGGCAGAAGATGTCTCCTCCATCTGTGTGAACGAAGCAGATTTCCTCTTTTGATCCGTCCCTTCAGCATACAGGTGTCTACTGTTTCACCTTTTATTTAGTCTAGGGATTCCAGTGTGAGAGTGTGCTTGTGAAATGTCTGAGGAGAGCAGGGAAGGAGCCTCTGGCACCCAGCAGCTTTATTATCATTTCATCAGCCTGCAGGTTGTCTTTGAAAGGTCAGACTCCTGGACGGCTTCCCACTGTGGTGTGAAGGCCCTCAGTGTCGTGGTGAACTACAGGGCTTAGCTAAATCTCATTAAAACCCCACAGGTGAGGGAAATGTGATGTTTGCATGAAGCAGCGAATTGGCCCTCCCTGGCTTTCCCACCAAAACCCAATGTTTATGAAATATATAGAGGTATCCTCATGTTACAGCCTGTGATGTCTCTCCCTGCGTCATCGGCCAGGCAGGGCAGCAGAGATCGCAGTCTGGATCCATTCAGACCGCGGGTCTGGTCCAACGCTGCACAAACAGGCCCTCATGCATCTTCAGACAAAACACAGGAAAGAACCTGTTTTCCTCCTGTCTTCAGATACAACCTTCTGTTCTTACTTTATTTGACTTGTTTCCAGTGGTTAGAGGTGTTTAATTTAATAAGAAAGAATTACCACCCTCAGGCTCAGGTTAACTCTGTAGGCGTTTAGCTGACAGGTCAGGATTTACTTCTTTTTTGTAAAGTTCTCATAAGGCTCTTTATACATGAATGTCGTATAACTTCTGATACTGTTGTCACAAGTCCTACATTATCTAAGTTGTTTTGCATATCAATACGTTTTCTCTCATTTCAGATCCTGGTTGCGTTCGAATTGTCAGTTTAGTTTAGGAACGTTCCTAACGGGAGTGATAACAGCTCTTTGAATTCTCTAGATTATAGGAATTGGTTTAGAAACTTCCTTTATAATCTCCTCTATTTTAGGAAACACTGGACGTTCCTTTACTAAAAGGAAAGGAGAAGATACTGTCAATTCCTTGCAGCCGCAACATTTACCGTGACACATCATTCGGCCATTCACGGAAACAACCGATCCTGACCGAAAAATGCATATCATGAAAGTTACAGTGCTAGTGAGCTAGCTAGATTGAAGACATTTTGTGACTGACTTCCGTTAGCGTGTTCTAACTCTCAGCTAGCATCTGGCAACACTTATTTTGCCGGGTTGCAGTGATGAATGGCTGTGCCACTTTTGTTCTAACCAGGAATTGTATGCTCTTATAATCAGAATTTCATCTAATAAAATGATGTCTCAAACATTTGTAACTGTTCACATACTAACAACCTGTAACTGAACACTTATATTAACATTTTGGGTTGCCATTGCACAATGTGTAGCAGTAGAAATATACACTTGAGCTATAACTAGTCCAATGAGTTACTCAAATTAGATGTTAATTGATCATCTATCATTTTTTGAATAAGAATGTCATTGCTTTCAGTTAGTTATTTTCAAGTATGAGGATTTTTTTGTTTTTCGTGTTTCTCAAAAATGTGAGAACATATCATAACTGGTTACCAAGACACCTCCTCCCGCTCCTGCAGCACAAACAGCATTATTAATAATAAAATACAAAGATTTCTATTTGATGGTTTGGTCCTCTCTTTGACGCGCTGACCCCACTTAAAGAAAATGAAAAAGGCTTTTTCAAAGAATATTCCGTCTCGTCTCCACTGAAGCGCGTGGAGAGCATCTCCGTTTGAAGAGGCTTTTATAGGAAATGGAGACTGAGAGCACCTGCAACGCCATCTCAGCCTCTTCTGTCCCACTAACTCAGCAGGAGACGGTTCAAACATGCAAATATCAGAATCAGGGGAGGGGGGGGGGGTTACTTCTTCTACTCAAACTAAATCTCTTTAGGTGCTCCGACTTAATTTGTTTTAGGGGAAGTGAGGTAAGGACATGGTTGAACGGTTGCCATGTTGTAAAACAATCCGAGGGGATGAAGTGAAAGTGAAGCACACACTGATGCCTTTTATTTATTTATGAGAATAAAAAGCAACATCTCACCAGGCCCATCCTCTTTTGTTTTTTTTACAGATGGCATAGATGCCTGCGGGAGAAACGATGGCAAGTAAGGCCACTCTAGTTATTAATGTCAACATAGAAATACTGCATGTAGAAATCACTCCCCTCTTTTGTGCTGCTTTTGGGTCCTGATTTCCAAAGTCAAAAACTCAAGAAACTCAACACATTTTTTATTTCATAATCTAATATTTGTAGTGATGTCAAATTGATTTAAAAAATGCAATCACCTCAATCAAAATACTCTGTGTTTAATCATGATAAATCACAAGTTGGAAATACTAGATTAAACCCCTAGCAAGCATATGAAGAAGGCTAAAAAAGCCTTCCATACTATAAATCAATGAAGGTTAAAAACGTTGCCACAGGCAAGGTCCAGCTATTTAGACGTGCAAATGAGCTCCAGGTGGAAAAAAAATGAGTGTGGGATGATTTTAAAGAACCTTACAAAACTAAAGGTCAAACAAACAACTGCACTTTTTGACAACATGTGTTCTTTATCAGCAACTCTGTTTCACATTGTTATTCACACTGTGAGCTAGCTCTTATTCTGAGAGTTACTTAACTAAAAGGTATTTCAAAATAAAACCATGTTAAAATCAGGGGTTAGAATTGTTTTATTTATATTTAGATAAGTATTATTATTTTTTTATTTCAAAAGCAAACTATCAGTAGATTCAATCGATATTGCATTTTTGACATTAATATACCGTTAACCCAAAGTACAACTAAGTCTGATGGGACTGACATCTGTTCTGCTGATATGTGGTCATAAAGTATTAGACCAAATGAAGTTTCGACCTGATAGTGGAGACAGAAAAAGTAAAGAAACATTTAACCAAAAACTACAAATGTCACCCTCATGGGGAAAAAAAATAGGCTATCACCAAACTGAGAAGGATAAGACCATGAGTGTTGTTTCACAATTTCATCCTGTAGCTGTTTAGAATGGAAAATTGTCTGGATCGCAAACAGATCTTGCCATGCATAAAGCTATATCACTAGCATTGCTAAACACCACCAGTTTGAAGTGCACATATATATTTTAGGGGCACTATTATGTTTTTTTTAATTTGTATTCTCCTGAAGTGTGTTATAAAGGTTTTTGCGCCACGATTGGACTCCTTTGGTTACTTCCATAACATAGTGACATCACTATGTAACACTAGCGCTTGTATTGGCTAGCGCTCCAACACATACGTTATGGGGATCTCTAAGCCGTTGACCAATCACAACAGAGCCGGCCAGCTAACCAATCAGAGCAGACTGGGCTCTGGGCTCTGGTTTCAGACAGAGGGTGAAAAGAGGAGCTGCAGCACAGACAGTATGAGAAAAATAAAGAGCTTTTTGAACATTAAAGGATGGAGACATGTCACAGGAGAGGAACACAATATAAATATGAAAATGACCACTTCTCTTTAAAAGGTCAAAAACCAAAAAGGCTGGTAATCCCAAAGGAACCTAATTTCTTATCTAAAATTCAAACCAAAAACGTGATCATCTGAATCCTTCTGACATGAAGTCTAGTCAGAACAGTAAGCACAAAGTTAAGTCATACCTTTGACAATGACATCGAGTCTTAGCTCCCCAACTGTCATGCTGGGTGTATTAAAAGAAGTTAATGAATATTCAATGGATCTTTTTAGCATATTATTCAGGATATTAGCATAGTCAGTGACCTAAACATCAGTGTGAGTGGAGCAGATGAATCAGAGGGCACACAGAGAAAGAGTGGGCAGAAAAGGCCAGAGGGAACAGCAGGTCTGCATTCATTACTTTCAGGAGCAGGACGGGTCACTGAAGACACAAAAAGCCCAGACGGGGAGAGCTAGCGGCAAAGGAGACAATTTACAACAATGACATTAAAGTTGAGTCTCTGCAGAGTGGAGCAGGTGGAGAGGTATCCTACACAGGTCAGCAAAATGTAACCTCTGTGTTAGTGGCAGATCACCACGCTTCATACAAATTGTCTCAGTGAATGTACACACAGGCTTGGGGAGTGACAGATTACATGTAACGGAATTATGTTATCAGGATACAAAAAAGGTAACTGTATTCCCTTACAGTTACATCAAATAAGACACAGTCAGATAAATGCTACATTTAAACACAATTGACATTAGAGCAGGAGCACAATGTTTAAAAAGATTCAAATAAACGGAATCTCTACACCTGCTGCCTGAATCTGTTTTCACTTTCTTTGGTTAATTATTTCTTTTTTAATTCAGTAGATGAATCTATGAGTTCATAAAATAGTGTGTGTGGGCCCAACTGTGTGTATTAAACTAAAACGGAGTATTTTCTGTCAGCTCAGATTGTATCTCTGCTTTGTAGTATGTGCTCATGTGTTTCATTGTTGGTGTACAGACTACTGACTCAATATGCTTAATGAAAGCCAGGTTTTACTACAAATATAATCATTTTTGATACTAATTATCTTGGTTTCTTCTTTTCTAAGGTCACATTGTTCTGTTGTCTTATTGATATTTCTGTTGGATTTATTTGCATTGCTTTTTTTTATTTTGATACTCGGATCAGGTTAATGATAACCTTTTTCTACAGGTAACTATGTAAACAAATCCCATCCCAACCCTATGTACAGAGCATATGATCACATTTCACCAGCATTGAACTCAACACAATGTTCCCATCAACATGTAGCTGTAATGAAGTGTTTCCCGCAGACGTACATGTATTGACGGGCCGGTCCCGATATATATTTCTTTCACCATGTTATTGAAGTAGACAAAGGAGTCCAATGGAGGCGTTTCAGGCAGGATGGTTGGGTGTGGGAGACCCTCTGGAGGGAACTTTGAGATTGTAGCCTTTGCAGACCATTTACATGCACACAAACCTATAGAACACACTACAGGAAAGGGGATATCCGAAAAAAGCACAATAGGGCCCCTTTAAGCTCAATGTTCCCTGAATCTTATCCATGCTTTTTTCAGGAATAATTTCATGGTGCACGTGCACGCTGCCGTGAGATGCCAGGTGAGATGAGGCTCTCACATGCAAATGTGCTCAAAGATAAAGCCCATGCATTTTTCATGGTGGACACTGCAGCTTTTCTCCTCTGATATGACAATGAGGGCTTATCGTCCTGTGTGCTCATCTGGGCGTGCAACCATGGGCACGGATGCAATCTGAACCTCGTTCTCTGGAACTGATTCAGCTATGCCTGCAGGGAACATATACCTATTATTAAGAAGATGATTCATTATATATTACCACTCAAAGATAAACGTATAGACCTTAATGTTATGTATTGCATATTTTTCACTTTGTTTTGACAGTTCACACTGAGACTGCAACCAGCTTCAGATGGACTCTGTGTAAGGCTTGCAAAGAAATGTACTTTAGGGTGGTTAATAATGCACTGTATATTACATTTCTGTGATGAATGCTGTGTGGCTGACTGTGCCTACAGCTGTGATCCTCAGTATCTTATTAAACAAAGTGTGGGGTTTTTGTCTGAGAGTGCAATTAAGAAATGCAGGAAAAACATGCACACCATTTAGCCACTGCAGTGCCTCAGGCATGTACATGTTGGAGAAGAAAAAAGCTGTAGATTACTTAATTAGCATGAAGCAATCTCTGCAGAGACACACAAAGCAACACATGTATAATAACCTAAGGTCTATGGTAATGACATATGGATTTACTCTTGGAGTAGCTTTCCTGACCAACCCGGTATCACGGCAAGACGTGAACATATGACGATTTACCATGCTGGGAGACGTGAATATGTCACGGTTTCGTCCCTTCAAACGTGACAGTTACACGGTATTGTTAACATGGTCCAACCAGTGGAGAAATACCCGGAAGTGCCAAGGAAAGGCTCTACCACGCCTATTGGTCGGTTTTTATTGTCAAAATTAGATGTTTTTAATTAATTTTTTAATCCTCACACTCGATTTCGCCGATTTTCTTGTTGCCCTAGCTGGTCGACACCTCTTTTAGCAGAAACAAAGGCTACATTAATGTATTAAATCGATGTTAATCCATGTGTGTGGATCATAGACTGTGTGGATGTGGAATTAACGGACGTGACGTTATGCGATTGCGTTGCCTGGCAACGCAATGTACAAACTCTTCAACTACAACCCTAATTATATTTTAAAACATGTTTAGAAGGCCTCACGAAATACTTTAAAATAAATTCAAATGTGAATGTGAAGGGATGTCTGTAATGTGGTGAGATTGACATTATTCACCCACGGATCTATGGGTTGGG
>CALSBZ010000009.1:1001845-1019829 GCA_943591055.1 Gobionotothen gibberifrons | reverse complement strand
TGTGTGTGTGTGTGTGTGTGTGTGTGTGTGTGTGTGTGTGTGTGTGTCACAAAAAAGACAGGGAGATATAGATAGATGGGAGTGTATGTTTTATTTATCTCTAGTTAAGTGCCAGTGAGAGCTGCTGGGTGAAACCATTTCACTGGAACAAAAGTGCATCCAGTTTAAGATCCCAGACCAATGAATGGTTTTATTTTTGTTCAATTATAACAAAAAATCCAAAAACAAGCATTTCTGTGATTGAGTGCTTCAGTGCACTATTAATACAATTGCTGTAAGTAATCAACAACCCGAGGAATGTTAGTTAATACAACATTTCTAACATGATACCCTAATAGAGTGGCAAAGTCCCTCCCCTTCCGGGGACCTCCATGGGACCTTATTTCGGAAAAAGTATGTATTGAAGTCAATGGAGAGAGAAAGATTATCTTTCGATTCCGTTTGAATTGTGCCACGAATTACACATAGGATGTTTTTCAATCTTTAAAAATAATTTCCAAAACTGTTGAAATATAAGACTATGAAAAATATGCAACTAGAAAGACTACTAATCCCAGAATCCCGGTCCCGCATGCTGGCTCTTACGGAACCGACTAACTCCCCTTGTGTGTATGCACAGCTCTCAACATGCCCAGACTTGGAGTGATTTTCACCTCTTTTAATACTTTTCACCTCATTCTGAAAGAAAGAGGTGAAATGTGCCAACGTGACGGCCATCTTGGTGTGTGGTGCGAGACGGGAGAGGTAGTTCATTGAGCGGTTTCACACAAAAAAAAGTGTTACTTCACAGTTTTACGACACAAAATTATCTTTTAAATTGACAAACATCATATGTGTAATTCGTGGCACAATTCAAATGGAATCGAAAGATAATCTTTCTCTCCCCATTGACTTCAATACATCATTTTTCCGAAATAAGGTCCCATGGCCAGGGAGCTCCCCCGGAAAGGGAGGGACTTCTCCTCTCTGAACATAAGAGTAACACATGTGTCACTTCCGGGCAAAAAGTACAGCTCCGCCCACTTTTGGGGGAAAACAAAGCTGTCATTTGAATGGCGGTCAATACAAATACAAAAAGTTTTTGCCAATCCGATCAGAAATGTAAGAAAACCGTGGATTTTTGGATCTTCAAAGAGCCCGATTACAATGGCCAGACAGGCAAACAATTACATGAAATCATTTTCATGTAATTTTCGCCCGGAATTGACGTAGGTGTTACTCTCATCTATAGAGTAGATTTATTAATCGAAAATTATAAAAGTAGGGTAGACATGTGGAGATTATCCGACTGAACAAAACGTGATCCGTCTCTTAAATGTGTGTCAACCACAGACCTTATTTTGAGCTATTTTCCAAAATCCTATGGAGAAATTGCATTGCTTTTTTGTCGAAGGAACCAAGCCCCCAGGAATTGCGCCGGACTCTGTGCCCAACAACGAGTAATCTGTGACGTTTCGCTCTCTCAAAAGTTGGGCCATTTTGACTTCATGCGCCAATAGCCGCTTTCACACCAAGTACTTTGCCGTACTTAGTGCCGGCACTTAGTGCCCCGGCACTTATTACCCCAGGGCACTAAGTACCAATCGCGTTCACACCGGGGTACTTTTCCCTGAGGGAAGATTACGCAAATGAAGTCGCTGACGTCACTTCGTCTTCTTCTGCTTTGGGTTTACTGGAAGGCTGCAAACCACTTCACGGCGTATACTGCCACCCGAAGTCCCCGGCCGGAAGTCCCCAGAGTTGGGGAAGGCTTCAGTAGAAGCTGCTGGGACTCCCAGCAGCTTCTACTGAAGCCTTCCGAGTAAATCGCCAGAACGCCGACACCTCCTCATCTCCACCGCTCCCATGTTTTCTTTAGTGTTGCCATAAGTTATTCTCTCTCCGTTTGTGCGTGGGGCTAATGCTAATGCTAATAATGCTAATGCCAGCAAATACAATGGCGGCATCAAAACACTTTTCAGAGTTTTACGGGGCGTGGTTTGCAATTCGCCCAGCCAATAGAAATTGGTACTTTTTTGGTACCACCTCTCTAGCAGGCACTAAACATGAGGGTAAAAGTTCCCGGCACTAAGTACTCTTTTTGGTGTGAACGCAACACTAGGGGTACTAACGGAACTAAAGGGGGAAAGTAGGCTACGGGGTAAAAGTACTCCGGTATGAACGCGCCTAATGAGCAGCTCTCACAGGAAACGAGACCCCGCCTCCCACGCTGTATGTTCTTATAGAGTGTCACAGTGACGCGTCCTAAAACCCAGAAGTAAGTTAGCATTTTACCACTTCCGGTTCCTTCCATATACACATGTCTACCCTACTTTTATAATTTTCTAATCATAAATCTAATCGATAGATTTATGATCAATAGATTTATGATTCAAAAATTATAAAAGTAGGGTAGACATGTGGAGATTATCCGAATAAACAAAACGTGATCTGTCTCTTCAATTGGTGTCAACCACAGACCTTATTTCGAGCTATTTTCCAACATCCTATGGAGAAATTGCATTGGTTTTTGTCGAAGGAACTGGAAGGAGTTTATTTCCGGGTTTTAGGACGTGTCACTGTGGCACTCTATTGAAATCATTTATATTCAGTGCAAATATATAGTATGTCAGGAATAAAACCCTCTTCATGTAATCCTTAATTGACGTTTATTTTGTTCTTGGAATTACAATGATTAACCAAACAGAAATCTACCCTAAGCCAATGAAATAAAGTTAGATATGTATCCACACACTTACATACAAATAGGAAGTGAAGAGAATTGATAAAAAATGTAATGTCAGTCCGTTGCTGCCCTCTGCTGTCTGAACACTGCAATACTGAAATGCATAATATTACTGTAATGAATTGTAAAAAATTGTCAATACTTGTTAATTAATTATGAGATGCATTCGGCAATGTGTAAATAATGATAGAAAAGAATCTGTACTAAATATATGTATTTCCTAGTATATTCATTGGCTCTGCACAGTGAAGCTCAAACATTGTGTGGAGTTACAAGTGAAGTAACAACAAGAAAAAACACATTTTAAAGTAGAGGGGGAATTAAAAAATGAGATGAGATTTGTTTCACGTCAATTTACAGTAATTCAGAGAGTGGGAGAGTTTGACTATTAGCAAAACAAAAATTAAATAGATCATTCCTGAGCGTCGGGTTTGGAAAGCAGTTTTACAATTTTCACTTTTCCTGACACATTAATATTAATTTAGTAAGAGTAATTTCCAATGATCAAAGACAGCACAATAATATTCTGTGTTAATAAATAATGATTTCACAGAATATCAAGAATATCAAGGCATGCAGAGGAAAATAATATATAAGTAGGCTCATATGAATACATTCTGTAAGTAAATGGTTCCCATGCCTCTAAGACACAGTATGAAGACAGACTGCAGGGTGTTACTCATGTGAAGGTGTCAGTCAAACATCTGACTGCTGCTGCTACTGCTCTGATGATAAATATGTGAATTTATTAGAAGGCCAATTAGCACAGTGGACATGTGAAAAACCTCAAACTCTTTCCAAAGTCTCTACAGGAACTGGCAAGTGATCAGCTTTGGTCAGGAACAGACATTGCTTGTGTCGCTTCAGAGGAAAGGAAGGACGTCTAATTTCTCCACATTTCCTTGTTCCCTCTCGTCACATCGTTTCATCGCCTTCTTCTAATCATGTCTTGTCAATAGGCTCTGGGAATACATAAAAGCCTGTTTCTATAGCCCCTACACTTCCTCTCAAAAACATTAACAGGGGGGGGGGGGGGGGGTATATTTTATTATTATTGATTTAACACATATCTCAGTACGCACTTCAATGCAGTACCAAATGCAAGTGCAGCACAATAATTGCGTCCAAGAATCCCTGAATAATTAGGATTATTAGGATAGGTAACAAAACCATGGTAACATAGGAAACTATGTAATATTATGTAACGTTTGGGACTGAAAAGAGGCTGTATGTAAAAAAGGAGAAATTATCCAGTGAGAGACAACTTATTATTTGTTAAATATGTTATTGATTAAGTTGTTCTTTTACTCCAATATTTAATAGTCAAAGTGGAATCCCAGATGAAGTGACAATGCATTTTAGACCCTAACCCTAGACAAAGTTGGAGCGGAGGACCTATTGAAACTGGTAGGATAATCATTTAATAAAATGGTTGGACTTCATGTCAATCATTTAGATACCATAAAAACCAAGCTGAGATGTTATAATAATCTCCTTCAAGTTTAAAAACTGTAGTTTCTTCATGGGGAAAAGCTGACACTCTACTTTCACTGTTCTGCTTTAAAAAAAAAAGTTAAGCAAGGCAGATTGGCAACAGCTGTTCTTAATTTTGGACATAATTCTGGAAAAGACCATGGCCTCAACTGTGTGTGTGTGTCTGATACTCAAGTTGTGGGTTTCAATAAGTGAAAAAGAAAATTCAAAGTAATCACTACCATTTTAATTTCTCAAGCATTTTAATCTGTCCAAAGCCTTGAAATGTAGTAGCAAACCCACAGTGATCCACATCAGGATCATCTTAATAGGCCTGTAATTAAATTCTATGCAAGCCTACCTCCAAAGCGTTATACTTTGAAAGTTATACAAATTAGATAAGGCAGTGGATGGCAAAGTAACAGATTTCACACATGAATATGCTTAATGTAATGCTTTATGGTGTTCCTATCACAGAAATCATGTAGTATTTCAACTGTCATTTCCTGAAAAGTCAAATGCATTTTGGTGGAGGTTTTCATCTTATTTCTAGTAGAAAAATATTAAATATGACTCAAATGGAGCATATAAACAAGAGAATAAACGTACAAAAACAAAAGTGGAGTTCAAATAATAGATTTTATGTGCTTGTATCCAGGAGAGAACTCTTCGGCTGCCAGGAATGAGCCCACTCCTTGCCACTGAAAACAGAATGGAATAATGTTGGTTACAGGTCCTTGTTTCGTCTTTCCAAAAAGCAGAAACCATGTGTGAAGCACACATCATCTTATAACTCAATTTATATAAGTAAATGTTTCATTTTCCATTTATTAACGACCACCACCATTTAGAAAAAGTGAAAGTAGAAATTAAAACACATTTTCAAACAAACAATAAAAACAAACTAACAAAAATACATACATTAACAAGAATGAAGTAAACCAATCATTTGTTCCTACACTACTTCAGCTGATTCATAATAACAGTGAAATATATAAGAGGACTGGTGGTAGATTTGGATGTTTTGCATTTGTTAAATATCATGCGTTTGTTCTCCAACATGGGACTACATCAGATGACATGAAACCAGGTAAGATATATATACCATACTGGACAGGGCTCCCACTCCACCAACATTTCTGCTTCTCCCTATCAAGAGAAGAAAACAAATCTCTAATTTCGGAAAGACCAAACTCATATTAAATATTTAGCAAACAATTGTGGTGGAAGTTTGTAAATCATAAAGCACCCTATGCATTACTTGTATTCCTGTCAAACCTTTCTCATTCTTTCTCTTATTACACTCCTGATGGGGAAAGCTTCTAGGTGAGTGTGGTAGGAGCAATCTGTGAACATCAAAGCAGGTTCCACATACAGTATTAGTCATATTAGAAATAAAATAAATACAACTATGAACACTTAAGTAGCAACCAGACTTACACGATGAAAAGTGACGACAATGTCATCACTGGTCAAAAGTGGAAACATCATTGAAATGGAACCAAGCTGCTCTAAGTCCTAAAATGGGATGCTTGTTTGAATGGCCATACCACTGCTGAGCCTGAGATGACAAAAGAAAATACTGCATTGCATTGCATTCTGATATCCACCTTAACTATGACTGTATGTATTTTAGTCTAATTAGACAATTAAAGCCCTTTGGATTTCTGGATAATGCATCAGTTATAAGTAGTCACAATATAGCATTGTTAACTCACTGAACACTGTCTTAACATGCACTTGCTAAAGTATCTTCATTACGGGACAGTGTCGTATCTAAATGCCGTTTTTGAGTATAACGTTTAAATATGCTGCATCACGTTTTTGCACGAGTTGCTTCGAAGTGTACCCCTATGGTCAGGGATTGCTTTAGGTAGACCACAATATTAATGATATCAACCTCTCGTACAATATATGGACATGAGCCAAATCATTTTTATATTATCGACCTACTGCCCAACGCTACAATGTGAGACCCTTTCTTTGTGTAAACCAAATGACATAAAACCAAATGACACAAAATCACATTTTATTTAGTGATTTCTCAAATGTACAGTAAGCCTTCTGTTGCTTTGCATTTTTGGGTGAAAAAGGTATAACCATATAGTAACCACATGTTGTCTGTTCAGGAATGAAAGACTGTATTTTTCTAAATGTTTAATATTTATTTATATCCGAGTACCTAAGGCAGGGGTGGGGAACCTTTTTCCTCTCAAGGGCCATTTCAATTTTTACAATATCCTCCGAGGGCCGTACAAATTATTGACCTCTGCATAAAAATACTCAAATCACAGCCCATTCATTTCGCCTTTCTTTCATGCTGTGCAAAGAAAAAGCAACCTCTTAGATGTGTGCAAATGTATTTAGTTTCCATATCCATGTGGACTTGATTTAAGTGGGGGGCAGGACCTAACCTCCTCTTTGGCATGCTCCCTCGGGAAGATTTTTTTTTTAAATATTGAAGTTAAAAGCATCAATCTGTTTGAGAGCAACATTAAGAGATCTATGGATACATCTCTCAACATCCATATGAAACAGAACTGTAAGCAGATTTATCTTTCTTTATGGATATTTTACAAATCACTCCCCTTTAAAACTGTATTCGTGTTTGTTTATTAATAATAACTTTTTTTTACTGTCATATAGTATTTTATACCCGTTTACTTTATTCTCTTATTTTTTAATAACTATAACGATCATATAAAGATGTGCCTTTACCTCACTGGTTGTAGAAAAAGCTTCTTATATTCGTTAGCATAGTTAGCTAACCAGATGCTAATAACAAAGAAGTTATTGACTGTATGATCAGTATGACAGATGAACAGATCGCCACTGGGCTTTCAAATAAAGACACAGCCACGCAAAAACTGCGGCATGTGTACAGCTCCTTATGGGTACTGACATTTTTGGAAGTGCCGGAGTGGCGTTCTGGTGCTCTCCGTCAGAACTGCACCCCTATCAGACGAGACGTATACCACGTGATGACACGTTAGACTCGTGTTGTGTTCAGTGATGCAAACACAGGTATGGTGAAAAAAGAGAGAACTATTCGAAGCAGAAAAAAAACAGCGTAATATACCATCTGACAAAGGCCTGTGCTATAATGCTTCAATTAACTGGCTATTCTTTATAATATACTCAGATCAATAGGAGACAGAGATGTTAAGTTAGAAATCAAGGGTTTTTATTATTATTTACAGCAGGGGTGGGGAACCTTTTTCCTTTACATTTTTTCAACATCCTCCGAGGGCCGTACAAATTATTGAACTCAACCTCTGCTTAAAAAAACTAAAATCACAGCCCATTCATTTGGCCTTTCTTTCATGCTGTGCAAAGAAAAAGCAACCTCTTAATCCAGATATCTTACCATGACTCGCGCATGCATGCCCGTGCACGGTGTGGCACGACCACCAAAACAGAAAGATATGGACACAAGATGTGTGCAAATGTATTTAGTATCCTATCCATGTGAACATGATTTAAGTGGGGGGGGGACCTAACCTCCTCTAGGGGGGTCCGGGGGCATGCTCCCCCGGGAAGATTTGTTTTTAAATATTGAAGTTAAAAGCATCAATCTGATGCACTTTGAGAGCAACATGGGGAGATCTATGGATACATCTCTCAACTAGTGTTAATTTCGTCAGCTATTTTTTAATTTAGTTTTAGTCTTAGTCCTGTGTTAAATTTCCTTTTTAGTTTTTGTCATATTTAGTCACCTTCATCCTGTTTTTATTTAGTCAAGTTTTAGTCGACTAAAAGTCTGAGCATTTTAGTCTTATTTTAGTCGACTAAAACAGTAAATATTTTAGTCAAGATTTAGTCGACTAAAAGTCTGAGCATTTTAGTCTTATTTTAGTCAAAGAAAACTAATTATTTGAGTCTACTTTTTGTCAATGAAAACTGTTGAATCTTTTTTAGTCATCAGATTATATAGAACATTTCAGTCCAACTAGTCTAGCCAAAACCAATAATTTGTCATTTTAGTCAAACTTATTTCACAATAAGATTATATCTTGTCCTTATTTGATGAAAAACACAGGTTGAATGATTAAGAAAGCAGCTTTGCAGAGAGTATCTGGTCAGGTTTGTGGTGTTTTTACCAGCTGTGTTATGGCCACATTGCTTCCCTTCTGATAAAACAATGCATTCACTTTTTTTCTCCGCCTCATTGTAGTGAAAATGGGCCCAAATATCACATTGTTTCTTTCTCCCAAGCAGTGGTGGCTTTAGACTTTTTCGTTGTCAGTCATTTTGACGGACAGGATCGTAACATTTCCGTCATAATCCATTATTACCCGTCGAGTGCACAATTGATCACTCACTCGCGCTGACGGGGGGGTATTCGGTTAACGTGAGTGCGACCACTGCTCCCAAGCCCTGTTGTTGCCATTTTATTTTCCGTTAAATAAGGTTAGTTAGACCATGAGTTAGACCCGAGTATTCCTGACAGTTGATATTCTGCCGCTGCCTGGTGTAATTCAAATGTACCGCCGCGCGCAGCACGGACACACAGCTGCTGCCCAGCCGCAGCACCGGAAATGGAACTGCTGGGAGAAAAACTGACTATCAGAGATGTAACGTTATCTTTCATAATATTTCGTCTCCTCATTTTTCGTCAACGAAAGTAAAGAGAGATTTTGGCATAGTTTACTACATACTACATTTTCGTCTCGTCACTTTTCGTCAACGATATTGCATGATGATTTCGTTACAGTTATTGTTTACTGCCGTCGGTGCCGTCTCGTCATCGTCTCGTTTTCGTCATGGAAAAAAAGGTCGTTGACGAACATATTTCGTCATAGTTTTAGTCAACGAAATTAACACTACTCTCAACACCCATATGAAACAGAACTGGAAGCAGATTTTTCTTTTTGGATATTTTACAAATCACTCCCCTTTCAAACTCTATTCTTGTTATTTTTAACAACTTTATTGTTGCTGTCATATAGTATTTTATACCTGTTTTTAAAATGTAGTCTCTAATGTCTCATTAATAACTATAATGATCATATCAAGGTGTGCCTTAACCTCACTGAGCTGAGGTTATTTGAGCCTCTCAGGAGAGAGCTCTCTTCCACCTGGTTGAAGAAAAGCTCTTTAAAT
Organism: Gobionotothen gibberifrons; assembly: GCA_943591055.1. NCBI lineage: Eukaryota > Metazoa > Chordata > Actinopteri > Perciformes > Nototheniidae > Gobionotothen > Gobionotothen gibberifrons. The sequence goes on along the minus strand of CALSBZ010000009.1, from coordinate 1,010,528 downwards.
TCGTTAGCATAGCTAGCTAACCAGATGCTAATAACAACAGATCGCCACTGTGCTTACAACTAAAGACACAGCCACGCAAACACTGCGGCATGTGTACGGCTCCTTATGGGTACTGCAAAATTTGAAGAGCTGGAGCGGCGTTCCGGTGCTCTCCGTCACTCCTTTCAGACGAGACATAACCACGTGAAGACACCTTACGCTCGTGTTGTGTTCAACGAACCAGTCCTTGGCCAGGAAAAACAGGCACTCGCTTGTTTAATTATTTAGCGATCTAGATTTTTTCTTTTTTTAATTGAGAAGTTGTCCGTCAGACGGACGCAGCCCCCCCCCCCCCTAAAACGAAAACTCTTCGGTTCTCCACGAATTACACAAGTCACCCAAATCAGCGTTAAAAAAGCGGGAGGCGCCGAAAAGCGACTAATTTGCATCACTGTGTGTTCAAGGACCCTGACCTTGGCCAGGAAAAACAGGCACTCGCTTGTTTAATTTTTTTGCGGTCTCGATTTCTCTATTTTCTTTCTTTTTTGAGTGCGTTTAAAAATTACCTCGAGGGCCATACCAAATTGTCTCGCGGGCCGTATACGGCCCGGGGGCCAGAGGTTCCCCACCCCTGACCTAAGGATATACACATACCCAAGTATCCCATTTTCCTTTCCTATTCGTGAAATTGTAGTTTAAATTGTTATTTAGAATTGTTTAGATTAAGCTATTGTTTTTATAATTAATGTATCTATTGGAACAATCATTATTCCCAAAAATCCCTTCTAGTACTCACTGATAGGCAGTCACATGTTTCAGCACTTATTAAGAGAAGTGCAATTAGGTGATTTTAGATATTGAAGCATGACTTGTCAACAAGTGACCTACAATATTTTTTTAGGAAAGATCGGAAAACACTTTTGACTTTTAAAAATATAAAATCTGCAAATCTCTCCTTATTACCTGGCCCCTCTGTTGTGGCAGCCTGTGTCACATTTTCTGTAGCTTGCTCAACCTCCATATCCTGCTGGGACTGCTCCTCCTGCCCCACCTCTGTGGTGGTGCACTGCTTCACGGGGGGGGTCTTTAGCACCTCCACCTGCACGATGGTCGTCTTCAGCACCTGGCTCTCAGTGGTCCCTGCCTCCTGCCAGTTGTTTGTTGGTTCCGATGGGTCACAGGGTGTGAGGTTCAGCGTGACTCTCTCTTCATTGGGATCTTCCTTAACCCCCTGGCCAGTGGAGTCCTGTACCCAACCTGTGCAAGTTAAACAAATGTTGGTCTTGACTTGCTTAAAACAAAGAGGTTAACTCATATCTAGAATTAAGAAATACAACGTGCTTACGGTATGTTTCCAGACAGGGTCAAAAATGTACTTGTCATGTCATAGGACTGTGTGCACTCAAATCTAATAGCAGAGTAATAGTGGTATGTATCCAGTCAACCATTGATGGTTTCGTTTTTGTGATACATATATATATATATATATATATATATATATATATAGATAGAGAGCTCTGTTTTCCAGCCTGACTATTTAATGTATTGTTTTGGTTGTGTGTGATTTAATTAATTTGTTTTATTTATATATAATTTATATATTTTAATATTATTTCACATTTCATTTGCAAAGTTGAATGTTCAATAAAAAGTTATGTTTGAAAGGATGTACTTGAATTATTATTATATATTATCATTATGTCAGTGGTCTAAAATGGTCTTACAACGGTGCCGACAATATTATCGTTTATCGCAATAATTTCCAGAAGAATTTATCGTCCAACAAAATTAATTATCGTGACAGGCCTATGTGTGTGTGTGTGTGTGTGTGTGTGTGTGTGTGTGTGTGTGTGTGTGTGTGTGTGTGTGTGTGTGTGCTCTGCTCTGCTCTGCTCTGTGTGTGTCCGACAACGGCATTTGTTTTCAAATTACGATGAACAGTAATTTACACGCATCTGGCCAACTCTATATGTATAAGTGGGTGTTCCCAAATGAAAGAAATGTGTTCAATCTTAATGTCGCACTGTCTGCACACAAAAACAATATTCCGTTGTATTGGCTTTGATGCAGTGCGCAGACACAGTTAGGAAAACAATGAGACAGTGTCATATGGAAGCACCTTAGACAGACCATGGAGAAATGCTGTGACCCTGCTGAAGGGAAGCCAGGGCAGGAGGCTTAACATGTTGATGTAAAATATTTGTGTTGTACTCCTGTTTTCACTTTAGAGCCCTCTTAGAACGTATAGGGTTATCATTTCAGTGCCCCACTCTCCATTGCTGTTTATGTTGAAAATAAAACTAAACTTTTCATAACCACAATATTTTTAACTGATTTAAATGCGGAAACTGGGGTTATTCATCAGAATTTCGTATGACTTGACTTGTGACTTGATTGACCTGAGCAATGACTTGACTTGACTTGCTGCTTGACTCACCACAGTGACTTGGGACTTGCAGGTTAAGACTTGCTCATGTAGGACTTACTCCCACCTCTGGTTAACAGGTAGAACAAATGTGTGTTAGTTGTCTTACACAAATATAGTTTGCCAAACCCAAATAAATGGCTTGAATGACTGCTTTCTGGTTGTATCAAAGGATAAATACTGGATCAAGTTGTTGTCTCACGATTTGGATGGATCAAAACAGTCACCGTAAGTTGTTACTTAAATTTATTAAATGAGTTGATCCAAACTCATCACATATAACTGTGTTGGTTATAAGGAAACGTTAAGCTCTCCAACGTTTATATTGTCAGGGAGGGGAGGAGTTGTTGAGTGAACTTAAGTTTTAGGGGTGAACCATCCCTAGAAGAATTTAACATTGATACAAAGATTTTGTGTACACAACACTTTATGTGAACTGTGAAGATATAGTGTAAAAATCTCACCTTTACAAAGGAACTCATAAAAAGTGCCTATCTTCTCAAGGTAGTCCTGGGCATAGGCAGTCAGTGTGCAGCGAGGGGTTAGTATTTCAACTTTTTTGTCCTTCTTCTTGGTTTTCTTGCAAAGAAGCAGCACTGGTTTAAAGCCAATGGCATGGAGTTTCTCAAGCTGTAATGACAAAATAATATATTTACCATTTAAAGAAATGGAAATGCAACATCAACAACAACTCAGCATATGAATTATTGAGAAGACTATAACATTACTGATAACAGCATCTAGGTGTATGCCATTCATAAACCTAGATGCTGAGTTTAGCTTTTGCAGAACCATGAATGTACCAGGAAGTACACAGTAGAAGCAGAAAAAATATTTTATAGACAAACACAAATAAAAATAAATCAGTATCCGAGTCCCAGTTCAAACCCTGAAAATCTTTAAAGTTAAAGTACAATAGAAGTTTGACATTTGTAGCATATGTAAGGCAATTAGTTAGATACAAATGTGTGACCACTCAACAATGAACAGTTAACACTTAAAATGAGTATTGTACAATTCAATTGTATTTGTAATGGCTGCTGTAGCAGGCTGCAGCAGGCAGCAGCAGTCTGCACTCTGCGCAGCCTGCGCTGCTGGCTTCCTCCAAGTTTACAGTAAAACAAACTGGTGGTGTGACCAATGGCCATTTACAATTATTAATACTATTACTATTATTAGCATTAGTCTATATTTTGGTTGAAACTAGCCCAGGAAAAAAATAAAAACATAAATAATATATAAATAAAATCGAATTTAAAAAATAATTTTCCATTATGGAGACTGTAACGAATATTCGAAAAATCGCTGGCATCCCTAGATGAAACCCCTCTTTAAATGGTCACACATGCAGAGCACACAGTGAAATGTGTTGTCTGCATTTAACCCATCCTAATACCAGGAGTCTAGTACTAGGAGCAGTGGGCAGCTATTGCACAGCACCCAGGTGCCTGTAAAACGTTCCTGTATGTTGTGGCTGCAGTCGTAAGAGTAATATAGAGTAGTAACATACAATTATGTAGTCTTATTAAGGTCTACAAATGTGTACATAAGCAAGAATGGAATACAACATGGAAGTGAAGGAAGTGCTCCGTTTATTTAAACGTGAAAGTTCAATTAAAATATTGTTCCTCGGGTGTGAAAGTTAAGATTAGAGTAGTTTTAAAACTGAAAGAAAAGAGAATATTAAATAATACCTTTGCAATAATATCTGTATTCGAAGTTGATATTAAAGTGTAAATTGGTTTTCTAAGATACAGACATCATTAAGAAATAAATGTATATAAAAACAACATTCAACTTTATCCTGGCCCAATATATTGGCAAAAGGGTTATTTCTAACTTTGCAATAGAATGCTAAATTGTACATACCAAGACAATGGCTTCATCTTTGATGGACCCAATGTTGTTGTTCTTCTTCCGCCCTGACAACCAATCCTCTCGCTTCTCATCAAACTTCTTGAGCTTCTTCTCAAGGCGCTGCTTTTTCGGCTGCTCCTTAAGGCAATGTGCACAGATCTTCTGAGCACAAAATAAAATGCCCAGACAGAAGGGACATGTCTTTTTTGTAGACCCACGTGGCATGATGGAAAAAGGGATTACAGACAGACAGACTGACAAACAGAATAACAAACACAGGTTAATATAGACAAGTACACAGAATAGATAGAAGGGTTGATAAAGAAATAGATAAAGATAATAGATATAAGAGAGCTAGATAGGCAGATAGCCTGAGTTTGGCTGTTAAAAGTGCCGTTGGTTTTATGAATGTGTAGGTGTAGACCAGTGTATGGGTGTGTGGGCTACAGGAGCTGCAGGAGAGAACAGAAAAAGTGAATTATGTAGTGAAAACTAGCTTTTTTAAATGCACATTGTGACCGTTTAACTACTTCAGACAGTCTGGGTGAATTCATTTACGTGTTTCCCGTTTCGTAATTATCCTTAAAACAAGGATAAGTTTTACTCAATGTTGTGTAAAGTACCCGTTATGGTTTAAAAAAAGAACACGAAAAAACGTGAATTACGTGTCCCTGACCACGATTCAATAGATTAAATTACGTGACCATGTTACGAACTTCCGTGAGACTGGGTTGATCTATCAAACAAGCTACCTAGTTTGTGTTATTCATCTAACAAACGAGATATCTATTGTTAGCTTTCCACCTAACTAACTAGCCAGTAAATGCTAGCTAGCTAGCATGTTGGCTAGAACGGTATCATGAGATATCTAATAAACTAGTTACCTTACATTATCCATTTAGCAAACTCGCTACCTCTATAGCTATCCACCTACCTTACTTCCAGGGCAGACCACGTGTTTACCCTTAGATGAGAGTGATTATAAAAACACTTTCCACATGTTTTTGTATATGCCCCTGCCCCACAGCCAGCAGCTATTGTGACTCCAATATTATGTTCCTGCACGGAGGCTGCAGTAGTTTCAGGGCCGCAGTCGTGGGACCGCATTGTTATGGACACTAGTTGTTTTTGCAACATCGCCACCTAGGGAATTGGATGCCCACACAAGCACAACCAGCGAGTATTGAGTCTACTACACAGCGAGTCTGTTTAGACATTGTAATACTTGTTATTAACACAAAATAAAATATGTTCTAATATGTTTTGTTTTGACAAATAACATACATTGTATTGAATATACATACACACAGGATAGATAGTCTTTCAGTGGGGAAGTAGATTGTTATGGTTATTGTATTTAGCAGACGCTATTATCCAAAGCGACATACAACTTAAACCACTAAAACAACCATAATTAACACTAGAATATACACACTTCAATTTATAGAACAACAATAGCACTATTGTTGAAAATTAATGAACTATAAATTGAAGTGTGTTATCACCACTTGGTGATAACAATAATAGCCTATATGAGATTACACACTAGAACTGGGGTCGTTTGGCAATAATAAAATGCATCACACAGATCTCACAGATTAAAGCACATGATTAATACTTGGGGTTAAAAACTGAGACAAGAAATGGATTTATCTGATTAGATATTAATAATAGATTTATTTTGTTAGTGCTTTTTCAGGTGCTCAAAGTCAAAGCCGCTTTACAGAGATAGTGAAACGAAAAGAACAACAAATAAATATAGTTAAAGTCAAATTAAAATCAAGCAATACAAACACAATCACACATTAAAAACCATATTGAAGAGGTGCATTTTTGCAAGTTGTTTTGAAGGTGGTGAGGTCAGTGCAGAAGGTAATAATAGTTCCCTGTAGCTAAGGGAAAACCTTTTTCATTCGTGTTGGATGAACTACCTAGTGCTGTCTGTTCCAGCGACAGCCTTTGTATTTTCAAGAAGCTTTTAAAAACTCACCTTTTAAAACATCTGTCAAATTAGTTCATATATTTGAATACACATACGTACATTTAATCAAATAGTTATTATTTTGTAATCACCACTATTGCTATTAGTCAATTTTGCTATAAAATTATATTTGTATTACTAAATACCATTAACATAATCAGCCACTTAAACTAAAGTTAATCGGAAGAACGCATGAGAAGCACAAAGTGACATGAGAATATTAGAATAAATAAGCAGCATAGTGAGCATATAAAATTAACTCTGTTTTAGAAGCTTTCCTAGAGAAATATTCACCACCTCTTCAACTCTGTATCCATAACCCCCCCCCCCCCCCCCCCCCCTCTCAACCAACTTCCTCCTGACTGCTTTTCTGTTTTGTTTTGTTTCTTTGTCTCTTTTTAGTTTTGTGTGTCTACCCTCCCTCCCAAATGTAAAGCGTCTTTGGGTTCAAGAAAAGCGCTATAGAAAATAAATGTATTATTACTCCGATCCAAATCCAATTTTTGTTAAGTGGAGAAAAGCTTTTGTTTATTCACTATTATTCAAAGAAAGAAGGCATCATACCTCATATAGCACTTAAATTGAACAATTTAGCTACAAAATGTACCTAATACTTTGGCAAACACACCCCAGAACCTCTTTTTTTCTTCCATGGCTGCACCTTTTATGAAAAACATTGTGAAAGCTTAAAACAAGTTTAAATAATTTCAATTCATATTAAATCATATCTTTTAATAGACTTTGTATGGAACCACAATTGGCCAATACTTGAACACTCGCTGAGCCCTTACAGCTGAAATAAAGCATTTAGTCAAACATAAACATTGAAAAGGTTAGCTTATTCCATGGTGAGATCAGAACATCCGTTTTGGAGCTGATGCATCTGCAATAAAAATCTTGTGGAATCCAGAAAAGGATCATCTTAAAAAGGAAAATCGGTTTCTGTAACTACTGACCACTTATGTTGAAAGCAGGTTGGTACATCATTGATTTTATAGTCGAACAAAGCTTCTCTTTATTGAATATCCTTGTTTTTTTAATATTGTAACTAATAAGTTAAAGGGGACCTATCATGCTATATTTAAATAATATATAAGGTATATATATATATATATATATATATATATATACACATATATATGGTATATTAATACGTTTTATTTTTCAAAATACGAAACAGATCATGCATTTTAGCCATGCCTCATTTTGCCTCACTCTTTGCAATGTCTGATTCTGCTGACCACGCCCCTATACGGAAGAGGGGGGCGTGACACGGCCCCGGCACAAGCGTCATGTTACCATGCTTGCTGTGATTACGAGTGGAGAATCAACATGTTTTCTCAGAGCAATGCATGTGTTCAAGCATATTACGAATTTGATCCAGAATCTGACCCTGAAGAAGCGGAGGTTTTGGTGGAGGTGCAAACATCTCGGTTGCAGCAGGACGTTTCTGAATGGTTAGTTGACAAGCTGTTGTCCCTATTTATTTTACGTTACGATTTATTTATTTTTTGTTACAATGCTTGCTACTTATTCCGTTTTGGCTAATTAGCAAGAATGCTATGTGTACAGTTTGTAACAGAGTTTGTAACGCAAAAACAGTGGTACATATATATATATATATTTATATATATATATATATATTTATATAGGGAGACATTCATCTTTTCAGCATATATACAATGGCCTCATTGCGTTTAATAGTTTACCTATTAACCTTTTCTTCCAACAACTGTTACCGTTGGAAAGTTCAATAACTTAGGGTCATAACAAGTATAACTCCAGATGGATAAACACCTCAGTTGTCAGCAATATGTGTAGTTTCATGTGTTTTTAAAAGCTCAGCTATTGACTTCTTTCTACAGGTGTACATGTGCAAATTGCGCTGCAATGCCGTCTGAACCAGAGAATGTGTGCTGCATGTAGATACCACAGGTAACATTTGTGATAGCTTCACTAAGTTGTCTGTTTAGAGAATACATTTTTCACATGTCATTCAATGACAAGAGTTTTAATTTGGAAAAACTCCTCTCGGCTGAAGCTACTGTTACTGGTAGCGTTGCATTGATCCGCAGAGCAATACACAAGTTGGGATATATTTCGGTGAGCTGCTTTGTGTGTATGAATTTCAACAACTCAAGAGTTGTCAAGCTCTTTGATGGCAAGTCAGGTAAATGTTCCAACTCCTGAGCCAGCTCCTTCCCATCCAAATCAGATTGCCCTCCATGGCTTAAACTTCTTTCTAAACCCGAGAAAGCAATCATGTCAGGAAGAGGGAAGACCGGAGTTTTACCTTGCCCGAGGATAAACACAACGATGTCTGGAAGAGGGCAAACAATGTAAACATTACTCAAACTATAGTTGACGGTTTGATTATTCGTTCTGAACTACCTGTTCCAACAGACTCGAAAATGCTTGGAAAGGAAGGAGGTGGAAAAGGG
>CALSBZ010000009.1:946938-991845 GCA_943591055.1 Gobionotothen gibberifrons | reverse complement strand
GAGTTAGCCCAGTTAGCACCGTGTCAATGGCTCAGCACCCCAAAAAACGTTTACCCATTTTCACAGTTGTGGTAGATATAGCTTGCTTGTTTTAAACATCATAAATACACAAACAACAATGAATACTTACAGGTTGGGTACCCGAATCTCCCGCTGGTCCAAACAAAGTAGGAACAGCATCGTCCTTCAGTGTCCTACGCTGTATATATCCGGTATGAATCGCTCCATGTTTTGTGAAGCTATTCTCCGTGAAATGCCGCACACAGTAAAATACCGGCTCCAACATCTGAAGGAACAGTGTTAAAAAGGAATGTCAACCACTGACTTCGTCGTGGTTCTGCCCTCGGTAAGGCATGCATTGAACATTTCCCCTCACAAGACAGGAAACAGACCCTCGTTGGCATGACTGGATACAGTTTTGAACTGAACCTGAGATTCCAACAGTATATATGCTAGGCTGGCAGAGGGTACGGCCATAGCTCTGGGCGTGGCTACTGGGTGCTCCTACGACAGCACCCAGGAAGTAAAAAATGGACAATGACGTATCTCCAACAAGCCGTTTTGGGGAGGTATTTTCTGTTTTAGAGTTGTACTCACTACAGGGTGTACTTTGAGGGTTTTGACTCTGCACACCGTTTACATGCAGAAAAACCTTCATAACACACAAGGGGACGGGTAATAACCGGAATAGCATGACACCTCACCTTTAAGGTGTGTGCAAGTGCCTCTGCTTGCTTCATCAGCTCTTGGTGTTACTAATATTTCATGACACAACGAAAATAGCCTTATGACAGTTTCGACTGAATGGCAATAACAAACGCTGGCTAGCTAACGTTGGCTTGGCTAACTAGCAAGATTACATGATCCATTCGCTAATGTTGACAATACAATCAAAATTGCATACCTTTCACCTTGGCACGTTTCTCTTCTTCTTCTTTTCTTCTGTTTTTACACTGCGCCCCGGATGGCTTTTGCCTCTTCATAGTTCTCTAACGTTAGTCTTTCTTTCCTCAACGCTCAATTTTATAAACACTTGACCGATACCCATCAATGCACAGCACTCTAGCATGTTCTGACTGTGAACACCTAAAGCCAAGGCTCTTAGACCGACCGACCGTTTTTGATTTTTGGCTTATTTTCCCTCATGTTAGAATTTATTTTTTATGTAAGAATAATGGTTGCAGATATAGAGGGGGGCGCCAAAACGGCGCCAAGCAAAAAAAACATGTAATGTTAAACACTTACAGAATGTGGGGTCAGTCTTTATTGGTTTTGCTCTGCATTCTCCCTTCCTGGCCTTTGGGAACTGCAGTTTATATAGACGGTTTCCAGTGGATGTAGTGGCTTGTGCACGATCAGCATTTTCATTGTAGTGCAGGGCTGCCAGGTACAGTATTAGTAGTAGTATGTGAGGTGCTGGCCTGTAAAGAAGAAAACATAGTTAGAACAAAATCATCTCAAATTAGTATTCAGGATGAGAAAATACTATTTGCATAATTATAGTCTGAAATCCCAAAAGATGGGCGCTAAAACTGCTAGCCACTAATTAGCCTGTTGCTGGAGGTAAGGCCCCGTTAACAACAAACTAACGGGTCCGTTTTACTCGTGGTGTGTCGACCCCCTGGCACACATACACACACTGTTGTATCCTAACAGTCGTGCACACACACACCCATTTATATTCATGTGCGCAAACAAGTAAACACACAAAAGCTTGTACATATAACGCTGCAAAAAACGGCATGTCTCATTTAGCGTAGCGTAGCTTACAGATCGATGAAATCTGATCATTCTTACAGACTACAATCACAAAAGCTTGTACATATAACGCTGCAATAAACGACACTTAGCTACAGAAGATTACGTTTGTTATTATTACTTACTCAATATGATTTTAGAGGATACAAAATACTAATAAATAGGAGAATAAATACGTGTGTTATCCTATAGTGTAGCTTTACAGCCTTCACACAAATCGCCATTACGGCAGTATGTCTGAACATGTTAGCAATTGCCTGATAATTCAAATAAAAGCAAAGACTACGGAGCGTACAAAATAAAATAAAATGTTACAAAAACATATAAAGACCTAACGGATTACTGTTTTGGGTTTGAGGCTACATTTATACGGCGACGCTACAAGCTAGAGATAGCTTTATCAGGAAAAACACCACTAAATAAAAACGTACAGCTTCAACATTGGATGTGGCCTCACTGGCCTGGTCCCGGATGGTGGGTATTGATCCCGGTGTTAGCCTTAGTCTGGAGGCAAATCCGTTTTTGACTTGAGTGAAGTTCGTAAACAAGTCTGTGGTAAAATGTGTCGAACACACACGCAGAAAACTGCTGGAGTCTTCTGGCACATTTCCCTGGAAAATGAACTCTAGCCACAGATTATTTTCTTTTTCCAGAGACGGCAGTGCATGCAGTATTTTGTCCCTGTCACGATTATTGCAGCCAACAGCGCAATATCTAGTTCTATTACACATCCTGGCAAGAGCAGGCAAAACCACAGATGTGACTGGGGAAATGTAGCCTGCCGACAGCCTATATGCAAATTACAGGTTGGGCAATGGCCGTGGCTGTGGCCTAACCTCTCATTCCCCTGATAGGTGGAGAGTTGACCGATCAGGCGGAGTGCACCTATAATACGTCATAGAGGAGCAAATCAAAAATCCACATGTATCAAATCCGTTGCAGCCCCGTTTTTAGAGATTTGGGTATGGAGGAAAAGAGAGAGGGTTGTGTTTTCTGACACTTTGTAAGTTCCCTGGAACACCGGGGACACATATGTATGTATAAAATACATCACAAAGTGCATTTTGCATGATAGGTCCCCTTTAAGTAACCCTACTGGTGAACTTGATCCACTACAATTTGCGTACCAGGCAGGGAGAGGCGTAGAGGATGCAAAGCTTTTTATACTGCACACACCCTCCACAAACACCTTGAAAAGCCACAAGCCCACGCTAGGCTTTTGTTTGCTGACTTTTCTTCAGCATTTAATACAATGCAGCCGCATCTCCTGGTAGAGAGCCTATTATGTCATTTTAAACTGCCCGATCAACTTGTTTTATGGATTTTCAACTTTCTAACTAATAGAGAGTCTGTCAATGGACGCCTCTCTGACTCATGACTGACTGTCATCACTTCAACGGGCTCGCCTCAAGGATGCGTTCTTTCGCCCCTACTTTTTATAATGTACACTGATAAATGCAGGAGCATTGTTATGAACCGAGACACAGCACACAGGACCCAAAAGCAGGACTCGAAGACAGTTGTCCAAAAATAGAATGTTCTTTAATAACAAAAACTAAATCGTACTTTCAAAAAATAGAAAGTAGTTAAATAACTAATACTAATGTACTAAGTTGTACAGCAACACAAAAACTCACTTGGCAAAAGGTATACATCTCCAGGTAGGTATCAGGAGTCAAAAAGGCCCAGGTTCTCACGATATGAAACATAACGAACTGACAAGGGAACAAAGAAACACAAGGGCTATTTATAGGTGAGGGGGATGATCACAGGTGAAAACTATCAGGGCAGGGCCAAGCAATCTCAAGGGCGGGAAACACACAAAGGCAGGAAATGTGGGATCTGGAATGAGAGGAAAGATTACTTTCAAAATAAAAACAGGAAGTGACAAGATCAAAACACAAACTAGAGTAAAAACATAACTAAACCTAACATATCTGTCGAGTCACAACAAGCATGCAAGACAACAGCTACCTGGTTAAATTCTCTGATGATACCGCCCTCTTGTCTTGTCCCTCCTTAGCAGCTCAGAATCAGGCCACGAGTGTGCTCTTACCGATTTTATTTCCTGGTGTGATGACAGTTTTCTGGATTTAAATGTCTCTAAAACCCAGGAATTGATCATTGATTTTAGACGTCACAAGGATGTTCCGAAGGAGTGCATCATACACAATGACAATGTAGAAATTGTCACATCATACAAATACTTGGGCACCATTTTCGATGACCACCTCAAATTTGATGTGAATACTGAGTGTATTGTGAAGCGGGGTCAACAGAGAATGCACCTTCTTCGCAAACTGAACTCTTTCTCTGTCAGGCCTTTCATTCTTTGTCGTTTTTACCAAGCATTCATTGAGAGCCTTATTAGTTTTTCTTTTATCTGCTGGTTCCATAGCCTTACTGAAAGACAGGAACAGCCTGAACAGCATTGTTAAAACCTGCTCCAAGATCATCGGCATGAAGCAGAGAGACTTAAATTCCTTCTGTAACCAACAGATTCTGCGGAAAGCAGAGAGCATTCTGAACTCTCCAGGTCATGTTCTTTCACATGAATTTCGTCTGTTGCCATCAGGGCGTAGATATGCTCTACCTGATCAAAGGACTAATCGCTTTTCAAAAGCATTTATCCCTTCTGCACTCAAACTTTTAAATTCTTGAAAGGCTTTTAACTTGATTATGTATTTATTATTGTGATGCTATGAACTATTTATAGTGTAAATTGGAATTATCCACATCTGTGCTCCCGGGTGTATCTGTGTGTTTTCTTCTTGTATGTATGTTCCTGCCTGTGTACATGACATAAGCTGCTGCTCATACCCAATTGCCCCTTGTGGGATTAATAAAGTTGTTGATTGATTGAGATATTATGTGTTCATGGAAGTATATTTGTGGGAAAATAGTTAAATTAGACAAAGGAAACTCGTTTGAGTGATATAACCTTGTTCCCTGTTTGTGGTTGAAGTGGGCTTTGGTGGGCTTTGGAGATGCTGCTAATGGTTTCCACGTGTATATAATAGGTTTTCTCCTTGAGCGATCTCTGTAAAGGCATCAGGAAAAACACGTAATGTTTGCCACGGTGAGGGTTAGGCTGCCGAACCCAAACGCAATGCAAACACAGGGCAGGCGGATATAGGAATATAAAGAAAAGGTGAGCTTTTATTAACCAGACCAGGTAATGCAAAAAACAAAAAATGTAACGAGTACCACCCAGAAGACACAAGGAACAGGAGCAAACACGCAGACAGGAACAGGCAGAAAACAGACAACACAGGACATGAGGGAAGGCAGAACTTAAATACACACAATTCTAATCACAGAGACAAGAAACAGCTGGAAAGGGGAGGTGAAAATACATTTGAAAATAAAACTGGAAACTATCAGCAAACCCAATAATCATGACAATGTTTTTCATGCAATGAAAGTTGTAGGCATACATCCTGTAGTATTCGAATTGGAGTTATTGTATTTACGAATATGCTTATGCATGCATTTCTCATGCTTATGCACTCAGGGTCATCCACCTTTGGGAAAAACATGAGGAAATATACAATAAGGGTTTAGAGGGAACCGTTTATTGTGAAGCATTTCAACACAGAATGTGTGTGGTTTGTTAGAGATTATGCCAAATATAATAATAGCAGGTATTATTTGTTCCATCTAACGGTAGTGTCCAGTAGCTTTGAAATAATACTTTTTTCCCAAACATTAATTACGTTACTTTTGTCCGAATTTTCAATATTTCTGCAACAAACAAAAAAACTCCCTTGAATAAAATTAAAAGAGAGGAATAACCCCTATCAAATTATTAAAATTATCAAATTATTAGGTCAAATAAAAAAAAGACCTGAACAAAAATCTTATATTAGTCCAGCAGGTGGCAGTGAAAAATCAGAAATGGCTAACCAGTCGTTGTAGATGGACTTCCAGTCTACAGCTCATTATCTAATATAGCAGTGCACTTATGATCAGGCTTAGTACATTTAACATTGATCAAATAGAGTGGTGCAGGAATGAGTGCTAAAACTCATGAGTTAAAATGATAAACTTCCAGTTCCTTCTTCTCGAAGTCAGCTATGTTTTTGGTTAGACGCCTGAAATTCAAGATTCAATGGTTTTATTATCATATGCGCGCATTGAGCAGTAGCTACAGTGTAGTTATGGCAAATACATTCTTAGGTTCTGCGCTCCTCCAAAAATGTAACATATTATATATAGGACATAAAACAAAAAATAATAAATAGTGCAAAAAATAGGTCTGAGGTTAACAAAAGCTGAATAGATTTTCAGATTTTGTGTCGACAACAAAATGAGTTTGTAAAAACACCATCCTGGACAAAACCTGTTAAGTATCTTAAATGTGTATTTGCGGCAGAGATTATTTTCTGCAGTATACTGAAATCCAGTGGTAAATATCCCATTGCTTTGCAACTCTATCAACTGATTGGAAAGATGGCACCTTTTTTTTATCTAATCCAATTAAATGCTTTCCTCGGATACCAGAATGCAAGCTTGATACAGTCATGCTAATGCCTTATTTTGTTAACGTTAAAGTGGGCCGCGGTTAAAGCAAATGTAAAATGCACGTAAAAGACAGAAAAAACTAGCAGCTGGATTGCATGCTGTTAGTGCTTAAGGATTAATTTCTTGAGAGTAGAGAATCTACGTATTTTAAACTTTGGCTGGTACTTCCCATTGTTCCTGGTGTGGTGTATGTGCATAGTTGATATTTTAAAATTGATATGTGCTCCCCCCTTGTGTTCTCCCTCTCCTCTCCTCTCCTCTTTGCTCCCTTAGCTCAGGCGCTCTTAATCTCCTCCTGACTTCTCTGATCTCTAATAGTCAAGGAAGGCTGGAGGAGAAGGAGTCTCTCTGTCTCTCTTGTTTTGCTGACACTGCAACGCTCAATGCTCAATCCAATGGGAAGATCCCATTGTTTTTAGTCGAGGAATTCATTGGGATTCTAACTTCCTGGTTGGCCTACACAAATATGTCATCCCTGCACCACCACTCTATAGATGAGTTATAACACATTAAGTAATCTATAAGCAAAGCTTATCCACAAAAGTCATTCTACTCTTAGAGACCCACAAAAACACATGTTTGTCTTTTTTAGCGGGGACATGGGATCTTCAAGTGGAGAAAAACAGGTCAACAGTTTATGCAAGACAGAAGTGGCATAAATCATTTGAAAGCTGGAAACCTGAACATTAATTTGAGATGTGGTTAAGTACTGTAAAGTTTTCCTTGTCATAAATCCGTGATAAACATTGTGTTTTGGTTAGGCACCTATTAAATGTGAAAGTTAGGGCTAAAAACTGTATTGTTAAAGTATAAGATGACCATTAATAATAATAATAATAATACATTTAATTTATATAGCGCTTCTCATCTACCAAGACAAATCTGGAAGCGCTTCAATTGCAATTGCAATGCTTCATCATGGCTCATAAGTTCAGCAAGTGTTGGGTTGAGACCATGGACTGCATGGTTGACTTTTTATACAGATCTTTGCCAAATAAAGACCTTGAGGAAAATAATTAAAATTCTTTTTCTGATTTGAGATTCACGAGAGGAGTCTTTACTGACATATTTTATGTTGTAGAACATACCGTGAAATCCCCTCTCAGACCTTATTTTAGGTGTTTCAACCAAAACATATATAAAAAAACCTTGACGAGGGAAGCGTAAGTGGTAAAGTGCTAACTCATTCCAGGGTTTAGGAGTCATTCTTGCATCACTGTAGCGTGCCTCACTGAAAGCACGGTCACGGTGACTAAATCTTTAGTGCGGTCGTGATTTAGATTTATCAAACTTTATTAGATGTCGTTTGATACACTGAAGGACATTGATACAGTATGATCGTTTGGAGGCCAGAACTAAGTGATAAGGTACTGCCTTATCAAACTGTTCTTTACTCGTTAATAATCCTGAATCTTATCCTACGCTAGTTTATAACTGGTCGTGAGAACAGCATGAACACAACACAACCCAGTCTCACGGCATTTCGCTGTTATACCAACATGGTTTGTTCTCCCTCCTGTGCTGCCATTCAGGTCTTATTTATTTCAACAGGAGCAGTTGCAGCTACCTTGCTCATTGACACCTGCTATTATCAGATACTAAAGCAGCAGTGGTTTTAAACCATTTGTGATTCAAAATTAATTCAGTCCAAATGACTTGTTAGGTTGTAAATTGGGCCTAAAAAGGGATTGTTACGAAGTTCAAACCAATAAGACAATGTCAGATTAATAAAGTGTGCGGTTGAAAATTGCTCCTTAAACTTGAGGTGTTTAATATGATTTAGCATTTGTGGGAAGTTAAAGGGGACCTATCATGCAAAATGCACTTTTGTACTTCTTTTATACATGAATATGTGTCCCCGGTGTGTCAGGGAACTCACCAAGTGTCAGAAAACACAACCCTCTATCTTTTCCTCCATACCCAAATCTCTAAAAATGGGCCTGCAACGGATCTGATACAGACTGATCCAGATTTGAAATTGTTCTGGCGTCAGAAACGGGGTGCTCCGCCTATATGGCCAACTCTCCACCTATCAGGGGAATGAGAGGTTGCGTGGCATGGTAACAGCATGGTAACAGCATGGTAACAGCATGGTAACAGCAAATAGAGCGAATATACGTTTTATATAGGTATGTTTTATATAGGTATGGCCCTACAATATATTATTCAAATATAGCATGATATAAAATGGTGCCTACTGTAAAAACCGCAGCATCAGAGCCGGTGACACCAGCAGAATCAATAAACTGATCCGGAAAGCTGGGTCTGTCATCGGCATCAAGCTGGACCCCTTTGAAGCTGTGGTGGAGAGGAGGACACTGAACAGGCTGTTGTCCATCATGGATAACCCCACCCATCCTCTCCACCTGCAGCTGCACAGTCAGCGGAGCTCCTTCTCCAACAGACTGCTGCAGCTCCGCTGTCACAAGGACCGATACAGGAAAACATTCCTTCCCACTGCAATAACTAATAAATCACCTCTGTCTGGAAGAGAACTCTCTGCTCCATAGTTTCTCTTGAAATAAAACCACATTGTACATTTTACATTGATATAATCTGTTCAATATTTAATATTCCATCTGTCATATATGTATGCATATATGTAGATGTATATATAATACCTAAATTCAACATGTATATTTTCTACTTTCTTGTTTATTTCTTTTAATTTGTATTGTACAATGCAATGTCTTTTTTATGCTGCTGCAACGCAAACATTTCCCAAATTGGGATCAATAAAGTACCATCTTATCTTATCTTATCTTATTACTTATTGAACTATCTGCTTAAGGTAGACACTCTGAAAGATGGATGTGAACACAGGAGGTAAAATTCATTCTGGACAAGACTTGGCTCATGTTTCTTCAAGGAAAATGATTAACCATGCATGGAGACCTTACAAATTAGGAGTTCCCAAACCTTGTTTCTCTGTATTGGATGGGCTTACACTTTTGACAACCCCTTGTTCTTGTCCTTATGCCATAGAGTGGTGCAGTGATAGCATATTTATTAAGGCCGACCCGGAAGATAGCATTGCAATTGGAATGGGAATTGTATTTGGATGTCCAAAGTGCTATAATACAAAAATTGAATGGATTTTAGGCTTTAAGTGCATTACTTATGGTGGACAGACTTAGATAGTAATTGTGTATTGACCGAAATTATTAATGCTCGTGTTCATTTAATGGCCAAAGTGTAATTCATGCAAAAATGCAATGGATAACCATAAATACATTTTTGCAGAAAAGGGAATACACTAGGAATACAAAGTCACCACTCACACCGCATTCATACAGAGCAATGGGCCTTGTTCAAGTAAGCTAACATTCACAAACATTCACAAACATTCACCCATCGTTGATAAGTATCTTGCCAAAGGATACAACAACATGTTAAAGCCACAACCTTCCGATTGAAAAACAACCACCACTACCTCACTACCTCACTACCTCACGGCCACAGTCAATCCCATCTAAGTCTGAGAGAGACACTGACAGCTGTATCTGTTCGGGTCAATGTCAGATGGGGTGAAAGTGCACAGACTACTTTATGGTTCAGCCATAAACCAGTTCATATAAACCTGGAGGTGGAACTGGCAGTGTATCAGTAGGGAGCGACTGTAAGGGTGAGTGCTGTTCAGTCTCTTTTCACCTTCGGTCAACCAGACTTAGAATAATCACTTAGCAACTGATCAAGAGTAATGCATTTGTATTGATTTCATGGAACTGGTTTCTGATAGCGTAAAGACTTGCTTTGTCAAACTACCATATACTTTATAATTTAAATAAATACAATGAATTTGACTTAAATACGTGCACTGCTAAACATTTCCTAATTGACCCACTGGGAATTATTAAGTTCTTGATTTTAATTAAATTTAACTGAAATAATTGATCAAATGATAAAATACAATATAATATTAATAATGATTAACTATGTGATACCATTTCAGAGGGAAAAGATATGTCTCCTACTAAAGTTTTTGTTATCTTCTATTTTTTAATCAATGTGATATCATACTTTCACTACACAATTATTGTGTTTTGGTTATATCTACTGTAAATTCGGGAAAAATAATAATCATGCAAATTCTTATTTAGCTTGTTAGTTACCGTGCAGGTTTCTTTTGGCAAATACATTTAAGAGGCACTGCATTAGTATAATATGTGTATTATTACCAGGGTATTCATATTTAACTTATATATTTGACGGTTATCTTCAATACCACAACTCTGATTCTTAAAATATTCTAAACATTATTTCTGATATACAAAAGTCACATCTGTTGTGAAATGCGAAGTGGCATGCTCCTAGGTCTTGCTAAAAAAATAAATGTTAGGTTTATTGGTACATTTGGTACATTTTAGAGCGTTATTTAACACGGATGTCTAGTAATGTACCTTGCACAGATTACATGTTACATGTTGAAATACCTATATCATCCTTACCAAAGGAAAATATTGATAATGTCCCAAAATATTTGAACCCATTCGACGAAGACGAAGGTGTTTTTTTTCTAGTGATCAGCCCAAAGGAAAAAAACGTATCAACGAAAATGCTCCTTGCACAATAAGAATATATTAGATGTTGATGTTGTGGATGTTTAAAGGCTTTTGATGGAGAATATTTTGTACTTCTTCTTCAGATGACGCTGTCAGTGTTTTTGCTGCTCGCCCTGCTGGGTCTGTCCTCAGCCAGTCTGCAGGACATTGTGAAGAAGAGCTCATTGCACAGAAAAGGTATTGTTCTGACCTAAAAACACATAGTTTGCGTGACACCTGTGGTATATAACCATGCAGGCTAAAGCAACTCTGAAGCAGATGTTTTGTAGAAAGTCTGTGGGGTCCCTGGTGTGAGGTCCTTTGACTCTTGCTTTGCCAAACGTTCGGTCCATTTGTTTTTTCCTTAAAACAGAAACTATATGGTTAAATATGTAAACGTTCTGTCTGTCTCTTTTTTACAGTTTCTTTCCTGAACCCAGAGCTGGAGGGTCAGGTGCCTGAACCAACTCGTAACAAAGTGTTGGGCCCTCTGGCTCCTGCCGACCTAGAGCAACAGCAAGATCTACCTTCCTCTTTCATTTTCGGCAATAACGTTAACCTGGAGTGGCTGACCTGGAGCGGCTCTGTGCCCAATGGCGCAGTTGCAATCTACAATGGCTACACCGAACGCACCGACTACGTCTGCAAGTACAAATGTGAGGCTGGCTTCTACAACCCCATTCTGGGCCCCTACTGCCGCTACGCCTACGGAGATAGTGAGTACTATGCCCCCGAGTTTGAGATCCTGACCAACAAAGACAACTTTGAGTTCCTGGAGTGGAAGGAAGGTTCCCATGGTTCAGTGCCCCAAAATTCGGTTAGAACATGCCCAGGTGTTGGCATCTACGTTGGGAAGAACAAGTATGGTCTTGGGAAGGTTGTTCCTCAGTTTGAAGCCTTCTTCCTGCCATGGGAAGGTGATGAATACTGGTACAAGAGTTACCAGGTCCTGGCCATCAACAGGGATGCCTACACCCAGCACATTTCTGACGTCAAGTACGGCATTGATGAGGTCGCAATCTTCCAGTATCCTCCTGAAACCATGCGCATCTCCGGGGTCACCAACAACGAGTGCCAGACGGTGGAGAAGACAGTCACCATTTCAAAGACCACAGAGCTGGAGACAACCTGGAACATCGGCCGATCCACCATGCTCGGTATCACTGGCAGCATCACAGCTAACATCCCCTTCATCGGCTCCGGTGGCATTGAGCTGGGCGGTGAAAAGACCCTGGAGTTCTCCAGAGGAACCACCGTGGTGGAGTCCATGAGCCATTCAGTGTCTGTGGCGCTCACCGTCCCCCCTAACCACTCCTGCAGAGTCCGTATGGAGGGACGCAAGATCAAAGCGGACATTCCCTACACAGCCCGTCTCAGCCGAACCTACCGTAATGGAGAGAGCCAGTGGACGTCCATCTCTGGCACATATGATGGAGTCCAGATTGGAGAAGTCAGAGCTGTAGTGGACCGCTGCGAACCTGTTGCTGATGCCAAGCCATGCCCCTGAAAGACTGACATCTGATGTTTGTGATTTTGGATGCAAATTATTGGTCTGAATAAGCAAAAATTCCACACATGTATGATTGGAAAATGTCCTTTGTGTCATGTTGCTCTAAAATAAGATTCTACATGTCGAAAATGCTAAATAAAATAATATGGAACTTTAACTTTTTCTTCATTTCCATTCTCTACAGTTAAACTGATGAGATATTATTATTCATTTAAGATTTGCAGCATACACAAACACGAGAGCTATAAGGTACAGTTCCTTAATTATGTACTTCTGCTAATTTACTTTGTAAGGCTTTTATTTATTTCATAACCAAAGTTATGAGAAATTGAACTTTAAAACGACTTTATTAATTGTTTGGTGTTACTTTATTTGATGAATGGAACTGTGATATCTATTGAAAGTGTAAATATGTGGCATTATACTTTTTGTAGTACACTAATAAATAATTATTTTACACCCATTACATCTATTAACCCATTTTGCCTGTTCAGAAATATCTCAATAATTAATAATACATCCGACTTTTCTGCTTTTTATAATTTCAAATATGCTTTACATATTGTGGGATAAATAAACAATTTTTTTTTTAATATAGCTAGGTGAAATAAACTTCAAATGAAATAAAGATATCATAATAATTTGTGTTAACTAGGAATTACAAGATGGGTGAAGGCAAGTCTGAAGAGAGGGTTTTGCAGTCTTTTCTGAATGATGAGAATGTGGGCACATTTTTGATAAAAGTTTGGCAATGAGTTCTACAGAACCCTGCATTTGGCGCATGGGGTCAAGGATGACTCCAAGATTGTGGATTTGGGAGGAAGGAGAGACAATTGAACCATTGATATTGATTGTAAAATCGTAAATGGGGTAGCTAAGGACGTCTAGAGACCAATGATAAAGATGTCCGACTTATTGCAATCAAGTTGTATAATGTTTTTTTGCATCTATGTTTAAATGTCCATTAAGCAAAGGTTGACCTTGGAGTAGATGCAGCAGTCCTGGAGGACATAGGCTATAGTTGAGTGTCATCAGCATATTATCTTAATACTTTGGTTAGTAACCAAATACTTGCAAAACAAAAGCTAGGATTTAGGGATTAATGGACCATTTATTGTTATTATGCAACTGGAATGCTTAATAAAATACATGTGTAACTAAGGGTTAGGGTTGGACATGACAAAACAGAACAAAAACAGGAGAAGGGCATTCTCAAAATTATATTTTTTGATACATTTGCAAGAGCAAAAACAATAGTTAATTCTAGGGGGAAATGATATGGCTGTTAATTTGACACCAGGGAAATATTTTCTGTTAACTTGTCAACCATGGCGTTTGAGCACCAACCATCATTGATGTAACACAGAGGAAGCCACGCTGTCCTGTTGCTGGGTTAGCCTGAGCCGTATTTTCCTCAATCGTAAATTAGACAGTAGCAGGCTTGACTGTGTAACAGCCTTATACTGTAGGTGTTAGCTGGGTTCGCTTAGCTCCCCTCTCGGGCCTCTTCCCTCTCTGTGTTTCTCTGTCATATGCCGAACATGCTCCAGTAAAAAATAAGATAAAAAGAGAACTTATAAAGTTCATGGCAGCTGGCTGCTGCACTTACATGCAATGCCTTAGCTGCCTTTTGCTAATTATCTATTGTTAGCATGCTAAAATACAACAATAGCAACATGGTAAACACTTAATCTACATCACATCTGTAATATTCTGTTCTATGGACATGTAAGTGTCTACATAAACAGATGAAGCGGACTACATCTTATTCCGAGTGTCCATCTTTATTTTCACTGGCGCGTAACATGTACACATACCTTACGTCATCAACGTGATCTGTGTAATCAAAGATCTTGTATTTACCAAGATGTTACATCCCCCTTCTTTAGAAAAGAACAGTATAGCTGCCATAACAAATTATAACCATATGCATTTAAAGCATTTAAAATACATGTACGTCTTAAGGCACTATATCTACTAATTGTGATTACTCTATCACTGAGGGAATATTATACGGCTGGTACATCAACATTTAGTAAACACTTCTGCAGTTTAACTTATCTTTTTGAACAGTTGCCCAGAAATAATTATAATAGAGCATGTAGTACTGCTTCTGAAACAAAACTGTTAAATTCTATTTCTAAACAAACAAAAATCACAGTGCATTGTCAGTGTTGTATAATAAACAGATTCAATCAAAGTGCACTGTCAGTATTGCATTTCTCTTTTCTCTCACAGGTTTAACACATCTCTTGGCTTCACTAAGCGGCCTGATCTTGTGATCTTATTGTAAACCATGTGTGATTGCTCTCTGGGGCCTGTTTGTTTCTCAGTGTCCTGCTGCAAAGTCTCAGTGTCCTCAGGCTCCAACTGCTCGTCTGATGGAGTCTCCTGATCTGTGTCACTCTCGCACGTTTGTAGAAGGTGACGCCTGTTGCGCCGAAACATGTGACCTCCGTCCGTGCAGATGTTGTAGGATCTCTGGTACCTGCTGGCTCGACTACTGTTGCAGGTTTCCATGTCCCTGTTGGAAGCTGGAAACGGATCGTGGCTCCCACTGGTAGTGCAGGCAGTGATCTGGCATTCCTGTCATAATATTGTTTTTGTCGTGTTTGGCACTGTTCTCTCCTGCTGTGAACTGTGCTGCGACAGGCAAGCTCTGGTTGTAGATGCTTTTCAGTGGTGGGAAGGATGGAGCGCAGACGCTTGCTCATGAGTAGCTGCGCTGGTGATTTCAAACCATCCACTGGTGTGTTTCTATACTCCAACAAACTGAGGTACAGGTCAGTTCTCTGAGCGTGTGCTTTGTCCATGAGAGCTTTGGCAGTCTGAACTGTTTTTTCTGCTAGCCCGTTGCTCTGTGGATACAGAGGACTGCTTGTGACATGCTTGAAGTCCCATGCATGAGCAAAAGCTTTAAACTCTTGTGAACTGTAGCAAGGTCCATTATCGCTGACTAGTGTCTGTGGTATTCCAAATCGAGCGAACATGGCCTTCAGTTTTTGGATGACTACTGAGGAGGTGAGGCTGGTGATTTTTTCTACCTCAAAGTACCTACTATAATAGTCAACCACAACTACATAGTCAGTACTGTTCCATGTGAACAGATCAGTGGCTATTACCTGCCAAGGTTGTTCTGGGATTGGGTGTGACATCATGGGCTCTTTTGGGAGTGAGCTGCGTCGCTCAAGGCAGGTGCTGCAGGTCCCTACTAGTGTCTCTATCTGCTTACCCATCCTTGGCCAGAACAGCACATCTCTTGCACGTTGTTTGCACTTTTCCATCCCTAAGTGTCCTGTGTGAATGCGTGAAAGCATTTCAGCCCTGAGTGAGTGTGGCACGATGATATTCTCTCCTTTCAGTAGGATGCCATCTGTCTCTGATATCTCATCCCTATGATTCCAATACTCTGAGACTGCAGGTGGACATTTTTTGTTATTCTCGGGCCACCCTGCTTGGATCACCTGTCTCAGCACTGAGAGCTGCTCATCTTTGGCTGTAGCGGCTCTGATCTCTGCCATTTTGCGGTCACTTACCGGAGCGTTGCTGATCACAGTGTGTATTTGGTAGTCCATGCCCTCACTCATGGAGCGGTCGTAACACTCAAGTGGCTTTCTGGACAAAGTGTCTGCGACGGGGATTTGTTTTCCTGGTTTGTGCTCGATAGTGATGTCATATCTCTGTAACTGCAGTATCATGCGTTGCAGACGCGGTGGTGCAGCTGCTAAGGGCTTACGCATGATTGACTCAAGTGGCTTATGATCTGACTCGACGATCACCTGTCGTCCATACAAGTATTGGTGAAACCGCCTACATCCAAAGAGCACTGCGTATAGCTCTTTTTCGATCTGAGCATAGTTCTCTTCAGTTTCAGTCAGTGTCTTTGATGCGTATGCGACTGGTTTCTCTTCCTGGAGCAGGACAGCTCCTAAGCCGTGTTTGGAAGCATCGACTTGTAACTTCACATCCTTTGTGTGATTGAAGTAGGTGAGTACTGGGCCAGGCTCCTGTGTTAGGATGTCTTTTACTCGTTGGAAGGCTGCATCATGATTTGAGTCCCACACAAACTCACTGTTTTCCTTTATCAGTTGCCGGAGTGGAGCTGTTGCCTCTGACATTCTCGGGGCGAACCTGGAAAGGTAAGTGACCATGCCCAGTATGGTCTCCAACTCTGCCTTGCTTTGTGGGTTAGGCATTTCTTTGATGGCCTTAATCTTGTTCGGGTCAGGGCGGATGCCTTCTCTTGTCAGCTTGTGCCCAAAATAGCTTACCTCAGGCACACATATTTTGCACTTGTCCTTATTCAGCTTTATGCCTTTTTCTCTGGTTCTCTCCAGCATGGCACGCGGGCTGGCGTCGTGCTCCTCTTTGGTGCGGCCGTAGACTATGATGTCATCTACGATGGTGGCAACGCCTGGAAGCCCCTCATAGGCCTCATCCACTCTCCTCTGGAACTCATCCTGTGCAGATATGATTCCAAAAGGCAGTCTCTTGAAACGGTACCTGCCGTAGATCGTGTTGAACGTGGTTAGCATAGATGAGTCGTGTGTGAGCTTTATATTCCAGTATCCAGATCTGGCGTCTAGTACACTGAAATACTGTGCTCCAGCCAGTTTTGGGGTGACGTCATCTAGAGTAGGGAGTGGATAGTGGGGTCTTTGGATAGCTTTGTTCAGGGCGCGGGGGTCTAGGCATATTCTCAGCCTATTTGTTTTCGGCTTTTCCAACACTACTAGTGCATTAACCCATTCAGTTGGCTCTGTGACTTTTTGGATAACGTCCAGTTTTTCCATGTCGTCCAATTCATCCTTGAGCCGGTCACGCAGAGCATATGGGATGCGTCGAGGTGGATATACCACTGGTGGTACAGAGGGTTTGAGTTGGAAACTGCATTCTCCAGGAAACAGTCCGATGCCTTTAAACACATCAGCAAACTCTTCCATCATGGTTGTGTGTGTTATCGGCTTTGCATCAACTACATGTATCATTTTGACTAGGTTTAAATCTAGACATGCTCTTAAGCCTAACAGAGGTGGAGCATTTGTATGGACTATGTCAAAACCTACCATGGCTGTTTTCTCACCATGTCTACATGTTCCTTCTGCTTCTATCCTGTGCCCACCATAATCTGAGAGTTTGCTTGATGGGGGGCCTAGTATTACACTTCCATATATCTTGCGGAATGTGTCTGCTGGTATAATACTAGTCTGAGCACCAGTGTCCATTTTAAACTTCAGTTTGTGCCTCGCTTTTCCTATTTCTACTTCTGCATATGCCTGTTCTCTATCTGTGTTTTCATGCTCTTTTATGATAGCATCAATATAGAGTTCTTCTAGTGACTGTTCTGCACTGTTTGAGATGGTATGCAATTTTCTGGGATTATATCTCGTCTGTGGCTGCTGTGTTTGTGACCTACACACTTTAGCAAAGTGGTTGGGCTTCTTGCATTTGCTGCATTGGCGACCCTTTGCTGGACATTCCTCAGTGAGACTGTGCTCCCTCCCGCATGCTCCACATTCCTTGCTCCTCATGGCGCTGTTACGATCATTCCATGTCGTCTTGTGCCCACGGGATGCTTGGTCTAAAAGGTTTTCTGCTAACCGCATTAGCAGAGCGACTGTCGTGGCTAGCAGCGGGGGTTAGCATTGTCTTTAGCTGCTGCTGTGAAAGCTCATGTGAACGTGCAATGTCAATGGCTTTCTCTAGCGTCAAGTCTGGACCGTGACATAGCAGTTTTTCGCGCACTCTTTGTGAGTTTGTAGCAAAGACAATCCTGTCTCTTATCATTTCCTCACTGTTTGGGTAGTTGCAGTCTTTACTTAGCAATTTTAGCTCCGTTACAAACTGGTCAAAACTCTCACTGTCTCCTTGGATTTTTTCATGAAATTCATAGCGCGCAAATATGGGATTTGCTTTCGGAGTTACATAAGCTTCAAAACTGTCGTAGTACGTTTTTAGTACCTTACTTTGGTCTTCTGTGAGAGTCCATGTGTAAAAAACATCTCTGCCTTTTTCCCCAATCCAAAGCAGTAGATAGCTACATTTTTCCTCCTCGTCTTTAGCATGTAGCGGGCCTGAAAACATTAGCTGCACATGCTGCCGAAACTTTCTCCATGCGTCCGGCAGATTAGACGAGTCCCAGTCCATTCGTGGTGTTGGAACGCCTGTGTTCTCCATCTTCCGTCGTCAGGTCGATGATTTATGAACTAACTCTGACACCATGTAATATTCTGTTCTATGGACATGTAAGTGTCTACATAAACAGATGAAGCGGACTACTTCTTATTCCGAGTGTCCATCTTTATTTTCACTGGCGCGTAACATGTACACATACCTTACGTCATCAACGTGATCTGTGTAATCAAAGATCTTGTATTTACCAAGATGTTACAACATCAGTATGTTAGCATTACTATTGTGAGCATGATAGCTTATAGCTTAAAGCATCAGTGTGTCCGAGTACACACTTACAGAGCTAAACTCCTAACTCTAAGGCCCCATTTACACGGGAACGCAAACGAAACGCAAACAAAGCAAATTCGATATCAAAAAAGTATTCCGTCCACACGGATACGGCTCAATAAACGTGTCTCTTCACACGAGACTGCTCGACCCGCTGGAGACGCTGTAGTTCATATGCCGGGCCTGTAAGTGGCGCTGTACTTCTGCCACAAAATACACCAAAAGCAGCGAAGAAGACCCCCGAGCATGGTTGCCTGGTTCCCCTTCTGTAGTTCATGTAGTTCTCCATGTCCACTTGTTGCTGATGGTTGTGGTAGAGGAGCTGTAGATGTTGCACTAACATATGTAGCATGGTCAGTAGCAGTAGCAGTAGCTACTGACATTAGCTACTGACCACAGCAGTGTGCAGCAGAGGTGGGGAGAGGCGGGGCTATGGCTTCATCGTTATCAAGAAAACGATCGTATAGGACAGTGCTTCTCAAACTTTTTTCAGTAATGTACCCCCTTTGAAACATTTTCTCAGCCACGTACCCCCTGACCGACCCTGAACATGTTTGATACAAAAAAAGCCTAGAGAGTGGCGAAGTCCCTCCCCTTCCGGTGGACCTCCATGGGACCTTATTTCGAAAGAATTATGTATTGAAGTCAATGGAGAGAGAAAGATTATCTTTCGATCCTGTTTGAATTGTGCCACGAATTACACATATGATTTTTGTCAATTTAAAAGATTATTTTGCAAGTAAAAAAAAAAGAAATGTGTCGTAAAACTGTGAAGTAACACATTTGTTTGTGTGAAACCCTCAATGAACTACATCTCTGGTCTCGCAGAACAACACATCAAGATGGCCGTCACTACTGTCAACAAAACAATTTACTACCCTCACTATCACCACAATGAAACACGTCCAGAAGAAGAGTCATGCATAGCTTCCTGCCTGCCTTCCTTTGATTCTCTCTGAACTGCCTGGTCTTTTTAATGTTTAATGTCAACCATTTGTGCAGATAGCATGAAGTAGAAAAGATCGGCGATCGCCGATGCTAGCGTTAGCGTTAGCATTTCTCCCCCGGGCTTAAATTGTGTATTATAGAATGATCACACCGGTGACTGTACTCTTCAAAGGGTTCACGAAATATGACTACTCTTGCTGTTTAACATTTTGGGTTACTTAATGTTACTTCATATTAAGGCTAATAAAAATGACATGGCTGTAATGCTAACTAACGTGCTAGCTACTAGCTAGGTAGCTAACTTGATCCAGCCACTCCTGGTCCTTTCATCAGACGGGAAGCGAAATAACGAGCAAGACCCATTGCTGGTATGATAACAACCTGGTACTAAGCACACAGGCATCTTGTTAAAGTTATCTTATCTTAGCCAGCGCCATATAGAAAGATTATATCTATATGGGGCTGATCTTAGCTATCTCTTAGTGGAGGAAAACAATTATGACATCACTTACGCGACTCTGGGATTTGTAGTCTTTCTAGTTGCGTATTTTTCATAGTCCTATATTTCAACAGTTTTATGACAAACTGTGACTTTTTTGACATGGAAATAATTTTTTAAGATTGACAAACATCATATGTGTAATTCATGGCACAATTCGAACGGGATCGAAAGATAAGCTTTCTCTCTCCATTGACTTCAATACATTATTTTTCCGAAATAAGGTCCCATGGACTGGAAGTAGATGGGCGTGACTTCGCCACTCTATATAAATAATTACAATATGGTGATATTCCATCAGTGTGTGATTTATTAACTCCTTCATGCATGAATTACAACAAACTAAGGATATTTTCATCTTTATGCATGAAAATAAAGAACATAACGATTTTTAAAAAAAACAGATTAATATATGTTTAACAAACCAATGAACAAAAGGATATATTATGCAAAAACTATAAAACACAATACATAAATATTGTAATAAAATCCACTGTGGTGCCTGATGTGTAACTATACCAACCGAAACCCCATGCATATACAAGAAAACAGCATTACATTAGCAGTCTCTAATGTAGTGACCACAATGCATGAAAGTTTATTTTTTATTTTTTAAAGAACGTTGGAACTGAAATTTGTTTTCAATTATAAGCAAACTATGTAATAACACTGCAATGACACTATTTAGGAGTTTTAGGACCTCAGCGATCGTGTACTGCTTTTTGGCTTTAGCGATGAGCAGTGACACCGCAATGCCTCCAGTGCTTTGGCTGATGTTGTGGAGGCTTTTCGCATCATCTCTTGCGAGGATCTGTAGGCTACTCAGCAAGTTTTCTCTTGAAAAACTCAGGTGGCTTACCAACATGAGTCATGACACAGGTGTTTGGTGCTGAGATGTCTCTGGAGGTACGCTGGTTTCATCGAGCTGTTGGCTAGTTTATCCCCACAGAAAAAACACAATGCCTGGGGCGGGTTGCCGTTTGTTGACGTGAATCATTGATATTGACGGCATTTTGTTGGCTCAGTTTTGGTTTTCTTTTTTTCTCCGTTGTCCACGTAGTGCTGCTACGTTTTAACCACAATTCCATTTCAATATATATTTGTTATAATCTAATATTGCAACTGGCTTCCCGCTCGGCGTGGTTCCGGGCTAGAGCCTGATTTAGCTCCTGTTTCCACCGCAGCGGAGCCAGCTCTCAGTAACGAAAACCGGTTCTTAGCTGGCCCCACTCGACTGCCTGGGAAGAACCAATACTTCACGCTTACGTCGGAGGGGGTCGAGATTAACCTGAGCAATAACAGTTAATGGTGAGTACGGCAAATACAAGTTGTAACAACAGACCCGACGGCAGACATACATCCCTGGGCGGGCATTTGATTTACCAGGGCGGGCCCACCCCGAAACTTACATTTCCCGGGAAATCTGAATTGTCAAGGGGGGGGTTGTTAGACGCTAGAGATTTGTCAACGGGGGGGGGGGGGGGGGCAGCGCAGCCTTTCATTCTGAATTTCATAGCAAAATAAGAAAATTATATTAAACTAATCTTTCAACATCAACAATAATAACAACAAAAATAAATATTAGGACAAAGCCCTACAAATAACAACAATAAACATAATAATAATACAATTAAAATGTTTTATTCAGCCCTGATTAAAACAGCGGGCCCAAATCCTGGATGGGCGGGCCCAAATCCTGGATGGGCGGGCGCGGCCCCATGGGGCCCGCCCATGACGCCGGGTCTGTGTAACAAGCAGTAGCGCTGAGCAAAGTGACTACGTGACCACACACCACAGAGAAGAACCAGAGAAGCACAAGAACGGATCTTGAACCCTTGGTGGTTCTAGGAATATTTTATATAAAATTGTGTTTTCTATTTAACTTATTGTACTATGATTATTTTTGTAATCATGCATGGTATTTTTTTAATTAACCTTTTTTTTGTTTTATCTCACATACTCCCTGCAGTACCCCAACGTACCCCTAGGGGTCCGTGTACCCCCATTTGAGAATCACTGGATATAGGTCGTACACACAGAGCCGTTTGGCCCCCCAGAGCATTCCGTCCGCAGATCTATCCACCTTGGGACCCGTTATCGTTTTAGGGGTCCGTTTCCGCGGTTCCGTTACGGCCTTGTGTGAACGAACGGGCTATACGAAAGAGAAAAGTAGCGGATACAACCCGTTTAGTTCCCGTGTAAACAGCACCTAACTCTTTTAACTTATGTAGTTAAGAAGCACTGCTGATTGCAACAACCTTTTTTAAACGGAAACAGCATCATTGGAGCACTGAAAGGTCAGGTGAGAGGGACAATCCTTGACTCAAAGCTTTATGTTACCAGTTTCCATACAAAATTACTGTCTTTTTGCTTAATCTATAGCAATATCCACATATAGACTCTCTTGCACTATTTCTATTCTATTTTATTTGCACATCTCAATTATTGTATTTGTTTATGTCCTATATATATTAATTTTGCATTGTTGGAGGAGCCTGTGACTTAAGTTTGTCATTGCCATATCTACACTGTAGCTACTGCGCACATGACAATAAAGCCTTGAATCTTGAAATGAATCATAAAGCATTGGTACTATTAATTTGTACAGCCTATTTTTACCCAGACACACATTTGGTTTGTAATATTCAGCTTAGACAATAAGTACAGTCATGGGCGGATAACAAAACAGTGGGCCCCTGGGCACATACTTAGAAAAGGCCCCACCACCTCTCCTACAAAGGAGCAGAACACAGACTTCTTTTGAACCTTTTCATAGTCATGTTGAGTCTCTTTCTATTCATTTAATGTTTCTTTGTGGACATGTTGAGTGTCTTCTTGGTTGCTACTGTCTCTTTGAGAGACATCCATTCATGACAGTACAGTATGACATTTCTATGCACCGCAAATAGAAAAACCTGCCTTGTTTAAAATACTATTAGCTCCCATTGTGTGAGAATAAGATGGTCATTACTGGTCAACTTAACTTACGCATTTGAGTAATACAATGAACACAATGAGGGCCCTGACAGTGCAGTTTGTCAATGTAAATGACCTTTACACAGCTTATTTCACACAAAGACCTCATTCAGAATTAACTAAAAACATTGATAATCAGTTTCTGTCTCAAGGACGTACACCAATGGGCATGACATCAGCGATTTTCAATGATAGGGCTGTACATGCAGGACAATGTCAGGGTTGAGCGTCTCCCCCTCCAGTTTAATCTTGGCAGCAGGCAACATTACGTAACAAGGACCTTCTTAATCAACGACCCACTATTACAGGGGATCTAATCATTTTGTTCCTAGCCTGAGCTTATCTAGACACACAGTATCTCGTCATCAATGGAGAAAGAGCGCCATAGCACTTTGGACCTCATGCAATCGCCTATTGCCTAGTAGATATGGGATGTTAAATCCAGGCAAATCTGAGTGCTGTTTTCCAAACAAGGATCAATAAATCATCCTGTAATCATTATCAGCATGGATGGTCCTTGAGAGCTTGAGCTACATGTTTTGTATTCAAGGACAAAGTAAGACAGAACAGCATGATGGTCCTTTGTATATCTGTAACTGTTTGCTAAGACAACTGGCTAACAAAACAAAAAGTAATGCACTGTAATTTGTATATATATCTAATTAAAACAATTTGTATGTAAGTATAACTGCGCAAATGTCTGCATAGGAAGTAATCCAGTGGATGGTTGAGGCCAAAACACCAGAGAGAACATTTTTGTTATACCGGACATCGTCTTGGACTTATTTGACAATTTACGAACTTATAACAACACTTGCGTTGTTATCATAACCCAAACCTCAATATTTCCTTAACCTAACCAAGCAGTTGTGTTATGTGTTAGTTGTAGTTATCCTAGCCAAGTTATTTGCTGTGAAGATTGGAGGTTATTTTAAAAAGAATGGACGTAATAAGCTAAATGTAACATGTTTTGTTGGATAATCTTGAGAAAATGCTTAAAAATGTACTTTTTTGGAAGATATCACTCTCACTATGTATGAGGAGATATGTTGAAATATTCACTTTGTATGTTCAGCCACCTTTTCTATGTAGATGAAAACTAACATAATGTACCAGACCACACACACATACAGTACTGTTCAGTATTTTCTAAATCCATGATATTCCTTAAAACAATCTGACTGCATGAAAATCAAACACTGTGTACATTTACATTTTGACTTGGCAAAAAAAAAAAGATGGAACACAAAGAATAAGCATATACAAATTTTAAAATTGCAAAATACCGCAGGTGGCTTGTAATGGGTTTTATTTTTAAAATATACCTTAAAGGGGGCCGTATTATGGTTTTAATGGATCCCTTTTCCTGTCGTGTGTTATGTAGGTTGTTGTGCATGTAAATGGTCCTCAAAGGCTAAAATCCCCAAGTCCTTTGTTTACTTCCTTGACATTGTGACATCACTGTGTTACACCCTTGCTTCAATTGGCTTGCTCTCCAACACATTGTACCTTATAGGCTAAGAGGTGGGATATCTCTAAGAGGTTGACCAATCACAACCGAGCCGGCCAGCTAACCAATCAGAGCAGACTGGGCTCTGGTTTCAGACATAGGGTGAAAAGAGGTGCTGCGGCACAGGCACCTTTTAACATTAACACATTTAAACAGGTCACAGTAGAGTCAGAGAATACAAATATGAAACCTGAAAATAAGCTTATCACGCCTTGTTCCTATTAAGAGCTTCAGATGTCTAATGATGTAAACCAGCAAAACATACTCAGTCACACATCCTACTTCCCTTATTACGAACTGTAACTAGTTATTTAGCAGGAGGGAGTAAACTTTGCGTCTGCTGCAGCCCTCCGTCCTGTTTATTGTGGGCAATAAGTCTGCAGAGAGGTTTTAAAACTCAGCACATACTGCAGGCAGCGTCACTGCAGGAGGAACCTGTCAAGGTAAAACGGCTTCTCTATACCTGAATGAAGTGCTGATTTAAAACAAATTACTTAATTTGACTGTCTTATTCTTTTCCTATAGTGCATGATATTGGTTGACAATCAGAACTTATGAATAGGCAATGCAAGGCAAGGTAATGCAAGGCAAGGCAAGGCATAATAATTATGAACATTCTAAATGTGACTTTTTTTTTGTATTACTAGAATATGTATGTATGGCTAAAATAACAATAATAATTCATGAAGGGGATCATACTGTTAATAGTACAGACAGATAATAAAATACAGGCGGATAATAAAATCTGAGTTTTAAAAAAAAATTCATTTACATAAAGCTATTTAATTTGTTATTTTGTATTTTACACTGAATATGTAAGGAAATGTAATCTTTGCATCATCTGTATTATCATATAATAGTACGTTTTATGTTATCAGGATTGTTTTTCTTTTCATTCATTTGACAATGGCCAATGTTTTTGAGTTGAAAAACATGGTTGTATATGAAAACTATATTAATTGTTGCATTGTAATAATTGCTGAAACGGATTAATCATCTATTCAGAAAGAAAATCAACATGCGAAGTAAAACATGGACCTATTATGGCGCATTCACACTGCAGCGCGGAGCTCGCTTTAAGCGTGCCGAACCGTGCGGGGCCTGTTTGTGGTTGCGCTCACACTAGGCCTAGTTCCGCCCCAGGTGTACTTTTTCGTCTTTTTTCTGGCCCGACAAATTTGTGGTTCTATCGAGGCCAACAAGCGGGGCCAACAACCGGGCGGAATATGCTAAACATATTTGACCGTGATTTAATTGTAATACACGTTTCAAAATGATGCCGAAGTAACAACATACTGATACCGGTTAGTACAAATCATGAATTAATGCTTTGACAAGTCTGCAGACAGACGGGAGGCGAAGAACCTTTTAAAATGCGTGATGCATCTTCTTATTACAGACACATGCATTTCCAAACATTCGGTCTACCTACGCTGTAAAATATATTATCTCTTCGATTTACACACATCTATTGCACGTCTGTCCATCCTGGGAGAGGGATCCCTCCTCTGTTGCTCTCCCTGAGGTGTTCTCCCATTTTCCCCTTTAAACTGTGGGTTTTTCTCCGGGGAAATCGGGAGGTCGGCTAAGCTAACGCAATGCTCCGACCGTACACACTCACAACAACGGCCTATACAGACATAAATAAGCCAGCGACTGTATTCACCATGACACAGACAGTCTGTGGTTTGTACTTGTTTATAACTTTTGTCTAGTTTATTAACAGATATGAGGAGCTGTGACTGCGAGCTTGAGTGCTAACAGCTAACAGCTAACAGCTGATGTTGTTTTTATGGGGTGCTCGTTGAAGATGACGTCACGGCTCCGCCTACACTGCGTTACTATAGTAACTGCCCCAGCTCCTAAACTGTAATGTGAGTGCAGCATTAAAGTGAGCCAGGCCTAATAAGGCCAAACCAAACCAAGCCAAACCAAACCAAACCAAGCCAAGCCTGCAGTGTGAAAGCGCCATTAGTGTCTGAAACCTCAAGCAGTATGGGTCTATTTTCAAACCTGAAATGTGTGAAAAGGAACATGTCATATCAAGTACTTTCTACAAAACTTAACTTGTCTCTTTCATTAAATTCATTATCATTTTATCATTAAGTATTATTGGTTGGCACGAAACTAGTCTGTCAAGTACACATACCGAACTGTAACCCAGGGTTTATAATTGGTTGTTGGTTTGATCAGTTTTCCTTTTTTGCTACAGACTTTCAATGCTGACATTTGGGTTTTGTTTTTCTCTGTTGGTCCAGATGAAGTGGTGTGTTGCTGTTGTGTTGGCAGTGTTGCAGCTCTGCAGCCCGGCGCTGCAGACTGACCCGCTGCTCTACATCTCCCAGATGCATGAAGGGAAAGAACAACTCCGCAGTAAGTCTTAACAATACAGAGTTTCCCATTTGCCATTTTATTATGTTTACATGTTGCATTACATACAATATAAGATATACTTTATTGATCCCAAATTGGGAAGTGTTTTCATGTTGCATTCATAGAATTTTCTCCCAAAAGACAATAGGTTGTAATCAAAAGTCAACATGTTTTTTATTTAAGTTACGGAAGAAATACATTACAACATTAGTATCTAGCAAAGTCAGTGGAATCCTCTTTATCAAATATGTATGTAATAACTACATCAGGTACTCAATTTGACCCAAACCACAATCTTTTCCTAAACCTAACAAAATATTCTATTTGTCTTAACCTATCTCTTTTTACGACGTTTAATAGAAATGCCATGTGATGACAGGCAATCTACCTATTTTGTCGTTTTGAATAAAGAGATGTTGATCGGTCAGCTGCATGCG
Organism: Gobionotothen gibberifrons; assembly: GCA_943591055.1. Lineage (NCBI taxonomy): Eukaryota > Metazoa > Chordata > Actinopteri > Perciformes > Nototheniidae > Gobionotothen > Gobionotothen gibberifrons. The sequence continues at coordinate 964,307 of CALSBZ010000009.1, read as the reverse complement.
TCCTCGAAAATTAACACTACAAGTCTCGCAGAAGCAATTAAGTAAATGTTTTCCATGGAGGAAACACTTTTAACATTAAAAAAAAAAAAACGGAGGCAAGGGAGTGAAAAATATTCAAATACGCGTTGGTTTACCTTTGATTGAGACTTGATTCAGTCATATTTTTTGAAATTATGGCAATTGATTTGATTCATCCTGTATTCCCTTTCAGAGGCATGGCTCAACCCCACGCTGGAAGATGTTGTCCCATCCCGGGAAGTGACCCAAGCTGCTGAAATGAGAGAGATTCTAGAAACTGAGACGACCACACACTCCAACCCCATGTTTGCTGAGCACACCAACCTCAAGTGGGTGACGTGGAGCGGCCTCCTCCCAAGCGGTGCCGTCGCTATCTTCAACGGCTACACCGAACGCACCGACTACGTGTGCAAAGTCAACTGTGAAGCCGGCTTCTATTCTCCCAGTAAAGGGAACTTCTGCCAGTACTCGTACGCCGACAAAGAGTACGCATCCACAAAGTTTGAAATGCTGATTAACGTTGACCACTTTGAGTTCCTAGAGTGGGTTGAAGAATCATATGGATCAGTCCCAGGTTATGCCATCAGAACCTGCCCTGACTCAGATATCTTTGTGGGCAAAAACAAGTATGGTCTCGGCAAAGTGGTGACCCAACATGAGGCCTTCTTCCTTCCCTGGGAGGGCGATGAGTATTGGTACAAGAGTTACCAGGTTCTTGCGATCAACAGAGACAGCTACAGCCAGCACATCTCTCATGTGGAGTATGGCATCGACCAGATGGAGCTCTTCCACTATCCTCCGGAGGCCCTGCAGCTCGCCAAAGTCACCAACCTAGAGTGCAGAAACGTGGAGAAGACAGTGAAACTGGAGAAGGCAAGTTCTGTGGAGAAGTCCTGGGACATTGGCAGAGAGACCCGCAATGGATCCATCTCCACCATGAAGGCCAAAGTGCCCATCCTTGGCCCAGGGACTGTGGACCTCAGCAAGGAACATTCGGTCACCTTTTCAGAGGGAACCAAAACGGTGGAGGCCATCAGTCACACCGTCTCTGTCAAGCTGGTGGTCCCACCCAACCACTCCTGCACCGTGAGGATGGACGGCAGAAAGATGACGGCCGACATTCCCTTCACTGGCAGGCTGAGCAGGACCAACCACAACGGGGACACCCACTGGACGTACATCACTGGAATCTACGACGGCGTGACGGTTGGAGAAATCAATGCTGTCGTGGAGAGATGTCAGCCGGTGATTGACGCTGTTCCCTGCTCCCCAACTCAAGACTGATGATCAGTGTGTTGTATTAAAAGGCAAATGTAAAGAAAAATGTTTCCAAATAGATTACAATAAAAAATGTCAAGGACTCCGTTTTTTGTTTTCTTTCAAGTAAGATATTAAAAGCCAGTTACTATCACCAACCTGACCCTTGAAGTCATTTTCAGATGAGTTATTTTTGAATACTACTAGTCCAGTTACAAGAATGTACAATTTATTAAATATCTATTTTTAAAGATTATTTTGGAGCCAATTTAGCCTCTATTAGAAAGGGGATTCCTTAAATTCTTGAAGTACATTTGATAAGTTTAAAGATATGGCAAATGTACTAAATACATTGTATGATACATTAAAGTACACTTATGAGAACCTTTCAAAATCAGGGATTAAAAAAATAAATAGCCACAACATAAAATGATTATACGTTTGGACAGGCCACCACCAAGGCCACAGATCTTCAGGCTCCAAGTTCACAAAGTGGCAATACATTTGTGAGATGTAATTAAATGCATTGGTGTTTGTTAATACAGGACTAGAAGTTGATATATACTTAAACATAAAATATATGTGTCTGTATTTTACTTCAAAAAGACATTTAAATTAAGGAAAAGTAGCAAAGTTTGAACTTTAAAAATATACGTACCCAATAAGTACTATTTTAAGCAGAATATAAAATGTCTGTGTTACATAATACTGTATCGATATGTACATCGATTTAATATGCATTGGGTAAAGGTGGGCTACATCTAATTCATCTACAATGTTCCCCCTAAGAAGCAAGTCAAAATGATTTAATAATATCTTATGTAGCCTACATATACATTTGTAGAATTATTTTGAATCCCTATATAATCCAATAAATAATGGTTGCATAGTTGTTTTGTTGTTTTTTCAATAGAGATAATGAGATTATTTTCACATTCTTCCGGTTTATCATTAGTAGGTCACGCCCTGATAAATAAGCATGTGATTTCACGGATGAACTCCTGATTAGTTGAAGGTGTGTTTTTCAGGTAATGCAGTTATGCCCTGCCACCCACTCAGTTTTTACTTTGCTGGATTACTAGCAGGATTCCAATGTTAGTAAAATAACAAATATATAGTGTTTGTTGTAAAAGGATAAGATGTTATCTCTTCTCTGTAAACTGTACTGTTCTGTAGGCTAATACTTTAACTGTGGATCAATACGCCTAGCTACTGCCGGAATCTGCCTTATGGTTTTATCTCTCTTTGGTACATTTTTCCTTACTTAATTCAGTAGGTGAACCTAAATGTTCATTACAAAGTGTGTGTGAACCCAACTGTGTGTATTGAATTAAAACGGAGCATTTTCTGTCAGCTCAGATTTTATTTCTGCTTTTTGAAACTGTAGTAGCAGGCCTATGTGTTTCATTGTTAGTGTATTGGCTACTCACACAATATTCTTAATGAAAGATTCTAAGGTCTCACTGTTATGTGGTCTTACTACATAATACACTTAGGCCTAAGTAAAAAACATATTATTGTTATTTATTTTCTCTTAGTTTTAAATGCATTGCATTTGATATTGAGATAATCCAAAAGGAGTTTTATATTTTGATATTTTGATACTTATTAGGCTAATTGTAACGGATTACATTTTTAAAGTAACTCTCCCGCTGATAAAATGTACATTATATTGATTTTGTTGATTGAAATATAGGCCCATTGCAATTCTCAGTCACCATGCTAGATGGTGCTGTAGCCCAACAGAGAATGAACAGCCTGTTCTCTCATGTTGTCTTTGTGGAGCTCGTTGACTCGTTTGGGAGGAGAGGCATGTCGTGCTGTTAGTGTTACATATTGTAACCTCAAATGAGACTAGAGAATATCTTAAAATTGAATTAGTTCTCAATGTGTGATTAGCCTAAACCGTGCGTTTGCTTTACTTGTTCAACCGCAGTGTGTGGCTCTTAAGTGTGCCTGTTGAGGTAAAGCTGTCTCTAGCTAACAATTACTGTAAGCTAGCCTTAGCAATAGCATTTTAAAAATCACACAGTTGTGAGATAATAATACGATGTAATAACTTTTCTCCGAAGGGTTTAATGATTAAGCTTATCTAATACATTAAAGATAAATAAATAAAAGTAAAAATACATTTCAGATATATTGAATCCCATTGAGAAATACATCTTATTAATCAATAAACATAGCCTACAGGGTATTCTAATGGGAATTTTTGGCTCATTACTTTATAAAAACGAATGCAATTTGACTGACCATTTTTCTTTATGAGCCGATTGAAAAAAGTCAATTGTGTCAAGTCATTGTGTCGGTATTTTTCACTCTTTTGTAAGAAGCTGTTGAACTTTGTCACAATGCGTCGACTTTTAACAAGAGTCATACATCGAGTTTTGTTGTGTGGGCCGTTGAAACCGGCCATGGGCATTGAAGCAGAAATACACACACAAGGCCAACGGAGGCTGGTAAGTGTTTAACCTCAAATATGTTGCATACTGTCTACTAGCCTATAAGAAAAGCAGACTTTGTCTACCATAGATTTTCTAAACCATTCAACCTGTCAAACTGGATTACTGGACTGGACCAAAAACCATTCTGGAAATCAGGGAATTAAGCACTGTTGGGACAACGTTGCCATTTATCCCATATTTCACGTTTAAATACATGTTCTGGATCAACCCAGGCCACTTTATTATTCGATATTAAAGTGAGCTACATTATTGGTAAATATCTAATAGAGAAACGTGACAGCTTCAGCCATGTTGTTGTTGTTACTAATGCACGCTATCTTTAATTGATAGATTTTAGAATGGAGTTTGATGATTGAGATGCAGTGGTGTAAAGTAGCCTACATTTACTCTGTAGGCCTACTGAACTTTCAAGGGGACTCGTAGCTACTTTACTTGAGTATTTCAATATTTTTGCTACTTTATACTTGTACTCTACTACAATTTAGAGGTAGATCGTGTACTTTTACTCCACTACATTATTTTTTTTCCTTTAGTTACTTTTCAGATTTGGAATAATGATGTGAAATATAATCAACACTTAAATACAACTTTTATACTTTTTAACTTTTTAATACAACCTGGAGTAAATTCCCAAGCTACCCTGCAGTATACAAAGTCATTAAAACTAGCTGCACCTTTACCAGCTTTGATAACACTTTAATGCATCAATAATAACAATGAAACATATAATTTATAACAAAGTATTCCTTCTCTCTGCTACATGTACTTCTACTTTTACCTAAGTACAGGATCTGAGTTTTGTCAGAGACTAGTCATAGTTTGTCCAAGGAACTTAGCCACAAAAATGGGTTTGATGGAGACTGAAAGACACAAAACAGGCATTGTAACTATACTATGATATATAAGTTGAATTCTTATTGTACCATGATAAGGACGGTCATGAGTAATTTATGTTTCAATAAAAGAAAACTCTTTATTGTACATTCTCTTTACTGTACTGAGTACTGTTCGGGTAAAAGAAAATAAGAACTTAGTGTGTTGAGACGGAACACAATGTGTGCAGTGTGTCAGCTGCCCATAGAGTCTAATACAATGTAGTCTATATTGTAACTGTTAAAAAAAACGCTGCTGCTGCTGCCAATGGAACAGTACCATCAGTACAAGGCTGTGTATGTGTCCTGTGTGTTTATGTCAGCCCTCTCAGCTGGCTTTCTCTCAGGAAAACAGTACACTTACCATTCTCCTTTAGGGGGTTTAACCCTTTCATTGGATGTTTCTCAATCATCTGATTCAACGCTGTTAACAAAGGCTTTGTAAACGCACAGCACTTGTTAGTAGAAGAAATTCATTGTTAGTTTTCGACTTTAAATTAAATCTGCTGGTACATTTATTTATATAATACCATTCTTATGCACTTACTTTAATATACATAAATCATGCGTGAGTTTAAAAAAGACAGTAAAGGAAAATGTAAACCTATTTACAAACTTATGGGACAACCATGAGGAAAAAACAAGAAAATTACAATATCGGAATTTTGCTCATGTATACAACCATTTAAATTATCCAGTAATTTGTTCCATGTATAAATATATAAAAAAAAATCCCCAGCCATTTTATTTAATATCTATCTATTTAGAAGGAAAAAAAATCATATTCTAGTAAAAAAGTCAAAGATACGGTATGAAATGATGTGTTTGTTTATACGTGTGTGTGTGTGTGTGTATATGTATGTGTGTGTGTGACAGGTGGTGGGGCTGGGTAACACAGGGATGGAGGGTACCAGACACAACGTCGGCATGTCGGTGCTTGGCGCGCTCGCCGCCCGGCTCGGCGTGGCTGACCGTTGGCGTGGCGACAAGCACGTGTCCGGTGAGGTCATCCTGTCAGAGGTCGCGCAAACACACGTGGTGCTGCTGCGGCCCCGGCTGCTGATGAACATCAACGGAGTGTCAGTGGCCAAAGCAGGTGAGGTCACCGTGTGTGTGTGTGTGTGTGTGTGTGTGAGCGTGTGCGCGCGTGTGCGTGCGTGCGTGCGGCACTTAGCCAAAGTCTACTGCTTTCAACAGTCAGGGTTTTCTTTCTTTCTTTTTTTGTACAATGTAAGTTCCTGAATTATTCTTATGTAAAACGATATGGTCGTCATTAAGGGAAAGACTCCTGGTTACATGTTCTTGAATATTCAATATGGATGATATAAAGTGTCTTTTTGTCCTCTGTAGCTGCTAAATATGGCATCAAGCCTGAACACATCCTGCTGGTCCACGATGAACTGGACAAACCTCTGGGGAAAATCGCAGTAAAACATGGAGGAAGTGCCAGGTTGGTTTTCATTCATAACCTCAAGATCTCAGGTTGTCTTTAATAGTTCTACCTTTTGCAGTCTGAAGGTCTGGACAATGATAACCTTTAATGTGTCATGCTAAAAATACCTGTTATGCAAGAATCAGACCTCACTGCTGGTGCAAGACATAATCACACAGATCCATTTCTTATAATACTGTGATTGTTGGAGCTATTCATTGATTTTGTATTAATTAATAATCAAACATTTATTTTCTTGCTTTTATTTGAAATGCAGCTTTGGGCACTCAGTGATTTGGGCATAGGGTAATTGGGTGTTTATTGGAGACAGGTGGAGGTGGGATTGGATCACTAGAAAGGGCAAATGGGTTCTTATCTGGAAAAGCCACAGGGCATGAGAATAGGTGAAACGATTGTTCTTTGTACTATGAAATAAACAATGACTAAAAACAACATGATTTGTATGCTACAGTGACATTTTTGTCACAGATGCACTTGAATCAGTGTTATAGCAAATATTGAGGCTCCCTGTAATGTTTTTGTGGAAGTGACAGTTTGATGACCTGTGTTCAAATTACAGTGAAAATGCAAAATGAACTTTGACCTCAAATCTTCTTGTTCACAGAGGTCATAATGGAGTCCGCTCCTGTGTAGATTGTCTTCATACAGATGTAAGTGTCACTGCACAAATGTTTGCACGATTATTTGTATTTATTAGGGACAACCTGCTCCTCTTATTTGGATTTAGTTGTATTCTTGGATATTATAGTATTTCTTTGTATTTCTATGTTTGATTACTTTTATAAATGTAAATCTGCTGGTTAAACTCGTGGTAACAGCTCAGACATATTTCCATAGCAGTCATGCAGATAATCTCATTAAGTCTCATCCTCAATAGGCTTTTCTATGTTTTTAAAACACAACAGCAATACGACAAAGTTATGGAAAGACAAGACATTAAGACAAAGGAAGAATTATATTACATATAACTTAGTTTACCTAGAAGACAATCTTTGCCAATGATGTTCAATAAAGTTAGTATAATAATATCCTAATGTATACTGGTTATGCGTACAGTAAAATAAAATATACAAAAATATATACAAAAGCGTAAAGAAACTCGTTCTGGGTTACCAATTTAATCTGAAGGAACTTTACGTGTGCTTTTTGCTGAAATGTTTACTGTAAAAAATGTTGAAAAAAAAATAGACAAACATTTTAATGTATCAAAAAATATACTTATCTTTTAAAAATAAATGAAATCAAGCTCAAAACAATAGACCGGAGCTTGATGGTGTGAGTGTAATACCTCATTCACACCAACGGTGTTTCAGGGCCGGCCCGGAGCTAGACCTTGAAAAGCACCGGGTTTTCCTCTTCACACCGCAGCTGAGCAGCCTCTTAGCTCCGGAATCCGGTTCATTTCGAGCACCAAAAAATTGTCCGGCCAGAGCAAAAGCACCACATACGTCACGCTTACGTCGAGGCGGGGGCAGAGACAGGATCAACTCCTGAACAACAGAAAGTCCGCGTTTTATCCAGTTTGTACACAACGATGGAGAAACTTAACAAGAGTTTCAGAGTTTCAGTGTTTCTGCCATAGACTGTATATATAAAGGTTTCTGCTCATGGTGAAGCAACGTGTCTGCGTGTTAAGGTGGAACCTGAGCATTCACGTTGATCACCTCTCATTATAACTAATTATAAATCTATAAAACTGTTTTTTTTTTTAAATGTTCATTTGAGAACAGCTGTTACATACTTGGGTGAAGGTTACAGTTCATTTTAATGAAAGATACAACGTTACTCCACACTCATGGTTCAGTCCACCTTAAGAAATAAGACACAAGCAGTTGTGTTTTAAAAAAACCTTTATTGACACGAGTACACTTGTTTATAAGAATATAGTAAACCACAGAAATGACTCCGGAAAAGCTGCAGATAGAGCCATAAGAAATGAATGCAACTGATTTCATCCGCGCGGTTTGGCTTTATGAAGCAGGCACGCAAATGGTAACGTCATGACGCAAACGATGACGCAATGACGCATTACCAGTGGACTCTGGGCTGTGTGAAAAGAGCTAGAGCTAAACCGAATAACCGGTTCTGAGCCTGAAAAGCTCTAACACGGAGCTTGAACCGGAGTTGAGTTGGTGTGAATGAGGTATTAGTGGTCTCATCCTCTTGTCTCTCCCGCAGGTGATGCCTAGACTTCGGGTGGGGATCGGCCGACCGGAGGGGCAAACGGTGGAGCGCCACGTCCTGGGCCGATTCTCAAACGAGGAGAAGAAGGTTCTTAACTCTGTTCTGGTCCAAAGTGTTGACATCCTCCTCTCCCAACTCTCCCAACAGGGCTCCCCTTCCCACTCCTCCCCAGCAGGGGGCAGACGAGCAGCACAGAAGACTCCCCTGCCGCTCACAGCTGAACCTAACTCAAAAACATGAACCCTGACAGAGAGAGGATCTTTACTGTGAATGTATTTATTCTCTGTCCTGAGATAAATAACCCAAAGGAGACGCATTTCTACCGAGCATGATAACTGCTCAAAACAATAGACTTGATCCTTCTTCTTGGTACCAGGAGTGTGTGGATGGATGCCACAGCTTCCTTAAAGCAGAGCTGCAACTGATTATGTGTGGTTTTATTTAAAGATTATAATTGACTTTATCACATTTTGGAAAATGAGCGACAAAGAATATCAAAAGTATTGGTTACTATGGATAAGGAGGTTGTGTTTTTCCTTATTTTGGTGTGATTATTGATTGACATGGATGGCTAAAAAAAGCAGAGCTTATGTTTTTGATGTGGAGTCAGGAAAATATGATCTATATCGTTACATTTTTTAATATTAAACTTGGCAGACAGAAAACATGTATCGGGAACAGCGTCTGTACTGAGATGCTCCGCTGTAGTGTGAGCACTGGAAATATCTTATTGTATCTGATGTAAAAGATAAATAATTTAAGCATACTGTAAGCATGGTCTCATTTGTGTATTCCTCACGTGTGATGGTATTTAAGTTAATAGACTACCAAGTGGTGCGGCTCTTAGAAATCGAAAGTCAAGAATTGCACTGGAAGAAAACAAAAAGCTCTTTTTCTCCTCTTTTGCATGTAAAAGTGTCAGCGAGCCTCCTCGTGCTGTCAGCCGAACATACGCTTCTCCTCTCATTGATTGATTGAAAAGTTTATTAACAGCTTGTATATTGGGTACAGTCCAGTACAGCTCAAAACATACAATTGTTAAGGGGATGCAGACCAGAGAAAGACTTTCGTCTTGTTTACATCAGGGTCCCCCATTTCCAATTCATCATATTCATGCTGCTCTCTTCCATCTTGTCCTCCCTGATGTGGCTCTTTGGGCTAAAACATATTGATTTCCCCTTTGCGATTGTCACACTAATTACACTCTTCATCAATTAGATGCCTTTAATGAGTTGCATCCAGTCAAGAGGCGCACTGCGTTCTCACACTGTAGAGAATGCCGGAGGAGGGAGGCTTTCGGTGGGGGGAGGTGGCGGACAAAAAAAGCCAGAAAAGAGCATATAAAACAGCGGAAAGAGGCCGACGCGCTGCTGAATAAGGGAAATGAATACAAAGGGGGCCAGTAGATTGCGATGGAGGGCTAAAGAAGAAAGGCAGGCGAGAAACAAAAGGGGCCAAACATTGTTTAGAGCCGGTTTGTTTGAGGCCTTCTGTCCTGCTGTAGCTCAGAGTCACAATAGCTGCAGGGACACACTTGTGGACATGAGGAGAAGGGGGGGGGGGGGCTCAAAGGAAACTTCTTCCACACACACACTGAACACCCCTCACCCTCCTAAAACCCCCCTGTCTTTCTTTGCTGTGACCCTGTTGAGCCACCCTCCGCCTCCATCAGGCCACTTTCCCAGCCCCTCCTTGCTGGTCAGCTTTAGGAGGCTTCACCAGTGCCTTCAATAACGTTTCTTCTGAAAGGGCCAAAGGTCAGCAGTGGGGCTGGACACCTGGGTCTTTAGAAGAGACCCTAAACGTATTCAGGAATGGGACCCCCAACCTTCCCCCATGCTCTACAGTCAGGGGCTAACAGTGGCCCGGTGGGGGGTCTTCCCACAGATGTGCTAACCTTTCAGAAACATACAGCTTAAAAACTGCTTTAAACTGATGAAGCTAATTAAGTAGAACTACATAGAATAGAAAATATTGTCATTTACCATCTTTTAAAGTTGAAATCGTACATTTTAGCCATGCTTGCAGCTCAAAGGATGGAGATGAATGTTGGTCAGTCCAACACTTTGGTCCTGACTGAAATACCTCCACAACTATTGGATGGATTGTCATGAACGTTGGTGCAGTCTGATCCTTTGAGGACTCTTACTATCTCACTGTTGACTTTTTTATTTAATTTAAATATCTCAACAACTATTTGTAGGATTGCCATCGATTTGCTTCTGATACTCCAGTTTAAGAACTACATAGAATATAAAATGTTGTCCTGACTGAAATACCTTGACAACTATTGAATGGATTGCCATGAATTTTGATGCAGTCTGATCCTTTGTGGACCTTTCCTTTCGCACCAGTGTTGACATTTGTGTTTTTATTTAAATATCTCAACAACTTTTTGAAGGATTGCCATTGAATTTGTCTTTGATGTGTTGACTCGTCTTGGTGTTCCCCAGAAGATATATTATATTGAATTTTTCAAAAAGGTGTCACCTATAGAGTGGTGCAGTGAGCCAAAAAGTTAGCATCGCAAGGGGTCCTTCGATAAAAAGTAATGGGATGCCCCATTCAATCGCCAGAAATGCAATCACCAGAAGTAAAAAGCTAACGCTGCGATATAAAATAACTACATCAGATTGACTGATTATTAGTATTTTACTTTCAATCAATCAATCAATGTTTATTTATATAGCCCAATATCACAAATGTTACATTTGTCTCAGTGGACTTCACAGTTTGTACAGAATATCAGTATGACAATACGACACCCTCTGTCCTTAGACCCTCACATCGTACAAGGAAACACTTCCAAAAAAGGAAAACTTTCAGATATCTCAGCAACTATTATGTATTGGCTTTACATTTGGTACAAATTGGTAGATTATACAAAGAGGAAGTATTTGTCACCTAAACTACCAACTAGCGCCACCATCAGGTACAAATATCTTAGTTGGTTACATCTGTTTATGATCCAGGACCTGCACCAGCCTCAGCTATACTTAATTGTGTTAAATGTTACAAATTGTTTGCATGCTAATATCATACACTAAGATGGTAAACATTATTAAACAGATGTAAAGATGCAAACATGTTGTCCCTGGTGATGTATCAACAAGAAAACAAATTCTCGATGAATGGTCACTAAAAGACACAGTTGTTCTGGTTCCATACGGAAAGTGGCATCCTGACTACATACCGACCCTATTACCTTGGCAACCTGTAGCACCCCCAACCTGCTGCAGAGGCATGTGGCTTCAGAAGTGTCAACATAAAGGACAACAAGAGTGACTCTTATTCTTGGTGTGAGGAGTTTGAAGTGTGGACATCAGCAGTCTCCAGCTGAGTTGCAGGCACCAGTAGGGGCCCCATGAAAGTGGAGCAGAGAGTAATATCCCCAGGACCTCACACTCGTAGTGGTCTTTATAAGTATATTGTGATGTGTATACAATCCGTTTTTTACATTATTATTGGCCTGTTCCTTTGATATACTGTAGAGAATCCATTGTCTTATGACTGTCATCATTTCCAAGTACATACAGTAGAAATAGGGCTGTTTTCTTATTTCTGCAGCATTATAATGCAATATATAGAATAGAATAGAATCCTTTATTGTCATTATACAGGTATACATATATATATATATATATATATATATATATTAAGCTATATTGTGCTTACTGTGCTTATTTTATCCCCATCAGTGTACCTCATGATAATAACCTATGCCCTATATATTACCCAATAATATTCCTCCAGGGACTGAATAGCAGTCTTTAGTGACCTTAATGCAATGGTTCTCAAACTTTTTCTGTCATTCCCCACTTTGAACAGGTGGGCCTTTTCAAGCCCCACCTGTTCCTCATCGCTCCAATAAAATGGCCAAGCTTAAAATTGTCAAATGTATCGTTCTATAACAGGGGTCTCCAACCTTTTTTTGGATGAGAGCTACTTTAAAAAAATAAAACAAGTCATGAGCTACTTTTACTCCTCTTTTTAGTTTTTTTGCAGTGTATATATTTAGCACATTTTAACATTATTATATGCTACCTTTAACCTTTGTGTGCTGTTTGGGTCTGTGGGACCCGTTTTCAGTGTTTACTAAAATAAAATGTATGCAATTAAATTATTTTAACCTGCTTTATTTGGTGGTGGACATCACATCCTCTAGGGGGGTCCGGGGGCATGCACCCCCAGGAAGATTTTTTTTAAATGTTGAAGTTAAATGCATCAATCTGTTGCACTTTGAGCTAGGGCTGCTCAATTAATCGTATTTTAATCAACATAATCGAAATAAAACGATTTTTTAAAAAGAAAATAGGTTTTTCAGTTGAATTATACTTAAAGTTCAGAGTAATCAAATTATTTTCTTCAATAAATTGATGTTTTCAAAGTAAATCGTGATCGTGATATCAATTATTGACCCAAATAATCGAGATTATGATTTTTGCCATAATCGAGCAGCCCTACTTTGAGCACAACCTGCATTTATGGATACAGCTCTCAACACTCAGATGAAAGGGAGCTGTATACTTTTCAATAATCCAAACATCTTTAGAATATGATCACAACACATCATTTAAACTTCTTTATTCTTATCTTATATTACCTAGTTAGCATTCTTTCTTTTTCTTTATGCATATTTTACTAATCCCTCCCCTTTTAAACTTTTTACTGTCCTATAGTACACATTGGAATGATGTCTTACTTTATTTTTTACAACTTTATTAAATAGATACAGTAAAGGTGTGCTCTCTCTTTTGCTCTCTCGCTCTCTCTCTCTCTCGCTCCACATTGCTTTTCTTCCCGACTGCAACGCTGTTGTGTGTGTCTGTGAGAGCGTTTCACATGTGTGTATGAGAGATTTTTACCAGTGGCGAGCCTGTCTCTGAGGGCCTAAGATATTCTACAAAATAATAATTAAAAACATTAAAACAAATTATATTTTTCTTTATATATATTTTTGTGTGTTTTTAGTAATATTTGTCATTAGTTTTACCAAAAATAACTTGAGTAATTGTATTTAAAATAACATTTCCAAAGAAATAAATCCTTTGAATCTGCCTATTCAGTTTATGTTTGAATGTGAAGGGTTAAATGAAAGAAGCTCGTCTGGTCTCTGCGAGGTGAAGAGAGGAGCTGTTGGAGGTCCAGCTATGAATTCACAGAGGACCCGCGATATGTATTTTATCTCTTGCTGTAGTACTGTAATGTTCCAGTAGGGACCTTTAGTATCTTTCAGCATCAATACCATTTCTTTTTATAGTACACTCTAAAGCCGTGATGGTTTCCCATGGCAGAGCCGTGTGTTACAGTGAATCCAGGCCCGTTGGGGATCCTTTTCTCTATCGTCTCTTTCTGATGAGCATGCATTAATAATGCGTCCTTCTCCCCTTTCATAGCTGTAATCTCCAGTGATCTCCCGCACTAAATTATTCTTACAGTGCCATGAAAGGCAGCAGCGGGGCCCTTTAAGAGGCAAATGAGCATCCAACGTGCAAAGATGTTCCCAGCAACGGAAATGTTAACTCACCGTACACAGCAGAGCAGAGGAATCCACTGACATGTCTGATGAGAGGGAAAGCAAAGGTCCACCATAACCCCGAGCCTGTTTTTCAGGTCTCAGGCTCGAAAATGACATTCCCAGAACAAATGACCATATCTTCCCTTCTAAAAGGGTTAAATTAATAATCATTTTTCTCAAAGCAAGGTTACATCTGTGAGTTGGATGTAGAAGTGTCAGAATCAATATAGATGTTTTTATTTTAAAGTAAATTCAGATTGAACACAGTACAAAAATTTAAATTATTGTGTCCGTCCAAAAAAAAGAAATTACTTATAGTGAAAACCACCCTTGAATGATGGGATGGTAGACTAAAAGCTTAAGGAATCCAAACTACAACATATAATAAGTACCCTGTATCAAGATTGATGCAAAACAAGTGACATTTGACCTTTAGAGAGAGATTTAGCAAAAGAAACCCACTTCTGGGGTCATTTGGGTGGATTTTTCATATCTCTGGCCCCCCTTGCTCGATTTTGCTGATTGATATTACATGTATTATTACATGTTACTTGTTAGACACTTTTATCCAAAGTGATACATACTCAATACTGTGGGCAATCCCCACATGAGCAATTCGGGGTGAAGTGTCTTGCCCAGGGACACAACGACATGATGACTGCAGTGGGGTTTGAATCTGTGACCCCCTGATCCCAACACCAAGGCTCTATCCACTGTGCCACACGCCTCCCAATTGACATCTCTTTCTAACCGTCAGAGCCAATGGAATCGAGGGGAACTCCCACATACTCCTTATTTGGTAATGTGTGTGTGTGAGAGTGACGCATAGCCAAAACCGGAAGCTGCGATAACTCTGGTGGCTACCATTAGCAGCTAACTTTTACTCTCCGATTTTGATCGTCGTCTTTTGATCAGATTGACAGCTACGGTGAGACGATCTCCCGTAAAAGCTCCTTAAAGGTATGTGTTGTGATGTCTGTGTTTGCTTCCCCTGTCGCAAGTTCGGATCACTCAGTGATGATACTATACCTAAATAATCTGTGGAACCTCAGCTTTAATCGGATATCTTGTATGTGCAGCTACGATAAGTAATAAGGGCATCTTTTATCTTGAGTTCTGTGCAAAAGTGCGTTAGCATTTTTCGCTTAGGGGTCATTTAGATGCTTCTTATGAGACGTGTGTTTTGTTTTGGTAAAAATGGTTTGTATCGTCAGTTAGCTGAGATTCTTCCCGTTAATCTGGTATAACACATTAATAGGTTCTTAAATATTAAGATGCCCTGAGACACAGTGTCGTGAAAAACTAAAAAAGCCCCCGCCGAGGGGGGCTTTGGGGTTTAATTAAAGGCAAAGCCTACTGTGTAATTTGTGCTTTAACCCCTTGACTGACTGTTTACATTTGCCTTTACGCTGATGTTTTTGTACAGAGCGGGGTGCAACTATAAAAAAGGATATTCGCATGTTGGATTATCACCCTGGGATCCAAGATATAGGGTTTCTTTAGAAGCCAATACAACGCAATCATATTGAGTTTTTGTTCCTATTCATTGTTCATTTGAGGGTATAAAGCTTTGAAGTGAAGTGAAACCCAGACCTAAGAATGTATTTCATGGTGAGAAGCTGATCTGCAGACCAATACTGACAACAATATTGAGATAAATGAATATTAATATATTTTGGTTTTAACGTTTCGCTGCATCTTTAAGAATGAGTATTGCACAGCTATTGTTGAAGGAACATTGTTTTGCAGAATTGTTCAATGCCAACTATTTTCGTCCAATGGGTTGCTTGCAGTTCTAGACCCCACATCACAAGTATTCATTATCTGTACAAGAATAATTTTCCACGGCAGAACATGGAGGTCAAAGGGACTCTTGTTTTTTTTATCTTGAGACGGCCATGCCTGTGTCATTTAACATAAGGATTCTGTATGCTGAAAACAAACCTCACATAATTATGATTCGGCCATATATATTTATATATATCATTGAAATATAATTGGAAAAAAAATGTTTGCGGCTCTTAACAGCTGGCTGCTGGCCAAACGTAAGTGCGATTTTGAAAGTTACCAAATCTGAGGCTTATTTTGATTACCTTCAAACTAATCTCTGTATTTGTTCACGAGCAGTGAAATTAAGTCATGTGAAGTTGCAATACTGACAAATATCGACAAAATATTACAGATGACATTCTCATCTGTAATATTCATTTGATCTCCCAAAGGTTTGTGGACTACTTTTTCTTGAGTCTGGCATTAAGGCCGTCACCAACCCTAACCCTAACCCCAACCCTAACCCTAACTCTAACCCTAACCCTAACCCTAACCCTAACCCCAACCCTAACCCTAACCAGCAGTGACCCAAGAGGGTACAGATTGGTAAAAATGAAAAACAAATTTTCCCATGACCAACATTTTACATATATACTTTCATAAACTGGCAACACATTGTGAAAGTTAATGAATTGGGCTCCCAAAGCAGTGATACACCATGGTAGGGACCCGTCAATCGTAAGGTAATCCCGCCCTATAGCATACCCTGCTTTACTTTCTATTTCACTCTAAATTGGAACCTACTTTACAAACTTAACATCATGCTGTATTAACCTGTTAAGGGGGCGGGGGCTCCCGCAACATCTTGCAAGAAACAGCGTCTGAGGGTTTCTTAACATTTAACAAACTATGAATGTGTCATGCACTTAACGGGAAGAAACTCAGCTACCTGACGATATGAACCATTTTTACCGAAACAAAACACAAGTCTAACGCCGAGCCTCTAAATGAGCACTAAGCGAAAGAGTGCTAACGCACTTAGCACATACCTCACGGTAGAAATATTAGGCGCTTTCACACCGGACTACTTTTCCCAGTATAGTTCCAAAAATGTGCGTTCACACCAAAAAAATCCGGAACTAGAACTTAGTTCATGAGAACCTTTTCACCCCTTTTTCAGTCCCTGCTAGAGAGCACTTTCATACTGTAGCAGGTACTTTCATAGAAGCTGCTGGGAGTCCCAGCAGCTTCTACTGAAGCCAGTCCCCAACTCCGGGGACTTCCAGCCGGGGACTTCGGGTGGCAGTATACGCCGTGAAGTTGTTTGCGGTCTGCCAGTAAACCCAAAGCAGAAAAAGAAGAAGTGACGTCAGCGGCTTCATTTGCCTAATCCTCCTTCAGGGACTTATTCCGGTGTGAACGCGATCTGGTCTTTAGTTCATCAGAACTAAAGAGTTCATCAGAACTAAGTTCTGATGAACTAAGTACGGCAAAGTACTTATTGTATACTTCATCGGATCTGCACAAACAAGATATCATATGAAAGCTGAGAGCGGCAGCGAAGACAGAAACACACAACTTAGCTTTATGTAGCCAAAATGGCAAATACGTCTTACCTTTGCTGTTTGCTGATCAAAGTTGTGTTCAATGGCATTAAAACGCATAAAAACGCTGCTTAAAGTTAATCCAATGTCTCTGTGTCACTTTGAAATGATTACTGATAATCCATCATCATATTTATGCAACCCGGTATCACGGCAAGACGTGAACATGTGACGATTTACGATGCTGGGAGACGTGAATATGTCACGGTTTCGTCCCTTCAAACGTGA
>CALSBZ010000009.1:911811-921938 GCA_943591055.1 Gobionotothen gibberifrons | reverse complement strand
TGTCAATTCAATTTAATATTCAATTCCTTCCACACTTCATCTATATATAATATCCTGCTTTATATTTTGTTACTGTATATTTGTATTTCAACATGTATATTTCCTACTTATTTTATGCAATTGTATTTCTATTTGAGATGTTTACATTTTGGATTGTTTATTTCTAGTCTTTTAATTTCTCTAATGTACAATGCCTTGTCATTTTATGCTGCTGCAACGCAAACATTTCCTAGATTGGGATCAATTAAGTACTTCTTATCTCTCTCTTATATTCTCTTTAAGTTGTAACCAAATACGAAAAGTCATGCAGATGGAGAAGCTTCTGTTTTGTATGAGGGTTTTAATAAAAGATGATTTGTGTATTTAACCAACTTGTTCTTAAATGAAAGGCACTCTGGTACTGTAGTACGTACGGTGGCCGACAGATGCAAACGGCAGTTAGTCTGTTTCATCATTTCAAGTGTTTTGTGAGTTTATTAGAAATGACTCGGCAAACTACTTTAGCTAGCTAGCTTACAGCAGATCTGCAATGATATTGTCTCTATCATGTTTTGAGCTTCATGCAGCATTTTTATTAGCTCTTTTTTATTTGCAGCGTTTCCTTCATGCAGTGCTTTCATTAAACGCTGCGCATGTTTTTTCTCCTGATGGAGTTGCTTTGGGCCTGTCAGCAGCCGTACTGTAGGACTACCTACAAATGACATTAGACAAACATGCAGTGTATTAAATGGAAATGTTTTTTGAATGTCAGAAAGAAAACGGAACATTGTTTTGTTGTGCGTTTGGAGATTTTATTTTTTCATTACACTATAGTACCAGAAATGTGCATTTGGCTTTAGTTACCAGCATCCAGGCACTTCAGCGTGGTTACTCTGTGTTCATGTAACAACCCTGTAAACAATGTCTGCTCCTCATTGTGAGACTTCAAACGAGAGAATGTCATTTATTGGCAGGGTTAACAAAATAAAATAAAACTACATTCCACTAATAGTATACTCTTACCATCTGGGCTTCAGAGGCAGAGTAAAATAGATACAAAAAAATGACTGTTCTTTGCATGGAGTCTGGTTAGAGTTTCCAGGCTCCATGTCAGATCCATTGTATCCTTCATAGAAGTAAAGTGCATTTTGAGTGTGATTAAACACACAGGCAACATCCTTACAATACATTTTACATTCATTAAACTACACATCATTTCTTTGTGAACTCTGCTTCACACTCTTGGCAAAAAGTAAGTCTTTACTGCCCTCTGGTGGCAGAAATGATGATCTCTAAAAATTACAACATCCACAACAACACTATATCAAGTAAAGCCCTTCTTAGGTCTTTAGATGTCTTCCTCCTTGTTGATGTCTTTAAAAATAGACATTACACTCTTAATTCCAGATGGAGGAAATCCAATCTAAATGACATTTATTAAAAAGCAGCTGCTATTTCAATGATAATGGGTTCTTAGTTAAGGTCATATATTGGTGGATAACCTTATAATTATTGTATATTTCTAATAACATTTATTACATTTGGTTCAGCACCAATGATAGCTAAGACATTTTCTGCCTAAAACTCTGGTTTTGAATTTGTCTCATGGAATTGCATCCCACTACTCTGTGTTGCAAAGTGAGTTGTAGTAATCAAAGTAGTAGAGTAGTAAGTAGTAAATTGTCTCAGCTCATGAAAATATATTTTCCATAACACATTAAAATATTCAGAAGTTTTTAATTTAACAACCGTTTTCTGAGCCTTTTGATCCATTTTAGTAAAACTCCCAGAAGGCACTTAGCCTCCAGCTGCTGCGGGGGGGATCCTGCGAGGGAAGTGGGAGTGAAATGTGTGCGTCTGTATAAAAGTGAAAGGAGGGCATTGGTCAAAGTGAAATAAATACTGAATAAATAGTCTTTAAGACATAACTGATGTTAACCCAACTGCAGCTGAAGCCTGGACCACCTTTAGAGTTCATCAAATAAAGGAATTGTTTGAGGTAGAGCGTGGCAGAAATCCTGGTTTTGTAATGTTCAGAGTTTGACGTGTACCAACAACGCTTTCTAGGAACCTTAGCATGCTTTGAATACAGGAAGCTGTGATTGAAATTCCCCTGTGCAGGAGGACTCCTCGACGCTGCTCCGGAGACGCTGCTCTGACCTCCATGTGAGGGACAGACTCTGTTCCTCTTCACTGACTCACCTCAAAGCCTTTCACTCCTTAGAAATCAACAATCCGATTGCACCTTGGCTCACAGAAAGAGGTTGATTTTGGCGGGGACTGCCTTACAGCCCGTGGTGGAGAAGTACTGTCCCTGGGCGGGGGTGTAGAGCATGTCGCCCCCTACTGCCTCTACCACGTCTGTGCGGCCGCAGCTGCCCCGCTGGCAGAGCTGCGAGCGGACGCAGCGCTCCACGTGGCGTCGGCTCAGCGGCAGGAAGGGGACGAAGCGGGTGATGAGCTTCTGCTGGATCACCCTGGACTGGAAGAAGCCGCCTGGAGAGAGAAGCTCACTTTAGTTTGCTTCAACTGACAGACACCTAGCGTGGTTCAGGAGAGCCCTTTTCCACTGGAATTAATTCCGTTCTAGTTCTGTGCTGGGGCTAGTTTGGTCAGCAGTTCTTTCAACTTGTGATACACTTAAAGAGGCCCCCTTCCCTATGCTGTCATTTGTAGGTATGTTGTGCATGTAAATGGTCTGCAAAGGCTAAAATCCCAAACTTCCCTCCAGAGGGAATTCTCTCTCCCCCACACTGAATATCTCTCACAATAACAAAAGTGGCAGACTACTTAGACTACAACTTAAGGTACTATTAAACTTAAGAAGGTAGATTGAATTGCAAGAAATCATTTGTACTGATTTCAGAGAGACGTGGCTACAACCTCAACCCGCATATAGCTTAGTGTGTCGTCGCGCCAGCTGCCGCACTCACTCTGACTGGTCCACCAGTGCCTTTGTCGCTTTAATTAATATCTTTGCAGTTCGGTAAAAGAGAATGAACGGGAAATTTAGCGAGAAAAGCTCAAATAAAGGATAGTGTCATGTGTAGTTTCGCTCTTCCTCCATGGATGATGTTAGCATAGCAAACCCAAGCCAGTCTGACTAATCGATAGCAAGATTTAGAGGATACAAACAAAATGATTCTTGTATTATTTTTGGTGTGACGTAACAGGATATTAACCGGGAAACCTATGGAATATTAACTATTCACCATAAATTGCTTTTGTATAAGTAGGTAGTAAGGACATGTTGCTATTACAATGCTAACAAAGGGGTTGTGACTCAAAGTATGGTAAGAACTGCCTCTTGGACAAAGGGTATCAGTGTTTCCAACATTGAGCTCATTATTGTGCATTCCACTGAGAAGGCTTCTTGTTAGGATACACATTTACATATAGCAACTCTTCAGTCCGTATACCTCTCTGAATGTTTTACAGTTAAATATCAAAGGACACTCACTTGTTGTGCTGTTGTAGACCGCCTGTGCGATGGCTTCCTGCAGGTGGTCCAGCTGGATGTCCTCCCTCTCCTGCCCCGCCTGCCGGTTGTCTAAAGCCACTCTGTTAATCACCTCCTCTCCGGTGGTCCTGCGGGGAACACACACACAACACACTGAGTCACAGAAATGTTTCACGTTTTATAATTAGGGAATTATTTTCTGTTGGAAGTCATAGGACACTTTAACAGTTCAGTCACTGTGAACTCTTATTTCTGTAGTCCATCATTATCAGATTTGAGCAAAATAGTATTTTTTCATTTGCATGTGTTTTGGCACATTTGTGTTTTTATATTTACATTGTTTTTTAAGTGCAGTGCATTTATCCTAAGGAAGTGTTTTTTGGCTGTAGTAACACATGCACCTGTCGGCCACGGTACATTTAACCTTGAACTGTTTAAAATAATGCATGCATTAATTTTTCCTCTTCTGTAACAAACTTGCACTGAACAGTGACTTTTGTGTACTGTTGCACCCCTAGTATGTGTATGTGTGAGTGTGTGTGTGTGTGTGTGTGTGTGTGTGTGTGTGTGCGTGTGTGTGTGTGTGTGCGTGTGTGTGTGTGTGTGTGTGGGTGTGTGGGGGGGGGGGGGGGTGTACCCGATGAAGACGTAGATGGCCTTCCGGTAGTTTGTGCGAAACACAACGTGGGAGGGACCAAGGAAAGGCTCCAAAACATCGATGAGACCTGGAGGCATCTTCTCCATCTCGTCAAAAAAGAAGACGGAGCGAGCGCACTCCGTCAGGTTCCCCTGCACCCAACTCTTCAACTCCTCCTGCAAACAATTAATCATGATTAATCACAGATCATTATTGTGATTAACGCCATTACATTCTTTAATCAATTCCCACCACTAATAAAGACACATCTAATTGTTTCTTATCTTTGATTATGCTCATGATGATTGGTGATGATGATGAGGTAAAGATGAACACTGCCTAATGACCTCTAACCTACCCTGTATTCCTTGACTCGGTCAGGTAAGGGGAAGTGCAGCGTGGGAACAAACTGATGGACGTACGGGCTGCTCATCGCAGAGCTGTACAGATGATTTCCCAGCATGGAGCTGACCATGGTCTTCCCCGTCCCAGAGGAGCCATGGAAAGACAGCACCAGGGGCCGCTCGGGGCTTTTATTCTGAAGGAACTTTGCCACCTCCTCTGACACTATGTCCTGGGCCAGATGTTGTCCATAAACATTCTTGTAAAGGTCCCACTCCAGATCTGAAATTAAGGGAATAAAGATTTGTTTGATGTTATTGTTAAATTAAGTTATTCTCAACACTTATTTGTCTTTACCCGGAGCTAAAAGACCTTTAAAGACAGGAAAACACTACTACATTGACTTTTTTGGGGAATTCCTTATGGCTGATGATGTTAAATAAAATGACGATCCTTACGGCTTCTGTCCCATGAATTTGGTCATTTATAACCCTCCAAACAAAATCCAAAAAGATAATTTTCAAGCTCAGGATATCTGTTGCTTTGAATTGGACTTCGTATGTCTAGATTGCCAAATACTTTTTAAGTGTCAAATGTTCAACAGTATAATAACACAATTCAGCTACAGATAAGACTTAGCTACTTGCAAAACAATGATTTGTTCCAATCTATGTAAACAGTCTCTGCAATGTTAAATATGAGAGAACACATCCTGGGTTATGCTAGCTAGCATAACAGCTAACGTGACTACAGTATAAGGTAGCTCTTCGTGACAACCTCAGTTATTTTACAGTTTCAGTACACGAACAAAACATATAATGTATGACACAATTGGGTGAAACAACCTCCCTATAGATACTTTACATGTTAAACTAAGCCAGCTGACTGACAGAAAGCAGCACCCGTTACTTAACGTGAGCAAGCTACGACATACATATCTGGTCTTACCTCTGATATGTGGCTTAAAGTCGCACTCACAGCTTTCTGATATGCTGCAGTAGACTTGCTGATACCAAACACCAAAAACGGGGTTAAAAAGGTATAAAAGCAGCACAGACAGGATGGCCAACATGTTGGCTGCCTGCTGGCAGACAGGAAACCGAAATGGACCTTCTGCTAACGACAACCGGTTAGTTTGGTAGTTTCTTAATTTCGAGGAAGACGTCCAGAAACATGTACCAGTAATGACAGTAACGACTTCATTTCCCAGAAAGCATCTGGAACGTAGGCCACGTTGGAGGATCACAGTCACAGTCCAGAATGCACAGCGGATAAACACAACATCTGGAAAAATAATCACTACTTATCACTGTATGTGCATTATTTTTTTTTAAGTGATACAACAAATATTATGTATGAGATGATGTTGGACATTATGGTAAAATGTTGAAGCGTTGTTGTAATATCAGATAAGCAATACATAATTAAACCAGAAAATTAGACAGTTATTTTTATAATAAACTGTAATGTTTTATAGAAATAATGCACCCTAAAAATAAAACCTTATCGAAAAAGGTAATTTATACAGTAGAGGGTGCTATTAATGTAAAAATGATCTTTTATGGAGCCATAGTGGTGTTTAAAGGTCCCATGACATGCTTTTCCGGTTATTACCCGTCCCCTTGTGTGTTAGCTTTTTATGCATGTAAACGGTCTGCAAAGTCACAAACCCTCAAAGTACACCCTGTAGCGAGTAAAACTCTAACACAGAAAATACCTGTCTATGCTGCCCCAGAACGCCTCGTTGGGAGATTTTTCTTTTTCCATTTTTTTCTTCCTGGGTACAGTGACGTAACGCCGACCAAATGGACCAATCCGCGGAGCTCTGCACACACACACACTCAGCCTTATCTTTTCTCAGCCGCGGCTCCGCAGATCTCCGCAAATATCTCCGCACACACACGAGTGTGTGTGCTCAGGCTGCGTTCCGCGGTGTCTCGCTGTCTCGCAGACCCTACGCAGGAACCAGGAAACGACACCAGTAATCCAGCTCTCACTGTCCGCTCCTCGTGCCTCAAAGGGCGGAGCAGCGAGCCCCGCATCGTCCCGCCAACACGGCACCCAGACCCCACGCAGCATCTGCTGTCATTACTGGTGTCATTTTCTGGTTGCTAACGCCATTGTAACACATAATCACTGATGTTCCGCTGTAACAGTGGTTGACCAATCAGAGCACAGTGGGCTCATAGGGAGGGGGGGCAGATGCTGTATGAGAAACCAATGTGTTTTTGGAACATTGAACAATGTAAATCTATTCTAGTAGACCTCAACAAAGGAATTATGATCAGTAGAAATGGCCATGGCATGGGACCTTTAATGAATTTAATATATTCATTAAATTGGCCCGACTGGAAAAACTGATCTGAAAAACTTGGCCTGATTTTGGAAAGGTTGTTGTGATATATTCCCCTTGTGCTTTATTCCAAATACACACAAAATCTAGCAACAATACAGGTCAATTTGCAACCTCAATTTCATTACGGTCAAAGAACATTAAAAACCCCACATTTATTCTCACTTGTAACTGACAGACAATGTGACAGGATTAGCCAAACAGTGAGGTAAACATGTTTATTTACATTTCAGATAAATATTAGACATTATTAATAAGGTTATGGACATGATCTGTACCTGTGTACTGTGCGTGTGTCAGTTCATTCACTTCCAATTCATATAGTGGTATTAAAAGAAGTAAGAGTAATGAGTAAGAAAAGGGACGTTTAAACAAAAGAGTTGTGAACTGACCCTAGCACTGGTTACAATATCACATCACATTATGTATTTACTTCACATTAGAATATCCTTATGATAAACACATGATGATGAACATAATATTGAAAATGGAGATAAAATGTTATTCTGTTATTGCGTTGTACAATATATGACACACACTTTGAATGGTCTTTTTGTTAAGGAAGGTCCAGCCTTCAGGAAGACGTATAAACATTGCTATAAATTAAGCTAACAGACCAAGGCACAGCCTCATTTCAGAAACTATTTACCACGACTTCCTGTTTCTTCTGCAGAAGAAAATCTAAATAACTCGACACAGTTGCACATATTTACACTGATATATTCCCTTCACATTTTGGTTCCATACGGGCTAGATGAAGTTCTCTGGCTTTGACATATTGGGACATAGCGTGATGTAAATCAAAATAGGTAAATGAGAATAAAGTGATTTTGTAAGAACACAAAGCACTCATCCCGGATAAAACAGTTATTCAAAAACAGGTCTGGGGTCAGCGTGGTCTGACAGGTGGCTCAAGCCTGTTGGACAAGGCGGTCAGCACCTGGTCAAACTTGGCGTATCGCAGAACTTTGCTCTCCTCGGCTCCCCTGCTCCCCCAAAGCAGCCTCATCTGGAAATCGGTCAGGAAGAGCTCCAGGACCTCCGCCTGACCCTGAAAACCTGCAATCAATCAAGAAGGGGTTACCATCAGTGGATCGACTGCAGAGTTCACAATTAGATTTCAATAACTGATTTTCTTATTTAGAAAATAAATACATTATTTTAATACTAAATTCAGGAGAAACACAACTTGGAAACAGATAAATAAAAAGTATTAAAGGGGCTTTATTATGCTCACTTTCAGGTGTATATCAGTATGTAGTGCCTCTACTGCGACATGTCTCCATGCTTTAATGTTCAAAAAGCTCTTTATTTTTCTCATACTGCCTGTGCTGCAGCACCTCTTTTCACCCTCTGTCTGAAACCAGAGCCCAGTATGCTCTGATTGGTTAGCTGGCCGGTTCTGTTGTGATTGGCCAACCGCATGTCATGTACAATGTGTAAAAGTGCTAGCCAATAGAAATGCAACATAGTGACATCACTATGTTGCATAAGGAAACTATATCTTCTTTGTTATCACCACCATTAGCGACCAAAGTCAGAAAGTTCAAAGTCTTCAAAGTATTTGCAAAATGTCTGCTATTCAGCAATGTCTTGAATTCTGACAAGTTTTGATCAACAGCGCATCTCTCTCTACTCTCTTACCTTGTAGTTTGCTCTCAGCGTTGGAGCGGTAGATTCCCCCGAGCTGAGCGATGGTCCTCGCCGCTCCCAGGTGGAACATGACCACATCCACCCCGGCTTCCCCCACCTCCCACGGCTCTGTCCCCTCACCCACCGCCATGCTCTTCTCCAGCAGAGAAAGGAGGGGTAGGACGTGGGGGAAGCTGGTGTTGGACAGCGGACAGCTTTCTGGAGGACAGACATATACAGAGTTAACATTGCAAAAATCAAACCACTCAAAACTTTTGCTGAAAAAAACTAGACTTTGCGTTTTTTTACTTCAAGGCTGGATTTTCCGGCTGTATCAAAAAGTCTACTGCTCATTATATTACTGCTGTATTAGCTGCACTGCACATGCTCCTTATAAAATACAGAATACAATTTCAAATTCTTCTCTTAGCCTTCAACGCCCTTAATGGTTTCCTTTTAGATAAAGCATATCGTTTGGGCTGGCTCAGGCTTACCTTCAACCAGCCCCTAGTAATGCTGTACACACTGTAAAGCCAGATCAGACACATTTGTCATTTGTGGCATTTGGGTATATAAATCATATTTTAATGATTGAATAATAGTACGTGTTTTTTGTTAAATGGGACCCCTACCTCTCCCGTCATTCAGACTCTTCATAAAGGGCCTTAGAGTTTTCTCGTAGAGAATAGCGCCCTCTGTGTGTCGCTGCCGTAACGCCGTCCAGGTCTGCTCCAGACGGCACACCTGAGAGACAGAAAAACGCCTCCATTAAAACCTGCTATCAGTGCATCCACATGCAGGGGAACCAAAGACTGAGCACTGAGAAGTATCAAACTTAAAGGGGCCCTATTGTGCTTTTTGGGAGTTTCATCTTTCCTGTGGTGTGTTATAGGTTTGGTCTGCATTTATCCAAAGTTCACACCAGAGGGAGTTTCTCTCCCACACACACACTCTCCCCCTGCCTGAACAGTTGGATTGTAGTCTTTTGTTTACTTCGGTAACATAATGACAACACTTGTCCTCGCGCTCCAACACATTGTACGTGATGGGCTAAGGGGCGGGACATATCAAAGCTGTTGATCACTCACAACAGAGCCGGCCAGCTAACCAATCAGAGCAGACTGGGCTCTGGTTTCAGACAGAGGGTGAAAAGAGGTGCTGCAGCAAAGGCAGTATGAGAAAAATAAAGAGCTTTTTGACCATTAAAGCATGGAGACAGTAGAGGCACTAAATACAAATATTAAACCTGAAAATGAGCAAAATAGTACTATACTAGTGACATGGCCAACAGACATTTTGAGAGGAAGGTTCCTTTCCTCTCAAGTAGTAGTAGTAGTAGTAGTAGTAGTAGTAGTAGTAGTAGTAGTAGTAGTAGTAGTAGCAGCAGCAGCAGCAGCAGCAGTAGTAGTAGTAGTAGTAGTAGTAGTAGTAGTAGTAGCAGCAGTAGCAGTAGTAGTAGTAGTAGTAGTAGTAGTAGTAGTAGTAGTAGCAGTAGCAGTAGCAGTAGCAGTAGTAGTAGTAGTAGCAGCAGCAGCAGCAGCAGTAGCAGTAGCAGTAGCAGTAGTAGTAGTAGCAGCAGCAGCAGCAGCAGTAGCAGTAGTAGTAGTAGTAGTAGTAGTAGCAGCAGCAGCAGCAGTAGCAGTAGCAGTAGCAGTAGTAGTAGTAGTAGTAGTAGTAGCATACCTGCCAACCCTACCGATTTGGGCGGTAGTCTACCGCTTTTG
>CALSBZ010000009.1:899992-911271 GCA_943591055.1 Gobionotothen gibberifrons | reverse complement strand
AGTAGTAGTAGTAGTAGTAGTAGTAGTAGTAGTAGTAGTAGTAGTAGTAGTAGTAGTAGTAAGGTAAGGTAAGGTACGTTTATTTATATAGCACATTTCAGATGCAGAGGCAATTCAAAGTGCTTTACATGATCATTAACACATGATAGTGAGAGGAACACAATAAATAAACATAATGGAATAACAGTTTCATACTAGTAGTAGTAGTCAAAAATAATTCAAATGTTTGCCTTTTTAAACTCTAAAAAGGTTTAACTCTGTGAAAATTAGGTCGATTGACCATAAATGCCAAGAAGATAAGTACAACTTGTGGCAAATAATTAAATTGGATTAAAAGGTATAACCCAGATTTGGGTGATTTTATGCTATACAAACAGGTCAAACCAGGACAAAAGATGCGAAGGGAAGACAACAGAAATGTTGACATATCCAATTACGGACAGTTACTTCCTCTGCTGCTATAAAGATAAGGGATCGTAGATAGCTAACTTGACATGAAGGACACAGTTAGGGTTAATAGGCAATCAAAGGTCATATTGCAGTATTATCAAAGTACAGCAGTGCTTTTTATTGGTTATCTCCAGTGGGTAACAAGTTATACTTCAGGTTATAAAACACATGGTTCTTGTCCTTTAGCCTAGGCTACTTTCAAACGTGTTTAAAAAAGAAGCTGCGACGGTGATACTGGTATCCCTGCATCATTTTTGTCCCTAAAAAACCCAAATGCAGGCGAAAGAAACACATAGAACAAATAGATACAGGGATTTATATTTGAATAGCAGGGTTGACTCTGTGTCCTGATAACAATCAACTTCACCTATAATGCCCCACAGATCAATACAAAACAACAATATATCAACTAAAAAGGTGATTGACCCACACTCTCAAGAGGACAGGGATTCTTTGATTTTATGAAGAAATCTGTGAAACTATGGTCTGCTACTCTTCTACCAGCTATTTGTACACTCAACCACACCACCAAATGACTCCATGGTTATCGTGCTAATCTCAGATCTTTATGTCCTATATATATTGTGCACTGTTGGAGGAGCCTGTGACCTAAGTACTTCATCATCTACACTGTAGCTAATGTGCAAATGACAATAAAGCCTTGCAACTATTTGCTTGTGTACCAACCATTTTTAAATGGTGTTGTCGTTTTTGCCCACCAGGGAATATGTTTTCTGCTCCGTGAGCTATCATGCTTTTTGGGGGTTTCCCTCTCCTGTAGTGTGTTCTATAGGTTTTTGTGCATGTTAACGGTCTGCAAAGGCTAAAATCCCAAAGTTCCCGAAGCTCTGGCTTCAGACAGAGGGTGAAATGAAGTGCTGCAGCACAGGCAGTATGAGAAAAATAAAGAGAAAATGAACATTAAAGCATGGAAACATGTCACAGTAGAGACACTAAATACAAATATGAACCTGTAAAGGAGCATACTAGGGACCCTTAAGAAATATTGCTAAGTATATGTACTCCACTGCGCTTTATGCTTAACAACGGCCCTTAAAGGTGGGGTAGGTCCTTTCGGAGAAACCAGCTCGAGTGCGCTAGAATTTGAAAATACACAACCGGAACAAATCTGCCACTTCCTTACAGAGCCCCTCCTCCAACACACATGAACGCGCACATGACCAATGAGGGCACGAGATAAGTTTGTGCACAGATGAAAGGCTGACAGGCAGGTAGGCCATCCAGTTATTTTAGCCGGACCGGCTAAAATGATTGGTCGTGCTTTTTACAGCGCCACGGCTTCCACAGATGACATTTTTTTATGTATTTATTGTCAAAGCATTTAATATATTCATTGCTATCGGGATGTTAAGAGCATTCCATGGAATATAACAAAAAGTGTTTCTGAGATAAATTACATACCCCACCTTTAACTGTTGTAAATCACTGTAACTTACAGCCTCTGATGGCTAATTGCTTGAATTGTTTTCCAGATGACTATCTAGGTTATATGAGGTGTGTTTACCTGCGGCAGCTCTAAAGCTCTCATGACGGCGGTGAAGCCAAACATGTTGCCCATGGTGCTCTTGAGCTCAGCTGCTATTTGGATGATTTTATGCAGCAGGCCCGCCCTCTCCTCAGTCGTCCCTGTGCAGCCCAACACATCCACAGCCAACATGATGGACATGGTTTGCAACCTGCAGACAGGGGGAGTTTCTAACATTTAGTGAAAATCACATTAATATGGTCACATCAGCCATATTTCACCAGGGAGGAGCATGACACAAAATCATAAATTGCATTGGGAGGTAAATATAGAGGTGGATGAAGTACTCCTTTTGGCTTCAAATACTCTATAACAAGTAAAGTCCTGAATGCAAAGTAAAGATACAGATGTATTATTAGCTTAATGTATCGAATATCGAATACTGAGCCAATTTGAGATAGTTGGTAGAAATAGTAGTACAGTACTGCATAATTTCCTAAAAGCATATCACTATGAGTGTTAAATACATTTGGTGGTGTTACAAATACATCACTTGCCTGCAAAATGCAGTGAAGTACACTTTTAAAGGTCCCTATTATAATGTTCTTCATCAATATATTATAGGTCTCAGATATATACAAACATGTCTCCATGTTAACCCATGAAGTGTTTGGCTCGTAATACCAAACAGATCATTGCAGCATCCCATAATCCCCCCTGTTTCAGCCCTGTTTCCAAAGTTCTGATTCTGTGTCTGTTACTTTAGATGAAAATAAGGAGCCCCTCCCCACGCCCCTCTGAGAGAGATTTGGTTAAAAATAACACAATGTTGCTCTAGGAGGAGATTCAGGTGATAAGGTGTGTGTGTGTGTGGGGGGGGTTACCTTGGTTGGTGATTGGCTAATGGTTACACAAGACAAAACATCGTTATGACATCATAAAGTGGCCAAAATCTGATCAGCTCATTTTCAGACAGGTTTTTATAGAAATGGATCAGGACAAAAAGTGAGAGAATCTTTTTTCCTGAACATTTCAGAATCTCTTTACGCAGAGGGGACTCATGGTGATGTAGAAAATACATGAAAACGTGGATTTGGCACAATAGGTGACATTTAAAGAAGTATGCCAAAATAGCGCTAAAGTATGGTTCTTGGGCAAATGGTGTTGTACCTTCCACCATTCCGCCATATAATTAAGGGTGTCACAGTTCTGCTCTCTTTCTCACCTATTTTCTGCACTCACCTTCCTGAGTCACCTGGTAGCCACACCCTGTATCTCTCTCACTCTGTTACACCCATTAGGCCATTTAGTATTTAGGCTCACTTCACTTTCACATCAGTGCCAGATCGTACTTTGCATTATGCCAGTCTTTCCCGCGTTTACCTCCAGATTGCTCTCCCGGTTTCGACCCTGCCTGTCCCTGACCATCCTGCCTCGCCTCCTCCCTGACCTGTTCTGTACCTGCGACTCCCGTCTTGCCATCTCCTGGACCTCCTGCCTGTCCCTGACCATTCTGCCTCGCCTCCTCCCTGACCTGTTCTGTACCTGCGACTCCCGTCTTGCCATCTCCTGGACCCCCTGCCTGTCCCCGACCAGCCCTTTGCCTTCTATCTGCCGTTTTGTCTGTTACCAGTCTTTTGCCTCCAATAAAGCTGGTTACCGACTATCCCTGGTTTCACGTGTGTTGCACTTTGGTCTTCAGCTCGATTGTGACAAAGGGCTATACAATTGTTGGTTTAACAATGTAAGTCAATTGAAACAAGTTTGGGCACAATAATGTTACAGGCTGACACATAAGTCGAAAATTTGCTTCAATGTCTGCCGCACTTCCTGGGGGCTTGACTTCCACAAAGTAGTGGCCTTTCACATATCCAATGTATCTGAAGGCCATGCTTGGTAAGGGTGCACCAAATGGTGTTCAGTTGGTTGCAACCTGAAATCTCCCCACTAGATGCCACTATGTCTTGTACAAGTGACTTTTAATGAATGTTTACAGGCTCTTTCTATACTTAGTAAAATAGTATAGTGTATCCTCTGCTGGACCCAAGTACTTAAGTAAGAAGGGTCCAGGATTTATGAATCCTTACTCACCTCTCCAACAGATCCAGCCTCATCTGTTGGCCATGTGGCAACGTTAGAAACTCCATCCCTGAACTAACTCCCATCATCCTTTGCACCTCTGGAGTCACCTCCAGAATTCTTGCTACCTGCGAAAACACAGACAAATGTACACACTCCTGTATGAGGGTCATTTTTGGTTGGTGATTTATCTGAGAGCATCATGTAAAACAGCTGCCTTCAACTCTTTTCACATTCAAATAGCAATGTTAGCCACTGTTGAACTAAAGTATTGATTTCCATCAGTACCATGCAGTCAGCCTTGGTGATATGTTTGGCCGCTGTCCTGGGGTCGACCTCCGACAGCAGCTCCTTCACCCTCCGCAGGATGCCCACCTCCAAAGGCTTATTCTCCTTAGGCATCAGTGGCGACTGGTACCTGTTCGGTTTAAAAGAAGATACCGTCTCCACCAATGGCGAGAAGTAAAAGCCCCTGTCCTCGGCCCTCAGTGGATCAATGCCCAATGACCCTTCCTCCACCCGTAGCCTCTCCACGTAGCTCTGGGGGCCGGGGTACAGCTCGGTGTAGCAGCTTCCATCTTCATCAGTAGACAGGGGGTCCAGGTTCAGATGAGGTTGGGATCTGTCATTACACGGTGTGTTCAGGGTGCTGTTGGGAGAAAGCAGGGTTCCGGCAGTCTCAGAGACCCTGGAGAGGGACGGGGGTGGCACCATGCTGGCTGCCCGGCTACTGCCAGGACTTCTAGTCTGTGGGGCTGGAGATAGAAGAAGAAGAGAGGAAAAGGAGGAA
Organism: Gobionotothen gibberifrons; assembly: GCA_943591055.1. NCBI lineage: Eukaryota > Metazoa > Chordata > Actinopteri > Perciformes > Nototheniidae > Gobionotothen > Gobionotothen gibberifrons. The sequence goes on along the minus strand of CALSBZ010000009.1, from coordinate 906,466 downwards.
TGATTACTGTATGAACTTGTACCAATGTGTGTGAGCCCAATGTTCAGCCTATCAAATGATAAGGCAAGTTTAATAGGAAAGGATAAGTCAATTGGTTCTTATTTAAAAGGTGCAATATGTTGATCTGAGCCACCTGTTCCAAAACAACATGAACATTAAAGCTCCCATCATATGCTTTTCCGGTTATTACCCGTCCCCTTGTGTGTTATGAAGGTTTGTATGCATGTAAACGGTCTGCAGAGTCACAAACCCTCAAAGTACACCCTGTAGCGAGTAAAACTCTAACACAGAAAAGATGTGTCTATGCTGCCCCAAAACGCCTCGTTGGACATTTCTCTTTTACTTCCTGGGTACAGTGACGTGCCCATACCCAAATGGAGCCATTGGTCCAAATGGAATAATTTGAGGAGCCGTTACGTGACATCCGTGGAGCCGTTAGGTTACTGGGCTCATAGGGAGGGAGGGGGGGGGCAGGAGCTCCAACAAGCCGTTTAGGACAGAGAGTGAATACACATACTATACAGAGATGCTGTATGAGAAACCAATGTGAGTTTGGAAAGATGCACAATACAAATCTATTTTAGTATACCTCAACAATGGAATTATGATCAGTAGAAATGGCCATGACATGGGACCTTTAAGCATTTCACTTCTTCAATTGGGTCGATATAACATCAATCAAAGTGATCTGTTATTTTCATGCTTTTGAATAAGTTACAGGAGGGAAATAATTAAGACAATGCTGTGAGTTAAATGAGGCCCCACCAGTAACCTAGTCTTTACTCTACAGAGAGAGTTCATAAGGAATGTTAGTTAAGTTTTTTAATATTATTAATACTATTTAATCAAATGTTTAGCTGGCTAACTGCACAATGAACTCCCAGTGTTAGCTTTAGCCTACACTTTCGAATCATTGATAGTGTACACTACAGGTTATCATGGCTCATCACTATCATCTTTTACGTTACCATCCTCACTGATAAGCAAGGGGCACCACTCTTTGTTTTCATGCGTTTGTTTCATGTAGAAATAGAAAGCTCTTTTTCTTCAAACAACAATCATTTTAGTGGAGTGTCAGAATGGACAAATAAAAGCAGCTTTAAATGAAGCTGCATTGTAGTTCACATTTAGTCCAAGGGTAAAGTTTAAAGTCAACAAACAAGGTCATGTAGTTCATGTATTACCACACTGTTTGGTTACAGGCTAATAACCCATTGCATAACTTGGCTAAAACTAATGTATGTATGTTCATTCTTTCCAGATTTGCATTTTATTTTTCGGGATTTTTTGTTTCCTTTTTCTAACCGGTTTGTGCTAAAGTGCTTTTGTTACTTATTGTTTTATCCAATACTTATTTTGAAACAAAAATAATAAAACACATTGACTCTTAGTTGTATTTTATCTACACAATTCAATGTTTATTATTTCTTCCTCTGAGTTTTTAATTTTCTTCAAAGAGGCCCTATTATGCTTTTTGGGGCGTTTACCTTCCCTGTAATGTTATGTAGGTTTGTGTGCATGTAAATGGTCCGCAAAGGCTAAAATCCCAAAGTTCTATCCAGAGGGAGTTTCTCTCCCACACACTCCCCCCCTGCCTGAAACACCTCCCAGTCCTTCTAGCAGAGTCCCAGGAGAGGCACAAAGAACTATGATGGAACATGATAGGGCCCCTTTCATCATAACATGACTAATCAATTCTGCAGACAAAAAGAAAGGCATAATGGAGGTACTTCGAGGTAATGCAGTGTTTACAGAATGGATAAGGTGTAGGAAACACAGGTTGATTGAGTTTATCATATGTATTTGCCACTGTACTATATCAACCTTCCCTCCACAGAGTTATCTCAGTACTACATCTGTATGGTCAAAGTCTAAGTTTGTTACGTGAGACTGCCGTAGATTTAGCTCTCCTTTGTGTAACTACACTGCTACAGGAGCGCACCACACACTCTCTGAACTTTAGTCCTGTTCAGTGCCCACACCCTCCGAGCTGCAGTATCTCACGGAGCTGGAGAACAGTCGGCCATCCGTTTGCTTTGAAGGAGGGACGCACAAACAAGCTCGTGAACTCCGCTGACCGGGACTCTCTCGGTAAGTGTGTGCGGCTAGAATAGGTATATTACTTTTTGCTAATGATTTCAGTACGTTTTCATTTGTGTGTAGCATGGTCTGAGTATTACTGTGATGTATATGTGCTTGCAAAGAGTATGCACCCAAACCCTGAGTACTAGCAGATGACTGCTACAAAGACTTCCAGATGTTTCCTATCGACAGCAGCCGAACAGCACTTTTAGAATGCTTTGAACAACGTACCTTGAACTATAGTATTTCAAGTATTCCTTATGCAGAGCACGTTCTTTTTTATTTATAACAAGTCGTATTGGGCCTTTAAATGAATTGCTCTAAACTCTCCGTTCTTCAATAGTAATGAAAAGTTGTATTGTTGCTATAAAGAGCACACATCATAAAGTGTAAGCCTTTACTCATACATCATTTTGTATTTTTATAATCAAATGTACCATATTCATATGCCATTATTACTATTATTATTATTATTATTATTATTATTATTATTATTATCAGTAGTATTACATAAGCATGGTCTTTGAGACAAATGAAACTGAACAAAATAATTACTTAATAAGATAAATCTAACAGTTGTGCTTCTTTGCAACATAATGCATTAAGCTTGATGGACATGTGTCCTTGTAAGTACAAACGGCAGCTGCTTTTATACCGTTCCTAGTTTAAAACCTATTATTACTGACACACAAAGCTGTGAAACCTGAGAGAGAGAACATTTACCACATCAAAACAGCTTTTGTAAAACTCCTGGGAATAAGCGGCAGGAATTCCCACACATTGTGCTTGTGTTGTATAATGGAATCAGGAAGTTATGTAAGACTTGAAGCAGTGTGCTTCAGTTTGCTGCAAATCCTTCATAGAAAGCCTTGTAGTGGTGTGCTTCAGCTTTGTTTTTTCTGCACTTCTGAAACTACTAAAAAACACACTGTGCTCTTAGATAGATGGATAGAATTGGAGGGATGAAACGTTGGGTTACGTATTGTAACCCTTGTTATATTAACACAGGCGGAGCCCTCTACTGGACTCTATGGGTACTACCTTTCTCTCACTGAAAACCTTTATAGACGTGGCCGGCCAAGGGCGGGCCTACCTGAATGCGCGCGCATCACACCCTATAAAAAACATCCCGGGACCCTCAAAGGGCCCGAGAACAGCGAAGGCGCATTACGTCCGGGGAAGGGGTCAACTGACCCACAGCCCCCCCCCCCCCCCTACCAGTCCTGTGTTGCCCCCGCAAGCACAGACGAGGAGAAAGAGCCCGACATGTCCAAGAGATAAAACCTTATGAAGGGGCCTGGCGTCGACCAAGACGCCGCTGTGCATATATCCTCCACACTCACACCGCTGAATAAGGCTGTTGATGTAGCCACAGCCCGTGTGGAGTGCGCACGAACCCCTGTGGGGCAGGCTCTCCCTGCCTGCCCATAGGCCTGTGCAATGCACTCGCAGAGCCAGCCTGCCAGGCGTTTCTTGGACAAAGCTTTCCCGATCACCCCGCCCCCGAAACACACGAACAGCTGTTCGGTGCGTCTGAGGGCAGCCGTGCGCTCCACATAACAAGCTAGCGCACGCACCGGGCAAAGGAGGTGCAATTTAGCTTCCCTGTCCCCCCCATGGGGAGGGAGGCTAAAACCCCCTAGCTGAATAGCCCTTGACCTGAACGCACTCCTTAGGCTCTTGGGCACAAAGGAGGGGTTCGGTCTGAGTGTCGCGCCGCTCCGGTCACCCCGAATCAGTAAACAGCTCGGGTGCACCGACAGAGCAGTTAACTCGGACACCCTTTTGGCTGACGTTAAGGCAAGAAGCAAAGCTGTTTTCCACGACAATGCTTTCAGAGAGGAGAGCTCCAGAGGCTCAAACGGCCCGAGGCCAGAGCCTCGAGCACTAGGGGCAGGTCCCACTGCGGGGCGGAGGCGTGCACTACTGGGCGCAGCCTCCTGACCCCCTGCAAAAACCGCGACATCAGTGGTTGACTAAAGGCTGACCTGCCGCCAAATCCCTCATGACAGGACGAGATGGCTGCCGCATACACCTTCACTGTTGAATGCGCCAGCCCTCTGTCCACCAGTAACTGTAAGAAGGACAAAATAGAGCCTAACTCACATGACAGGGGCTCTATTCTCTGCTCCTCACACCATCGCTGGAATCCCTGCCACTTTGGCCTGTAACAGGCTGTGGTGGATCCAGCTCTAGCTGCCTGGATAGACTGAATAACACTGTCAGACAATCCACCCCGTCTCAGCCTGTCCCTCTCAGGAGCCAAACCTGGAGAGGCTGGCCGAGTGAGGGTAACGCCCCGATTGCACCTGCCTCTTGGGACATCGCCCCCCAGACCGCCCTTAGGGATAAGGTGAGAAGTTCAGTCATCCGGGAGGGACTCGGAGTTGAACCGCTCCTCCTTCGCGTCGAAAGGAGCCAGTTGAGGTGGTTCGAGCACCTAGTTAGGATGCCACCTGGGCGCCTCCAGGCACGTCCAGCTGGGAAGAGACCAAGGGGTAGACCTAGGACCAGGTGGAGGGATTATATCTCTTCGAGCTGGTTGATGCGGCCAGGGAAAAGAAAGTTTGGGGCTCTCTGCTGGAACTGCTACCTCCGCGACCCGACCACAGATAAGCGGGAGAAGATGGATGGATGGAAACTCCAAACATCTTTCATTGTGTTACTTTTTTGTAAAGCTCTTTTAGTTTTAAACCTGATGTTTATAAGCTTCTTAGTTTTTGCAACAGTCTGTAAATATACACAATTTTATAAAAATAAAAATCTAATGTAATCTTGGTAAATCAAATTAACACGTGCAGATTTCTAAATACATGTTCACAAAGGCATGTTTTAGTTAAGGCAACATATTAATTATCGTTTACAAAAATAACCACATGGAACTCACATTTGTATGATGTTGTTTCCTCCATGCCCGAAAAACGGTTGCACACCTGTGAATGAGATTATCAAGCCTGCATCCATGCAAACTCGCTGTCGGAGGCTTTTATAACCCACTACCCCTCCGCCCTGATTGCTTTGGACCAGCCCTCAATGTGGCGGACCCTCCGCGTGAACGCGCAAACGGAGGGGTAGGGTGTAGGGGGCGGTTTGGGAATGGGCCTTAGTTGGAAATAACTGAGGTTAAAAAAAGCTTTACACACACATATGCCAAATGTACAGTAATTATCTTGTTATTTTTGAAGTTTCTCTGAATTATAGCTAAGATAACCAAGTCAATTGAGCCTGTTGTCTGGAAGCTAGATTACTCACAACTCCTACTTTGCTTAGCAGTGTTGATGATGACACTGCTTGCAGTCTCTTAAAGATCCTTAACCTTGTAACAAATATTGTACATCTTTATCTAACCAATATCTTATATACAGTTTTAGTTCATCACTAGGTTCAGAACTTCTGTAACATGGTAAGTCATGTCCTCTTATAAACCACTAGCCATAGTTCGCAAATGAGCTCAGAAACCAGATTTATGTTCAATTATTTGTTAAGCTGAAGCATAAGTTGGATATTCAGAAATGCAAAGACTTTTGAAATCTGCTTCGATCTAACATTATCACATCTCTTGTCAGATTTTCTTTCAGAGATGGCCCGACCAATCTTGACGGCACTTGCAGTGCTGGTCTGCTCTTCACCCTTGGTAAATTCAGGGAACATCTTGGTTGTCCCTGTGGATGGAAGCCATTGGATCAACATGAAAGTCCTCGTCGAAGAGCTTCACTCCAGAGGTCACGAGATCACAGTTTTACGGCCATCAGACAGCTGGTACATCAAGACAGAGTCCCCTTACTACAAGTCCATCACAATAAATTCTGCTGCTGGCTTTGATGAGGAAGGCTTTGGGATATTTGTAACCAAAATGCTGACCATGCGTCGGGATGGTGCTTCACTTTGGGCGCGTTTATCCCTGGAGTATGAACTGGTGGAACAGTTCTATCAGATGAACAAGCAAATGCTTGTAATGGTAGGGGAGATGTTTGAGAATACCCAACTGATGCAGAGCCTGAATGATGCCAAGTATGAATTAGTTCTGACAGACCCTGCGATCGGTGCAGGGGTGCTTATTGGTCATCGTTTGGGTCTTCCACTTGTCCTCAATGTGAGGTGGACTGTTCAGGGTGAGGCACATCATGCAATTGCACCTTCCCCATTTTCATATGTCCCAATACCAGGGGCAGAGCTGACTGACAAGATGACTTTCCTCCAGCGGGTTAAGAACTTAACACACTTTTTCTTTACTTGTTTTCAAACTTGGTATGTAACAGATTCCAACTACAAACCATTTGTCCAGCGTTACTTTGGAAATGATGTTCATTACATGGAGCTTTTTCAGGCAGCAGACATCTGGCTAATGAGGAACGATTTTACCTTTGAGTTCCCAAGACCCACAATGCCAAA
>CALSBZ010000009.1:879157-899982 GCA_943591055.1 Gobionotothen gibberifrons | reverse complement strand
GAGTCTTACAAGATGTCCAAGATCCAGTACCACTCGATCGATGTGGTAGCGTTTCTACTGGCAGTTATGTTGCTAGTATTAACAGTTTTTCTTGTTGCAGTTAAAGTTATGTGGAAATGTTTGTTTTCTAGAAGCAAGGCCAAAAGTGAATAATGAATATACTGCTACATACACAGTCGTACATTTTTTAAAACATTTATACTTGGTAACTAGTCTGAACTGTATTAAGATGTATTACGAACATGTCTTACATTGTTATCCTAACATGCTTTAGTGTGTGTATCCAGGTTTTAGAGAATGTTGTTGGTATAATCTTTTTTTAATTCATTTCACAAATAGCTGTATATTACGATTTTCTGTCAATAAGACTGGGGGAAGGACTACTTGATTTTTATGTTATCATGATTGTTAGCTTTGATATGATGTTGTTCTGTGATTGTTCCACGGATCTATGTGTGTATCAGTTTCTATTTATTTCTCACACTCATCTAGTATTTCACATTATCCTGTTGTCTTTTTTTATGATCATTTGTGGCATGTTGCCTATATTTGAGAGCTAAGAGTCGTGTAGGGAGACATGAGACTGAGGGGTAGGACAACAAAGGTGCAGTAAAGGTCCCCAGCCAAACCTGGGACCTTTTGGTTATTTGGTTAGCACCATTGAAGCTTAAATGTACAATGTGTAAGAAAAGGCCAGCATTTTGGTTTAAAAAATATCCCACACTATCATGTATGTAATATGTTGGAAAGCTGACATTATGTTGAAAACTATAATCAAACAAATCTACTAATATTAGCATGCTTAGCAGAGCTTGGTGCAATCTGTCATGTAATACCACTTTTTATTTTAGAGGCCTTAGCGTCTCACTGTGACGTCCAGTATGCCCTCAGTTCTGAGGACTAAGAGGTAGCGTCGATCCTAGGGTTTATAAATACTGTAATACATCCATTGTACATTTTTATATTGGATTTAATTAAAGTGGCAGAAAATACACTTTATAGATCGGGTAGCTGTAGGGGGATGATGAACCGATATTAAGGCCATGCCCCACAACTGCTCGAGCAAATCAAGAGTTGAGCACAGCCACTTGGCTTCTACGTTAGCACCACAGTTTGGCTAGAATTACTACTACTAAAACCTAACCATAATACCTTTTATAAATACATTTATGATACAATTGAGACTTGCTCAATGACACACATTTGTAATTCATGTTTCAGTCGGAGTCATTTGCATGTCTGCTGTCACTGTTATTATTACACACAGTTTAAGTTGAATGCAGCTGTGTGAAGCACTTTGGAGTGGGAAACACTGGGGGCCTGCCCCTACTCCCCGCTAGATCAGGACACGTTCTGTGGCTACCATAACACAGGCTAACGCCACAAGTAAACATTACAAGATTGCATGGTGTTATTTGATCTGTTCGATTAGTTTGGCAGAAGTTTATCTGGGCTAAAGTCAAACTGACAAAGGGCACTTTTATGATTTGATGTTGGCCCTGGGGAATTTTCAGTCATATGGTCATTTATGATTTAACTATTTTATGGGTTGTGTCTCTTCTGTGAGCATGGCAACAAAGATGAAAAAAGAGTTTAGTATGGTATGAGACTCACTGTTGTAGACAGTGGAGAATTCTGCAGCAGTCAGCAGAGGACAGTCGCCCTGCTCCCTGTGTACGTCTGACTCCCTGTGGTGGAGAGAGGAAGGGCTGCATGGAGACACAAAGAGAGAGAGAGAGACACACAGATGGTAGATGGTTATCACCATACAGGAACAGATTTTTTAAAAACTATTTCTGACTAATAAAATATTATTCAAATGGTGTTATGTTTGTGTATTATTATGCTTTAATGACACTTTGTCGCAACGTGTTGAAACTTTTCTACACAAACCAAGACACAAACATTAAAGGGTATTTTTGGGTTTTCCCTTTCCTGTAGTGTGTTATAGATTTTTGCGCATGTAAATGGTCCCCCAAAGTTCCAGAGGGAGTTTCTCTCCCAAATCCCCCCCCCCTGCCTGAAACGCATCGATTGGATTGACTTCCGTAAAATATAGTAATGACATCACTATGTAACACTCCAACATATTGTACGTTAAAGGCTAAGGGTTGGGATTTCTCTTAGCAGTTGACCAATCACAACAGAGCTAGCTTAACAATCAGAGCAGACTGGGCTCTGGTTTCAGACAGAGGGTGAAAAGAGGTGCTGCAGCACAGGCAGTTTGAGACAAATAAAGAGCTGTTTGAACATTAAAGCATGGAGACATGTCCCAGTAGAGGAACAAAATACTAATGTGAAACCTGTAATGAGCATAATAGGGCCCATTTAATTCTTTCCTGAATTGCTTATTTTGGATATGAGGCCATATGAAAAAAAAGTGATTGTTACCTTTTCGGACAGACCCTCCCCTCTCGGTGGCTTGAGGCGGGGCTGACAGCAGTGCAGAAGGCGGTCTGCAGGTAGCTGAGAGGCAGAGTCCTGTTCAGTGGCTGCTGAATCTGAGCCTCGCTCCACCCGGTCAGAGCCGCCTTGCTGCCCACGTAGAAGTGAACAAGAGCCGGCAAAGAGTCAAACGCTTCGTCCTCCAGGCTGTACTGCACCCGGGTGTACGTCTCACTGGACTGAACCAGTGTCTTCCTGATGACAAAGTGAAGGGTTTTCTGCTCCCAGTGGCACGTGAGCAAGAAGTCGCCCTGACAGGACTGAGAGTCTCTGAGGAGGAAGTCGCCGTGGTTCACCACCAGACTCTCAGACACCTGAGCAGAAATATTAATTCAATCAGCATCTTTTTTTCTTCTTTTTTTAAATACAAATAAACATTTTTCACAGATAATTCAAACAGCATAATGGTTCTGGTCATGACTTTTGGCAACATTATAGCAACTTGTTTTTTATGTTGAATGTAATGTATATAAAAATGCTGCCGCTACTACTTTTTTATGCTTTTGTAGGTCAACAAGAAGATAAATCATTCATGTTTACAACTCACCGATACAAATACCACAAATGAAAATCCACTTGTAATTCAGTTTAAATGAATGACAATAATGTATTATAGAAGGGATAAATACAGTGTAACACCAACTCCATAGATAAATGTTGACTCCCGTATAGATGCCTTTTGGAATTCATGTAAAACAAAAAAAGACTTTGAAAGGTTGCTTTCAAGAACCTGTGATTGTAAAAATGTTAAACAATCTGCCTATTTCAAAATACCGAGAAGATAAGATATCCTTATCCAAATCCTTTTCTCGTCATTAGTTTATAATAAATTGATTTGGCAGCGTTTTCCGAAAGCACTGCATACACAGAGCGCTGCAAATACAAAACACTGCAAAGATAAACAGTTGGCCAATGTTATAATCCCTAAACATCAACAAGCGTTCCTGTCCCAGCTGTGTGCATCACTTTTAAGTGTCCCCGTTTCTCCGTTGTGAATTTAACTGATGCAGCTTTTTTTATTTGCGTTTTGTTTATGCAACACTTTTAATAAATGCTTTGCATTGTTTTATCAAGTTGGTGAAGAAGTGTTTTCATTTACATCTGTTTTGGCTAATTTGTGTTTCTTTATTGTATCGTTTTAGAAACTCGGCGCGTTCCTCCTAATGGAAATGTTTTGGGCCGTTGTAGCGCGTTCGCTCCGCCACCGCTACCTTGATTTAAAAACATAACATACATACATGATACATAACATCAATAGAATATTACTTGATCACTAAAGAACAGTATTAAGGACACACTATTTCATAACACAATTTACGAAGCTCTGTAGATTGAAGTGAGTGAAACCACAAAATTAAATCTCCCAGCATCCAAACCTCTTAGGAAACACCATCTTAAGCTCATCTGTCATACGTCTGTGTGTGTGTGTGTGTGTGTGTGTGTGTGTGTGTGTGTGTGTGTGTGTGTGTGTGTGTGTGTGTGTTTGAGGCCTACCTCCCAGGGGATTGGTCCATGGTACCAGGCATGGCTCTTCAGGTTGCTGCCGCTCAGTTTCAGCTCCTCCTCCAGCTGCTTCCTCAGCTTCTCCGACGGAGGCTCCAACCAGAACTGGTCTTTGGAGAACTTGAAGGGCATGACAGGGGCACAATCAGACACAAACACCCAACAAATCAAAGAGCCTTCATGTGGCATCAAAGAGCCTTCATGTGGCATCTTCCCGATTTGGGTTCACAAATCCCAACAGAGGCGATCTCTACTGTTGCATTTCTGCGGCTTCTTGAAATGTTCATCCTTTGCGAGAACAAGAATTGTGGGTAAATCTAGTCAAACCACAGCCTTTATCAGCTCTGTTGTTGTGTGAGTTTGTGTGTGTGTTAACAGGGAGCACAGAGGGGGGTGAGCTAGGAGGAAGGACAGCTCTGGCATTCCCACACTGGCATCAACACTGGCGACACCAGGGGCCCAAGACCCAGACCCGTGCTGGAGTCTTGGCCCGGTCGCTGTGGCAACGTCATTGTGCGATGGGGGTCATCACTCAGTGGCGCTTTGTCAGACGCGTCTTTATACAAATAGGAACAAAAAATGAAGATACTGTATATCAAGAGGTTACGCCAGCAGCAGGCCGGGAATGCTTTTGTTTAGGGAGATACACACACACATACACCACACGTACTACACACACATACACACACACACCACTTACTGTCAATACACCGTTTTATAGGTGGCATGTTTTTCTTCTCTTCGACGCCTCCCACCCCTCCCTTGTTTTTGCCAGAATGGTTTCTCCCACTAGAGTGTGAATCAAGGGCTGGGCACCGGGCCAGGTCCACTTCAAAACAACATAGAAGAATGTGTGCATATACGGTTTGTGTGTGTTTGTCTGTGAGTGTGTTTTGGAGGGGGGGAAAGACCTGGAAGCCACTAATGAATTGCTTTAATTTCATTAGCTATATCATTCATTGCCAGCGTGTCCCTTTTAGACAAGTGTGTTTCTCAAGTATCCAATTATAAGTCAATGAGCTGGAAATTCTCTCTCTGTGTGTTTCTTTCCACCTTTTTCCAGGCAGAGCTGCCGGGCGAATCGAGGCCGTTGAGGTTACCAGGGGCAACCGCAGACGCTTCAAAGCTTTTTATCCGCGAAGGACCGCATTCCCCGAGCCTTTTCTGTCACCCATCCTAATTTAATTAGAGTGCCTAAAGCAGAGGATCACAGCAATTTTAATTTAAAGGGGCCCTATTTTGCTAATTTCAGGTTCATATTTGTATTTTGTGCCTCAGTTGGATCAGATTGGTTAGCTGGCCGCCTCTGTTGTGATTGGACAACCGCTTAGAGATGTCCCACCCCTTAGCATGTCTTATACAATGGGCGCTTTCACACCAATTACTTTGCCGTACTTAGTTCAGAGTATTTAGTTAATCAGAACGATATCATTATGTTATGGAAGTAAACAAAGGAGTCCAATGGAGCCGTTTCAGGCAGGGGGGGAGTGTGTGGGAGAGACAATGGAGGAAACTTTCAGATATTAGCCTTTGCAGACTATTTACCTACATAACACACTACAGGAAAAAGAAACCCAAAAAGCAGAATAGGGCCTCTTTAACATTAACGGAGAATCGTGCTACCACTGGGAACAGAAAGTGTCAAGTCAGAGGAGAGGAAATGATAATAAGCATCACTGCAACAGGAAGCCACATATAATTAGAGATAAGATAAGATTGTTGGATGAAAATAGATTAGAAGTCATGTAGAGAGGAAGCTTACCTTCACATACTCTCCACTGCTGTCTGTTTTGTCCCGTGGACTGAAAAATGACAGAAACACATTTGAAGTTTACATCAAAAATACAAGGTTTTGCTTTATTATAAGTGTCTTTTGGCGATTGCTCATTTATATTTCTAAAGGGCTTAGATAGCCGGGGGGGATAGGGGGGAATTAGGTTGTCTCTATTTAATTATCATTTAATGCATACTTTTTTGGTCACTTGTTAGGACACCTTGTTACCACTTCTTGAAATTAAATAACGCCTTAAAATACTAAAGTATGTATATCTTAGTATGCTTTCTCCAAAGCAGTATGTTATTTGGAATTCATTATAATGAAAACATTTATTTAGGTGAACAGATTGAACCAAACAACAACAAAAAAAAGAATTGTTCAAAAACATTTAAAAGTAGCTGTCGAATAAGGACAGCCCTAATCTGAATCCCAACCAGAGAAAATGTCAACATGACAAATCCGACCAAATATTTGAAGAGATCTTTCAGAACTTTGGTGAATCTTACACTTGTTCATGCTTACTAAGAAGTACTGAGCTTTAAAATACCCAGCCCTAAGTACTTTGAAAGCAGTACAAATAGCAGTTGTAGTAGCAGTAACATTACAGAAAAGGCAGAACATGCTGTTTTCTGACTGACTGTTGCACAACTCTCTGTTAATGCAACACACCCAGCAACAACTTGCCACACAACAAACTTCTCCAGGGAGGATGGGAAATACTTCTGCTGCGGTGGGAAACGTCATATCTGCTCAAAAGTCAGTTTCTTCAGGACGGAAGCAAAGGAAACTTCTTTTGTCCCCTGATGTCAATCCAGGGATCATACCAGCTGGCTTCTTACCAGGTCTGAAGGCTCTGGGAGTCACCACTCATGGAGAACAAACTCTTCTAATTCATGTTAGAAAAAGAGGAGAACAAACTAGTTTCTCTCTGACAGTGAAACTACACATTGGCAATGTGAAACTCTTTTGGGTCACTCCACTTCCTCAACATGCTGCATATTTCCATGAGTAACGTCAACGGGAGGTGACCTTTTGTTCCCAAACACAAACTCTGAGAGCACACACAATCACACACACACACAGATGTGAACACACAAGTACAACATATGTCATGAGAAACAGTCAGAAGCTACATTCACAAATGTTATATAGTTGATCCGGGTTGGTTGCTTGTATTTGTGAAGAGTTTATCGAGCCATATCAGATAAACAATTATTTTTAAATACTTCACGATTACTTTAGGAAGTGCCTTCAGTTATTTTCTGATCATTTCTTGTCTCAAAACTAAACTTGTTTTGAGAAATGTTGCTCAAATCTTGATATGTTGTTCCTGTGATTATGAAATGTTTTTTTTAAATGGAAGAAATAAAATGGATCATTAAAGAAGAGTTGCGGAAGTTTGATTTATTGTGATCACAAAACTACTTACACATGACCAAGAAAACATTTCTTTCATCCTCTAGCCTTCTGTCAGGATCTGTTTCTGCTTCCTGTTTTATTTTTGAAAAGTGTTCACCCCCTGTTAGGTCTGTTTTAACCTCCTGTCTGTTCACCTGGTGCCTTTGGCCCAACCCCAAACCACGCCCTGCACACTTTACTGGTCTAACTAAGAAATCTATTAGAAAGCTGCAGCTAATTCAGAACGCCGCTGCTCGAGTCCTCACTGACACTAAGAAAGTGGATCACATCACTCCTGTTCTGAAGTCTTTACACTGGCTTCCTGTGTGTCAAAGAATAGATTTCAAAATACTGCTGCTGGTTTATAAAGCTTTGAATGGTTTAGGCCCAACATACATTTCTGACCTCCTGCTAAATTATGAACCATCCAGAACTCTCAGGTCTTCAGGGACTGGTCAGCTTTCTGTCCCCAGAGTCAGAACTAAACATGGAGAAGCAGCGTTCAGTTATTATGCTCCAAATATCTGGAACAAACTCCCAGAAACCTGCAGGTCCGCTGCAACTCTAACTACTTTTAAATCCAGACTAAAGACTTTTCTTTTTGTCGCTGCTTTTAATTGAACTATTCATATCTTAAACTGCACTGTAACTTCTATTCATGTATTTTTTCTTTTAATCTTTCTTTTATTATCTTTGCTTTTTATGACTTCTTAATGTCTTTCATTGTTGTAAAGCACTTTGAATTGCCTTGTGTTGAAAGGTGCTATATAAATAAACTTGCCTTGCCTTGCCGTACCCCTACACACTAACCATGGCTGTATGAAGAGAAATGGCCTGACTCAAGAACAAAAACACTCAGATCTCCCTGGATCTTCCGGCGAACTTCTGTACTCGTGGTTTCCCTAAACCCCACCTCGCAAACACAACATTTTGTCAAATCTTGGCTCAGTCAAATTAATGGAGGAAAATAACTCTATCTTCAACTATGAGCAAAGAACTTGGACTTCTAGACTTTTCTCTTCCAGTATACTGTAAGCCAAAGAGAAAAAGTCCTTCTGGGCCCAATGGCATCACGTGACTGACACAGAAGTTTTAGTACCACCATATGGCAACTATGAACATTTGCTCCAACACCTGGTGAACTTGCTGGGGGCTTGCCTTTAGTGTCTTACATTATGAGCCTCTTTAAAAAAGTCTCTTTTTAATGCCTTTTTTACAGAAGAAAAGGGAGGACGGTACATGAGGGATTATGTAGGAGCAGAAGTAGCAGTGACTGCTTGTTAAAAGAAAAATTCCACACTATTAAAATATTTTCCTTCCAACAATATCATAAATGATATGGAACATTAACGGAACATAAACGGTCTCACGGTCTAAAGGTTTATGTTATGGAGCCAAGATTGAACATTTTCAACTTTTTTTGAGAAATCATTTAATCTTTGTGTGGTGTACAAGACTAAATACTTAATGAGCCCCGGTAGCTGTTTCAATGGAGAAAACACCAGTCATAGGCACCAAAGTAAGTAACTGAATTAACCCAAAAGTGAGAGTTGATTAATTTAAACTGCAGAAGCTTCCATTAGCAATTATAACATACTCTCTGTGATTGGATGTTTTTTGCTGATGTTTTAAAAGCCATGGGAGGCAGTGACAAGTAATCATGATGGTGCTAAATTGTATTTATAAACCTTTATAAACCCCCCCTAACCTTAAACCTACGACAACACTGGTGTTTAAGGCATTTTGGCAAACTCTGCTTTTGCCAGTGACCAAATTCCACATATCAATGAGAGTATATGAAGGTGTGATTTTTCTGTCCTTAACACGTGCAACTGCAACAGGACATCAAGGAGCCTGTTAATTAAGCATGTCCTGCATTCTGAGCAGAAGTCTGTCAAATGAAGTGAACACACCTGTGTGGAAATGGACCTGCAGCTTTAAAAGTGCAACCCTGTGAGCAACATGGGAGTGTAAAGACTGAGGCGCTGTTTACACAAGAACTAAACGGGTTGTATCTGCTACTTTTCTCTCGTGTATAGCCTGTTCGTGCACACAAGGCCGTAACGGAACCGCGGAAACGGACCGCGGAAACGGACCCCGCAAACGATAACGGGTCCCAAGGTGGATAGATCTGCAAACGGAACGCTCTGGGGGGCCAAACGGCTCCGTGTGTACATCCTATATGATCATTTCCCGATAACGATGAAGCCTCTCCCCACCTCTGCTGCTCACTGCTGTAGCATGGTCAGTAGCTACTGCTAGTGCTACTGACCATGCTACAGATGTTAGTGCAAAATCTACAGCTCCTCTACCACAACCATCAGCAACAAGTGGACATGGAGAACTACATGAACTACATGTTGCTAAATCCACCGCGGAGAATAAACAGAAGGGCAACCAGGCAACCATGCTCTGGGGTCTTCTTTGCTGCTTTTAGTGTATTTTGTGGCGGAAGTACAGCGCCACTTACTGGCCCGGCATATGTACTACAGCGTCTCCAGCAGTCTCGTGTGAAGGGACACGTTTATTTAGCCGTATCCGTGTGAACGGAAGACTTTTTTGATATCGAATTCGGTTAGTTTGCGTTTGCGTTCCCGTGTAAATGGGGTCTGAGACTGAGTGTTGGTTGTCATGGGCTGACAGGGCTGTCAGTGTCAATAATTCACGGTGATGATATTAACACCACATATAAAAAGTTTTTTTTAACAATAATGCTATCTCATCAGCAAATTAAATACACTCTAAATGCAAGTTTGTGTGTGGACGTGCAAGGAATGGGACAAAGCAAGAACAGCAATACACATAAATGATGTAAAAAGTGCTGGATTATAACAGCATGTTAACATAAGTGCATGTTATCATTATATACATTTTCTTTTTCTTTTGCATTAAATGGTTATTGTCAGTACCGGTAAATCTTGACAACACTAGTTGACATTACTGAAAGTTGCATCGTAAGAATGGGGAAAAATATGTTATTGGAACATTACGGAAAACTACTGGCTTTATGTTCGAAAAATAAATATTACGCGTCACCGCCTTGAGCTTCAACATCAGGATACATGTATTTAATTATCCTTGCTAGAATGGAAGTAGTCATCACATACAGAGCATACAATTAGTTCCATTCTTGCAAGGATAATAAATACATGTATCCTGATTATTGAAGCTCAAGCCGAGTGATATTTTTCTAACACTTTACATTCAGGAAACTCGGTGGATGGGTGAAACATGGGCAAAGGAGGAACCCATTACAATTTGGAGAGGATCTAAATCCTGGGGCGGAAACACACATTATTGTTTAAGGCATTGGTTGCAAAATCTGGCTCTCCATGACCTTCTAATTATTTTGAGTTTCATGAAGGACAGCTCAAGATATCAGTGCAAAGATGACAGCAAACATCAGGCACAGTGAAACGCCCCGCTTTAAAAAGTGTTTCAAAAGCGCTGTAATGGTCTAAAGAAACTGCTCTGAGAGCCCAGTGAGGGGGAACTCCCTCCGCCTGGGGGCTGCGCTCCCCAAACCAGCATCAAATTTTACAGCACTTCCTGCTCTTCCGGCCAGCAACCCTTACTGCATTGCATTAAACACACTTAACTTCCATAAACACACACACACACACACACACACACACACACACACACACCCCATTAGAATATTTTTTCGCCGGTCAAGATGTCCGTTAAAGTTTAAATCTTCAGGACAAAATTTAAAAAGTGCCGGTCAAAGGTCTTCTTTGTTATTTATTGAGCTTTAAAACAAATTGATATGATTCGATATTAAACAAACTAATTATAGTAGATTAACTATTCAAGCGTGTACAGTAATTTACAATAACACGGGAATAATAAACGGACCGCTCTCTCCCTCTCCTGACAGCCCGCCAGTATCATGCAGCTCGCGGATCAGTGACCCGACGGTAAAACTAAACATATCTATAACTAGTTTAGGTAGTTTGAGAGGTCATTAAAATAGCGTGTGATATTCTAACCTGAAGTGTGTGTTTTGTTCCGCTCACCTCTGCAGGTGATTATGCAGAGCTGCGTGTCGACTCGTCAGCAACAGCTGATCTCTCTCTCCCGTCAGATTAGACTTCACTCGCGTTTATGTCCATATCGATCAGATCCAGCTAGTTCTAGCTAATGATATGACTACCTGCTTATTAAAAGACACCTAAACAATAAGCGTCGCTATGCAACCGGGTGAGGCCGCAAAGTATAGCGCAGCATTATGCATTTGTTTACATGCCCACCGGAACCCCGAGGCATTACCAACAGATCAACGGACAATCAACCCATACAGGACATCTCTTTCTCCACATTAAGTGTTAGACATTAGAATTGACTATTCTTGTCTGTCACATACTCTTTTGTCTGTCACATAAGTGGCGCAAGTTGCGCAACTGATGCGGTATTGCGCTAATGGGAAATTATTTTGACCGGACACTTAGACCGGAGAGATTTAGATTTGCCGGTCTTCAGCATATTTTACCGGTCATAGTCCGGTAATTACCGGCTAACGGGAACTCTGACACACACACACACACACACACACACACACACACACACACACACACACACACACACACACACACACACAACGTCTGGTGAGCATCCCCCCTCAGTGGAGGGCAACTTCCAGTTCTGGGGGTCCACCTCCGGAGGGGGGTCTCCACTGGGACGGGTGACCTCCTACATCACAGTGTTCACGGACGCATCCAGAACAGGATGGGGAGGGACCTGCCTGAAGAGAGCTATAGGTGGGCGCTGGTCTCTAACAGAAACACGACACAACAACCTCCTAGAGCTACGGGCGGTAGTGTTAGTCCTCCAGCATTTCAAACCCTTAATTCAGGGGAGACATGTACTGGTCAGGAGCGACAACCGCACCACAGTGGCTTATATCAACAGGCAGGGAGGAGTTCGCTCCACTGCCTTGTTGGCCACAGCGGAGAAACTGTGGATATGGGCTTCAGAGGTGGTGTTATCTCTGAGAGCCCTCCACATCCCGGGACTGGAGAACAGGGGGGCCGACCTCATGTCGAGGGGCGGGCCCCTGCCAGGCGAGTGGGCGCTTCACCCGGAGGTTGTGAAGCAGATCTGGGCCCAGTTCGGGAAAGCAGAGGTGGACCTGTTCGCCAGCCGGCGCAAAGCAGCCACTGTGCCCTGTGGTTCTCCATGGCCCTGAGCAACGACCCGCCCTTGGGGGTGGACGCGTTCGCACACGAGCCACGGCCAAGAGAGCTGCTCTACGCCTTTCCACCGCTGCGTCTCATTCTCCCTCTCCTGGGGAGAGTGAGGCGAGAATGTCTGTCAGTCATCCTAGTGGATCCAAGGAGGCTGCGCCCAGTAGTGCACGCCTCCGCCCCGCAGTGGGACCTGCCCCTGGTGCTCGAGGCTCTGGTCACAGAACCATTTGAGCCTCTGGAGCTCTCCTCCCTGAAAGCACTGTCGTGGAAGACAGCGTTGCTACTTGCCTTAACGTCAGCCAAGAGAGTGTCCGAGTTAACCGCTCTATCGGTGCACCCACGTTGCTTGTTGATCCGGGGTGACCAGAGTGGGGCGACACTCAGACCGAACCCCTCCTTTGTGCCCAAGAGCCTAAGGAGTGCTTTTGACTGCTAAATTGTCCCCAGTAGATCAAAGCAAAAATAAATCAATAACGAGAAAGCAAGAGAATGAAAGAGGTTAAAAGACACAGAGAGCACGATGAGGGAGAAATCAGCAGAAGAAGAAATACACGTGGTAAACACTAAAGGGAACACTGAGCTCTCGCATTGTTTAAAGACTGGAAAATGGAAAATAAAGTGTGAAGAGAATTTGACGGTTATGAAACCTTAACATAAGCAATACAATCAAAGCAATATTTTTGAGTCAACTCATCTGTTTATTTTGTAAGCAGCCGAGTTATAAGATAATGTTCAATGCGCTTGTTTGGGTGTTTTTCTGAATAATGATGGGCTCAACACACATTATACCTTACTTATCACTGCATTAATGTCTCAGACAGGGCAAACTGCATTTACCTACAAAAGGACAGAACTTACACATGTTTTCAACGTTGTGAGTTGCATTAAAACTACTTTGTTAGGTTAAGAAAACTAAACTTCTTGATTGGGTTTATGAAACAGAACTACTTAGCTAGGTTTAGGCAACAAAAGTATGTAAACGTCCCCGTAGTGATCCACCTTACCAATAGATGATAACAGCCAACTTACCCAACTAGAAGTAAGAATAGGGCCATTACATTTAAATTCCCTTAACTAACAGCATCCATTTCCACTGTTGATAACTTTTGTCTCTGATTTATGTTTTGATAAATCAAACCATAAAATGCTTGGGAAAGTAAAGGAAAGACTGTCTACATTGTTGAAAGAAACAATGACTGTTGGTACGAGATGGGATGCAAAAAGCTGCCTTTGTTCATTCAACCATCTTTTGGCTGAAACCTATGGTGGCCGACAGGGGCAAACACACTACAATGGCACAAAACACTTCCATTAGGAGAAACGCGCTGCATATAATATATAAAACATACATGTGCCAAAACACCCGCAAATGAAGAAACATCTTCACCAACTTGCTGAAACATGCAAAGTGTCATAAATAAAACGCAGCAAATAGAAAATGCTGCAAGAAGACAACAACTATCCCTGTCACTGGAAGCAGACTTTAAATGTACGTTTTATTGGCATATTTTAACAATGTGCTTGCATGATTACTTCCGATATTATTGCAGATCTGCTGTAAGCTAGCCAGCTAACGTAGCTTACAAGTCATTTAAAATATACTGTCAAAACGTAAAATTATGAAACAGCCAACTCTGCCAACAGTGACAATGTTTTCTTTATTTTCATGTCTTTTGGCACATCTGTGTCTTTTTATTTGTGTTTTTCAAAGTGCAGCGCGTTCTTTCGAATGCAAGTGTTTTTGGCCGTTTAGGGCTGTAGTGTGTTTGCCCCTGTCGGCCAACCTAGAACCTCTCACTACACGTGACTTTGTCCTTATCTGCTAACCACAGGAGATTACGTGTCAGAAGAAATTCATGACAACATAACATTTGTATTAATAATTCGAATTAATTACAAAAACACACTATTGAAAATCCTTAGTACTTTTTTTGTATGGATAACTGGCACCATGTTCTTTACTTTAATTGTGTTCGGCTCATCTTGGAATACACATGTAGGTTAAGTAGCTTAAATTCCAATAGAAATGTCATATGCAATATTTAAGATGCTTGAAAACATACTTTCAACCCCTTTATTCTTACTTCCTTTTTTTCAATATAACAATAATAATAATATAAAATTACTTTTATAGCAGACATTTGACGGATTAGAACCAATCTTTTACAAAAGATACAAAAAATAAAAACTTATATTCAGAAGCCATTTACACAACACACCTTTCCAAAAAGTATGCCAAATATGAACAATATTTAAATTACACATATGCTGTATTTGCTATGTGATTAAGCACTGCGTCTCATTCTACCATTAAAATGTCCACTGATATTAGCTGAGATGCTCTTGAATGAAATGTACAGGTAGTGAGCTACATTCAGGTGTGGTGATAGTAGGCTACTTTTACTGAAGAAAAATATCTGAATACTTTATTCCAGATCAGGTCAGACTGAAGCAGATAGGACAGGCAGGCAGACAGATACAGGAACAAGTGAAACAGGGGTCTGCATCTCTGCCAACAAAGCCTTATCACCATTCTGACTGAAAGCAGAGCAGGATCAAATTCCTCCTCTTATGTAACATATTAAGTCCCGTCCAGTTTCAGCCTGCACTTCTCCATGTCCAACACAGACACACAGCTGGTAACACACTGAGTTCAAAGTCAAATGTTTTACTAGTCAGGACCATACGTTTTTAATGGCACCAAGCTAACCGAAAACGGATGTGTTCGCGGTCCTAAATACAGTAAACACAGACTACATGCAAAGTTATTTAGAAAAGTGTAGTCACTGATTTGCTATGATGAATTTAAAATAAATAATAGTAATTATGTTATTACTTTGTTCCCTCACCTTCTCTCTCGCTCTCCACAACGGTCTGACAGAGAAAGAGCGCCCCGGACTTCACACATCTTCTCCCGCACAGAGACACGCTCTGCCGAACCATCTGACGGGCTGAACCACAGCGGCAGGCAGGCAGCTACTGCGCATGTCCGCCGCTGCTGCACATACTACTCTAGCTTTTAAAGCATCTTTCTTGGTGGCAAAAGCCATTGTTGTTGAAAATTGAAAATTCAGTCTGTATTTTAAAACGTAGCTATAATTTGTGTTACTAGAATAGTTTAAAATTGTAGGCTAAGGTCACATAAATTAATTGTCCCCTTTGTTTAGTTGTAGGTCCTATTTCCAATCATAAACAATGTTATATATGCCAATGCTCAAATCTGATTAAATGTTCAACCAATATAAAAAACCGTTTAAAATACATTTAAATGTGTATTTTATTTCATCAGCAATCTGGCTTATTTGGATTTGTATCAAAATACTGATATATCATTCAGGTTTATATAATCTCACTGTAGTGGCAGATGACTTTGCAGTGTTGCTTTAAACCTGATAAATTAAGTTTAAAAGCAGGTTGAAAAAAGTAAACCCCACAGACTATATTTGGGGTTGAGACCCTATATGTTTCCGGAAAAAGTAAATATAAATAATTCAACTTTCTCACCTGCACTTCACCTCCTGCGAGCCGTTCACAGTCTTCTTGGTTTCCTGTGTTCTTGACGTGACACCAAGCTGCGTCTCTGTTAGGTCACCGACGTGGCTGCGAGCTGCTTCTGCTATCGGGTCCATCGGCACGTAAACATCCTGGTGCATAGCCGTTTTGGTGCCGTTTGTTGCCACGTTTAAAGGTTCTCTTACATCTCTACTAGTTTCGAAATGATCCCTGCTCCTTTGGTGTGACCCTTGGTTTTTAATGGGGTCCACTGAAGGATCATTGACGCAGCCTTTAGGTACAAAGGTCAGAGGTGAAGCCCGACTGGGAGTCGGGGTGGCTGGCAGCGGCCGGTCCATGCTGGTTAGACTGAGGCTGGACAGGGCACTGAGCAGAGGGGAGTCTCGGACATGGTCCCCCGCCTTCCACTGGCTCTGCCTTTCACTCACCCCCTCCTCCTCTTTCTTCTTCTCCTCCCTCAGCCCCTTCAAGCTCTTCTTCTGTTTCTGGGTGCGGGGCACAGTGCCCACATGTGTGTGCATCTCGCTGGAGCGGGCGTAGCTGGGGCTGCGGAGGCAGTCGTCCATGTCATCCACTGATTGTTCCCTTGCTGCTGATTTGGCACCGCCGAGGCTCCCATCATGCTCTGGGCCTGCCTTGATGTTGGCCTTCTCTGACGGGCGGCGGATGGAGAGATTAGTGAGGCTCCCAAACCATTTGAAACCTGGAAAGTAGGGGGAGGTTAAGCTGCATTCACATGATACGCGGCAAAACACCTCTGTGCTGAAATTGCCATTGTGACATTATAGGTATTTCATCGAAATGTCTAGCATCCATGGTTTATAAGAAATAAGGTCTATTGACCGTGAACTCCAAAAATATACAACATTAGTTTTTTGATGGAATGACCATTTATACTATATGAATCCTAAGCAGTAAAAACCTTCCGGGAGAAAGTTGACAACACAAAGGTTAAAATAACTGTGATACATGTTTATAACCAACTGCTCTACAGGTTTCAACATTAATGTTGTGACACTGTAATCTACTGGATGAGGACAGAGAGGAAATTATAAATGTTATTTTAAAATATGACATGTTGTATTCAGTAGCACGGGGAAATTCAACCTGTAAACGTTAACCTTATCTGAGCATTCTGACATTCATTATTACATCCAGTGTTCCTGCAAATGAGTCACAGCACTATTGCCTTTGCGAGATGTGGCTGTACATTTTAAAGACAATTAAAGAATAACATTGGACTTTAGGTCACAAATGGGACCAGCAGCTGCAAACATTACATGTTTTCTTTCTTCTGTGAAACACAAAAACAAATGTTTTCTTTTCCACGGAGACATCAGAGGAATGTTGTTGTACCCTCATCTGCTGGAACTCTCATAGTTTATATTATAATTGCTCCAGCTCTCAGCAGCATTTGATTATGTTTCTGCCCCGGGGACCTATTAGACTCTGACGGATATTTATTTCCTCAGCTATATATAGACTGAAGATTTTGTGGAGGCGAGAGAAGTGAGATGCTGTCTCTGCTCTGCTCTGTTGGTTAGCTGGTCAGATTTATTGTGATTGGTCAACTGCTCAGAGATTTCAGGCCCCTTAGCTTATCATGAACAATATGATGAAGCGCTAGCCAAAAGAAGCGTGAGTGCTACATAGTGATGTCACTATGTTGCAGGAGTAAACAAAGGAGTCCAATGGAGGCCTGTCAGACAATGTGAATGTGTGGGAGATAAACCCTCTGAGATTGTAACCTTTGCAGACTGCACAAAAAGTGTCTTGAACCAGTGGCTAAATAACGTTTTAATTTGAACAAAGTAAGGCTAGCTGTTCCTTAGCTAGCTTTATGCTAAGCTAAGCTAATTGTCTGCTGGTTGCACACTAGACATATCATTTTGAAAAATATGAGAGTGGTATCCATATCTGATGTAACGACTCTGCCAGACAGCAAATTAGCATTACCAAAATGTTGAAGCGGACCAGATGTTTTATTCAACATTTGAAGTAGGTTTGAAGTTTTAACAAATACAACTGACTTATCTTAAGTAAAGTTAAAATCCATTTTGTTTTGGCGGCTATTTTTTTCACTTTTGATGGAGAAGGTTCGTCGTTTCACTCTGCTTCTGGTCTTTGTGCTAAGCTAGGCTAAATACATTCTAGATATGTCTCTGTACTGGACTCACAAAAGTGAAAATAATATCCAGAGAACTCTGAGAAGGACAGCACACTGTACGGCAGGATTTCTCAAAATCTTCCTCGTATGTGTTAACTTACTTGGCAATAAACCTGTTTCTGATTCTTGATGTGTTTCTTAAATTAAAACACAGATACAACAAAACTGAACTATACAGTGTCAAGATAGAATCTGTTGCGTGGGAAACACCAAACCTTAAATTACCAGAAGCTGTTATCAAGGGACATTTTTTATCCCTTTATTACGAAAATGTAAAAGTGAAGACGTCAACATGGCCGAAACTTTTCTGTGTCTATTAATCTGGCGCAGTGCGGGCAGATCCCTCATGGGTGAAATTCAACTTCAACTAGTGAACAACTATAGAGTCTAACAGCAGAAGAAGAGAAGCACAGAGCTGTCCTTTCAGCAGACACTCGCTGTCTTTGCTTAAACTCTGCTCTCAGCTGGGACGCTGTCCATTGAAACTGCACAAAGACACATCTATGCTTCATTTACAATGCACCAAAAAACTGTGTGTGAGTGGGACAAAC
Source organism: Gobionotothen gibberifrons (assembly GCA_943591055.1). Classification (NCBI taxonomy): domain Eukaryota; kingdom Metazoa; phylum Chordata; class Actinopteri; order Perciformes; family Nototheniidae; genus Gobionotothen; species Gobionotothen gibberifrons. The sequence continues at coordinate 881,439 of CALSBZ010000009.1, read as the reverse complement.
AGCCAGCACACAAACACACTCATTCACAGTGAAACAAGTGTCAATAGATCATTTTCTTTTAAAGGATTACATAGGCTATATAAACTTGTAGGCCTATCAGCCTCCTGTGTCTACTAGAATGTATTTTCCTGGGTGGAAAGTCACTAAGTAGACCAACTCAAGTACTGTACATGAAACTGTTACTACTACTGTTTAGTACTTTTGCGTGATATTACAGTCTTTACATGCACAAAACCTATATAACAATAGGAAGGGGGCGGCGGGTACTGTAGGCTAGGGAAGGCTAAGCCTTCCCAAATCTTTTTGTCACTGCATCCTGGTAAAATAAAAATATAATGTATAATGTTTGTGTCTTTTACATTAGCGCTTCTATGCAGCCACCTGTGGCTGGTTATCAACTCGGTAAATCAAGCCAGGGTTTCTTTCTCCAGCTGAGAGCGCATTCACGTGAAAGGGGCGGGGTTAGCTACATTTGACCAATCACAAACAGGGACAAGTGTACTGACAGCGCATCGTCATACTTCATTAATGAAAAGTAAATGAATATTAGACAAATATGAACTTTAACCATCCATGATTTAAACATATAATCCAGGATACAAGCCACATAGTTGCACCTGCAAGGAGAATACAGAACAACTGGTTAAAAAATAAATAAACTACAGAGTGTTTGAAAGCGTACAACAGTTTTATGATACTGCCCCATCTAAGACACGAGTGGATCTGACTTTAATTACATTTGAGTTGAGTGTTTCGTCAACCTAATGTGTTGCTTAAAATAATACTTCTGCATACAGTACAGTATGTGACCATTTTGAGTGTTGCACGGCCAGATACGGCTCAAGAAGCTGACTCAGATAAGGAAATATATGATAGGCTACATCTCACCAGAATGCGTACAAATGACACGACTTTGCAAAGTCGTCCAATAGATACGCAGAATTCCGTTTTTGCGTGCATATGATACGCTGATATTGCACCTCAAACATTAAAACAAAGAGCTCTGTGGCTTCAGGCTTGATCGCCGTTCCAATGACAGTTTTAATGATTGCGGTGCAATAAACGACACAGCAGCTTATTGGGTTATGGTTAGGGTTAGGGTTAAATAAATGGCAAAGATATGTAGAAAATAAACGCATTTGACATACGTTCATAACAAACGTAACGTGGGAGTATCATATGCACGCAAAAATGGACTTCTGCGTATCTATTGCACGACTTTGCAAAGTCGTGTCATTTGTACGCATTCTGGTGAGATCAGGCTGGATATATTATGATATTATATGATCGATGATCTGATTGATGATGTGAATGATAAGTGGGACACGTCGGCGTCTTCTCTGCATACGGCAGTTTAAACTGTATTTCCTTTATCCTGTAATATGACTTGATATATTTAAACTCCGCACACTGAGCTCTGATTGGTCAGTACGCGATGCTTTCACGCCAGAGGCGGCCAGCGTCAGGTAAAAAAAGTTATTTAGCCTTCCCAAACCTGAGCCTCACGCGCCGCCTATGGGAAACCCCAAAAAGCATAATAGGGCCCCTTTAAGTTTACAAAACGGACGGTTTAAGTTCAGCAAATAAATCTGCTCAGCTGGTTTTGGGAACACGTTGGCAGGAGGTGTTGCGTGATGTTGACAACTCTGCAGGGCCGTGGCTACCCTCCTGCAGCGGAAACACACTTTCTGTCTGTCAGAGGAGAACTGGCTCACACTCAGCAGGATCTATTCTTCAATATGACAGCTAAGAAATAGGGAGGAAACTCCTGTCTCCATCACTTTTCTACTTCTTTAGAAAAAGAAAAAAAGTACACTCTTTCAATCTTACATCAGTATAGACTGATGTTAAGAGTGAAACATTTTGAAATCCAACACAGATGCCAATGTTTTGGTGTTCATTTTTTGCATCTATTTCCCATTTGTGGCAGGGAAACAAATACATTTGTATAAGTCTCATAAACATGAGTTAACAAAATCCTCCTATACAATTACATATTCAATAACCTTGGTAACCAATCTGCAACCTCAGTGCTAGATGGCACTTCATCACCCAACCTTCATAAGTTCCAATGCAACAGTGTAAAAATACTCCATCATTATTGGCAAGAAAATCTACAAGAGATTGTACAGTGCAATTAGAGAGATACAGTAGCCTATGTCCACGAATCCAGTCTTTGTCAAGTCTGTCACCACCTTCGCGCAGCTGCTGGCGCCACTTCGTCCGGTCCTCCGCCAGCCTCTCCCAGTTGTCCGTCGCAATGTCCAGGGCCTTCATGTCGC
>CALSBZ010000009.1:851731-874157 GCA_943591055.1 Gobionotothen gibberifrons | reverse complement strand
TATCAGGATATTAAGAGCATTCCATGGAATATAACAAAAAGTGTATCTCGAGCCGGTTTCTCAAACTTACCTACTGCTCCTTTAAAGTTGTGCATTCAAAACCTTACTTAAATAAAAAGTAGAAAATGATTAGCATCAAAAGTTGAGAAAGTACTCATTATGCAAAATGATACATTTTTGGACTGATATATATATATATATATATATATATACATATTGTTGGGAAAATAGTGAATGTGCTCTTCCAATATCAGAGTAGCACGTAGCTGTGTACATGACAGGATGTCTGATTACCTAGAAGAGCGTGAGGACTGTTTTAGGCACATGATAGCTATGTGATTAACATGATGATTCAGCCTCTATGGAGATAGACATATGACTGTTATGTTTATTGCTTACGCAGGCCTTAGCTAATCTGAACTAAACATTGAATACTGCTTTGAACCGGCATTCCTCCATCTTGTGACAGTAACTCCCTCTCTTGTATATCAGCATGTCAAGGACACTGTTCAGGGAACTATTTGTCCCAGCAGCTCTGTATGTGATGACTACTTCCATTCTTGCAAGGATAATAAATACATGTATCCTGATATTGAAGAGCAAGCCGATGACGAGTGATATTTTTCTAACACATGTATTATTATTGTATTTGACCTATTGATGGATCTCATTTTATTTTAAAATTAATAATATGTTATTATTATGCTGGGTAGTTTAACCCAATTTATATAATCATGATTTTCTAGCTGATATGTATTATATTTTAATAATATGAAATTGCAGTTGAATCTAAGTGAAAACAAAAAGGGAAGTAAAAAGTGTAATATTTACCTCTGAGATTTAGTTGAGAGGATGTTATGTTTTACTAGAATACAATGTAAAAACCCAAGTAAAATACCTCAAAATTGCACTATATTACCGAGTAAATGTACTTGGTTACATTCCAGCACTGTAAAGCTGCTGCTGTAGATTATTTTCTGATGTTCCAGTCCTTCTCTCTATGTTTTTATTCCAATATTAGATTTAAAACAAAGATTTGGATCACTTGTTATTTACTGAAATTGGATGATCCTGATATGTTTGACCACTAGATGGCAGCAGAAGTCCATAATAAAGCAGGAAGTGATTCTGAGAGAATGTCATGGATGGATACTCTCAATACGTTGTTATAAAGTAAGATTAGCATTTTGGTATTTCTACTTTTACATCAGTAATTTATTTTTGCAGTTTTCACAGAAAATGGTTAACTGTACATTTGATACAAAAACAATGATTTTGGGAGATTTGAGCTATAGTATGAATGTACGTTTTTGTTAATGTTGTGCCCATCTTTTACATTGGCATTACTTTAAAAACTGATAAACTGACTAGTGTGGCCATGAAGAGTGATTACTGTCGGTGTCATTAATACTGGGGACATGACCCAACCACTTTTTGAAATGGCTTTTTTGAGCGAGTTCATGTGTTATTCAGAAACCCAAAAATAGCCCACGATAACCAAACATCTACACAAATATTAGATTCAACAGTCTAATAATTTGTTTAAAATAGGTTATAGACAAACAGACACTTTTTATGGAAAATGTGTGGTACATATACATGCATATGTATAAGTAAACTTGTGTAGAAGTCCACAGCCATTCAGAATATTACCTCTCTGACATATTTGCTTAACAAGTGTTATTTTAATAGCTTTTTAAAGGCATAGGCCTATGGAGATAAACAAATGTTTATCGTGTCATCAATTTCATTCAACACTTCCTCTACAGACCACACCAAAGCTGGTAAATTAAAGTTTGCGCTTTTTGTTTTCAAGTTGTTTTTATTTCTACACCGTTTTTGAAAGTGCAGCGCGTTCTCCTAATAGGTGTTTTGGGTCATTGTAGCTTGTTTGCACTGGTCGGCCACCGTAGATATCCAATATTTCCTCTGCAAAACCTTTGTCTCAAAATGATACAATATATGTAAACCTGTATGAACTCAATGTACAGATTTCTGTTTAAAAAAAAGTGTGCAGCTCAGCAAATCAATCTTTATTTCCTATATTTTTTCAACTTTTACCAAAATAAATATCAAAACAAAGACTATTTCTTTCTCTTTTTAAAGAAATTGTCCTGGCAGTTAGAGTAAAAAGGTCTTTTTTTGTATTCTTACACATGATTTGACAACAATTTGAACCAAGACTTTCAAAGGAACATCCCAAATTCAGACATAGTGTGTCCATACAGCTGTTTTTAGTGGCACAGATACTGAATAAGACAATGAAATAAACGTTATGTGCTGCACGACGAAACCGTCAGAGGACACCGGAGACTCTCCTCGAAACTTGGACGCGTCCCTGAAAGTATTTTGTGTTTGCTGAAGGGGATTGCCTTCCTCTCTGAGCCATCTGCCGGTAAAGAAACATGACGTCTGCCACGATGTTGTCAAGGTCTCTTTTACCACAAATAAACATGAAGAATACCAGGGCATCTGGTTGATCAAGTAATGCGTCCCTCTAACTGACGGCACCATCTGGCCCACTGAGCTGTAAACCTGCACATTTTTATTCTCACTTCGCTCATCTGAATAAACGCTAAATCACTGCACATTATGTGACATAGCCACCAATGTATTAAGATAATACATCTGTTTATAGTATGAAGTTTGTTTGTATGAATGTCAACTCCCTGTAACTAATCAGTTGAATTCAGGTGAGGAAAGGGGGCGGGACCCTGGGGAACAAAGGTAGAGGAAATTGTTAGTTTAAGAGGCTGGTGTTTGTAATGTATGGGATTAGTTTTGTATCATAAAGATAAAGCAACACTTTCTCAGAATAAAGCAAAAACTATGAGCTTAAAAGAAAAAAACCCGGAGTCAAGCAAAATAAAAAAAGATTTCAAAAATAAAACTATGAATTGTAAACACATCATTTGTGTAATCATGTAAACTATAAGTATTTTTTCTTTGTTTTAACATAGGTTTTTGTTTGCAGTTCTTGTTTCTTGTTTCTCAATGATCAGACTTTTGCTCTCGCTGCAGCTCTTCTCGTTTGTGCTCCCTCATATTTTGTTTTAGATTTTGACACGAACATCCCAGGTGGACGGGACTTTCAGGGGTGCGTCCCCATTGGGACACACTCGGCAAACTCTGGGGAAGGGCCGGGACGCCAATACGGAAGTGCCACAAACTGCAGGTCATATATTGGCCGATAGGCGATGACTGCAGAAAGAAAAAAACATGTTTCTACCCATGGATGCAATAAATATTATTATGGATATAGTTAGATTCCACCTTCATGATTATGAATCTGTGAGTGAATTGTTTTCTAACGTGACCCTTTTATTCATATTAGGTCTTAACGTTTTTGCATAAATGAGGGCGTGGTCACTGATGGACAGGCACGTGCCTCACTGTCAGCTGACAGCAACTTGTCCACTCTGCTAGGCTACAACGTTAGTTAGTTGTAGTTACTGTACGTGACCCTTTAGCCCTGTTCGTGGTGATTGTGCCTTTTAGGGAATATTGTTACAAATACCAGACAATTAAAATGTCGTGCTGTGCGCTTGAATGTACTAACAGAACTTCCAAGAAGTCTACTCTCAGCTTTTTTCGGTGAGTAAAATGATAATATTATACATGTTAACCCTGTTAGCAGGTGTTTGTGTGCTTGTTAGCTTAGCTTGCTATGTAGCTTATTAGCCAGCTAAGGACGTAACCCTTTATACGTACATGCATATATATATATATATGCATGTACGACACGTATAAAGGGTTATATATATATATGAGGAGTTCTTTTCCAAAACGCTATATATCCATTTTAATAGTTTTCAGGAAAATGACATTTTTTACCTAGACCCACACATTTTGTTAATATTACATTTATATATATATATATATATATATATATATAGGATATATAGCGATTTGGCAAGTAACGTTGATAGAGCAGTGAATAGGTTCAGTACAAAGCAAAATGGCACAACAAACTCAATTTTCAATTTGGCTTTTATAGCGTTTTGGAAAAGAACTCCTCATATATACATTTTAGTTTATGATTCAGCCTTGGGTAAGACTTTTATAGTATATGGCTATGACGCCCATAATGCCAAACGGGAGCAAATGTTAAAAGGGGACCCAATTATCCCAGTGGTGGCCGCCGGAGTCCACGCCGCCGAAGCTAACGGAGCTGCAGGGGGCTAGCTCGCTAGTGCGTCCCGGCGGCCGTAGCTAGCCCCCTGCGGCTCCGTTAGCTTCGGCCGGTGGCGGAGTCCGGCGTAATAACTGGAGATCAAGGAATGCAGTGAAACGCGGACTTGGTTCGCCTGCAGCCCGCTGTAGCATTAGCTAAAGAAATGATGTTGAACAAGGCTTATTAAGCTGAACATCGCCACAGTTGTTCTGCTATGTATCGGTACTGATTTTATTTTATTAACGTTTGAATGACAAGCATTAAGAATAACAACAAATAGCTAATTATCTTGCAGATTGTCTCGTTTGATTATGAATGTAACGTTTATATAGTGGAACTACACTGTTCAAAACCAAAGTGCCACACAGTAACTTGGTATGCATGTATTTCATGTTAGCTTAGCTTCTTAGCCTGAGCTAGCTCTATTTATTTCCAGCTCGGTGGCAGCAGGTCCCGCCTCGGCTCTGCCTCTTATTGGAGTAGGCTGGAGCAGGCGGTAGTTAGACTCTGACGTCACTGTCGAGCCGTTAGTGGCCGACTCCGCCTACTAAGGGATTCTCGGCAACTCTGCAGAATCCTATGGGTGACGTCACGGACGCTACGTCCATTTATATATACAGTCTATCTATGCTTTCACACCAACGTGGTTCCAGGGCCGGTTCGGAGCTAGAGCCTGAAAAGCACAGTTTTTTCCTGTTCACACCGCAGCAGAGCCGCCTCTAAGCTCCGAAACCCGATGCTTTTCAAGCACCAAAAAATGGTCGGTCTAGAAACAAGAACCGCATACGTCACGCTTACGTCGGAGGTGGGGCCAGGGGCGGGATCAACCTGAGCAATAACCGTTTATGGCGAGTACGGCAAATGAAAGTTTTAACAACCAGTAGCGCTGTCCAAAGTGACTAGAACGCAACCACACACTTGTTCAAAAAAACACACTTTATAAAGTCAGGCAACACTAACCAGGCTTTGTGTGATTCTGTTTATTTCTACCTTACTTTGACCATCCGTTCGCTGTGATTGATCATTGTGGAGAGCAGGCAGACGTTTTCTTTTGTATTATATTAGCTATACATGCTATCACAAGCAGAATCATAATGAAAAATACGCCTGTAAAATGTTCCGGCTTATGCCACAATAGGATAGCAACAAGTAGTCAAGATAGTCAGTTTAGCTTTGGTTGCTATGCTAACATCACCCATTCTATACCAGAGAAACTTTGCGTTCGTTGCCAAACAGCGGGCAGCACTGCAGCGGTCGGTAAATGCCGCTGAAACACATCAATAAACAATGAACCACGGCAGCCTGGAGAAAAGTACAAGGGTTGAGAAGTAGTTATTTAATTGAATCTGGCTTTGTATGATTAAAAGCAACACGATCATTGACCCGACGCCGTTGGGGAGAAAATCAGCGACGGTGACGTCATGATGCAGCAGCGGCAGCACCAGTCGGGCTCTGGGCGGTGTGAACAAAACGGGGGCTGAAAAGAAAAAACGGTCCCGAACCAGAAAAGCTCTAGTACGGAGCTAGAACGGAAACCGCGTTGGTGTGAAAGGGGCATAAGAGGAAGAAAAAGAGCAAGCCGGGCAGGTTGCTGGAGGGAATTTGTAGATTTTGGTAGATTTGGAAGTATTTAACTCCAAGTGATGGTGTTACCTCCGGCTGCTACAGGACCATTTAAACAAAAGGATTCTGAGGACCAGGGAGGACGGAGCAGCAGAAGCCCAGCATTACTATATATTTGTTTCCCCTCCTCAGCAGCCAATGAGTCACTTCCTTTTTAAGTGTTTTTCTTATTTTTGCAAAGATTTGTTTGCCTTGGATTATATATGTTTTGCTTTCTTTTGTGGAGTGAAGTTGTACTTGTTTTTTTGCTTTCAACTGAATAGCATGCTGTTTTAAGAAGACTGGCTTTTCAGAAACTGTTTAAATCTCCAACAAAAAAAATATATTTTGAGATGGACATTACCTTAGAGCCCTCAAAGAGACATTACTCTAGGTATATTTTGTGTTTGCGCTTTTGTTGGAGTTATTTGAACGTTTTTTGTTAAATAAAATGTCCGTCCAAGTCTGTCTAGGCCTTTTAGTTTGGATGGTAAATGTATTAGAGGACACACCAATATTATCAGCTCCTATTTGCCTTGTTAAAGAGCCACAGTAGCTCCTAAATTATTTTAGTGGTAACTAGGCTTTAAATATGAGCTGATTGTTATAATTATTTAAACGCACCTTCTATAAAGAAAAAAGTGAGCATTGTTCATTGGCTGATCCAAACTCTGCTCTCCTTTTTATAATTGTTATTTCTGATTGTCCTTCTATCCATTGTCAACCGCTTATCCGGAGTCGGGTCGCAGAGGCAGCAGTTCCAACAGAAGGCCCCGAACTTCCCTTTCCCTGGCCACATCAAACAGCTCCAATTGGGGGATTCCAAATTGCTCCCAGTCCAGCGTGGAGATATAATCCCTCCACCTGGTCCACGTACTGCCTCGGATCTCCTCCCAGCTGGATGTGCCTGGAACACCTCCCTATGGTGGCACCAGGTTCCCATAACCACCTCAATTGGCTCTGTTCAACACGAAGGAGCAGCGGCTATACTCCGAGTCCCTCCAGATGACTGAACTTCTCACTTTATCCCTAAGGGAGATGCCAGCCTCCCTCCAGAGCAAACCCATTTCGCTGTTGTATTCACAATCTTGTTCTTTTGGTCATATTAGTGTTTTTTGTAACAAACCTTTTATTATTTATAATACATTATTTTATTATTATAACTCAAACAGGAGGGAATTAGTTTGGGACTATTTTCAGTCGAGGATTCATTTGTTTCGGCATTGATGATGTCGTTCCTGACTTCTTTGGTTCTATTGTTTTAATCCAGTTCAATATTGTAAGAGTGTATTCAATCCTTTATATTGTAGCCAAACTGGGAGTCACACACAGCCCAGATCTGTACGTGTGTCGTACCCTGAAGCTTTAATGAACACACAGATCTGATTCTGAAGAACGACACAGAAATGTCAGCATAAAGCCACTGGCCTCCTTTTTGTTATCGTGTGCACTGAAATATTGATGATTCGCTCTTTTCGCTGTCACTGTCTCAGATACTTTCCTCTGACTGTTGAACACTCTGGTATTTTTTACTGCAACATATCTGATTACAGTTAACAAAAGCTACAGTGCAGGCCATGTATTATTTATTTTAAACACAGGGGGAGAGGATGGGTGAGCATCCTGCAGCGTGAACAGTTTGCCACTATTTTCATCTCACTACCATCCGTGCCCAGTCTGTTGCTTTCCTCGAGAGTCTTGTTTTGGATCTTCGCAGAAACACTAATTTTGCCCCCCTCTCCCTTCGTGCTGAGCACTTCTCTCCGGCTGTGATTTATCACCGCTCCGAGGCTTTCAGTTAATTCCCAAGTGATGCTACTTGTCTTAACCACCGCCCAAAATAGAAGACTTAACACACAGAAGTAGGCTACAGAGGATATGTGTGAGGCTCCCCTCCCCTGCTATCAGAGACAATGTGTTCCTGCAGATTCACACTAAGGTCTCTTCACTTGTTTTATACAAAGAAGTGTTCTTGAGTCGATGCTGGATTAAAAAGGTTTCTCTAGTCTAGATAATTAGTTTGATGAAGAGCAAATACTGCAGATAACTGACCGATCATTCCCTGCAAGGTGCACAAACCATCCTTGGTCAACTAAGGTTCTTGTCATAAGGAAAAAAACGAGGGATAATACTGTCTTATCAGAGGCTCTTTCAATATATAAATACACAATCTTATTAGAGTGGTGCAGTGATGACGTATTTTTGTAGGCCGTCCCAGAAGTTTTTGTCTTCCTTGACAAAAAGCAATAGGATTTTTCCATTGGATCTTGGTATATTGCAAAAAATAAGATCTGTGCCCGACGATACGATGATACTTACCACGTTTTGTTCAGCAGGATAACATATTAACGCCAATGTGTGATATTTTTTTAAGCGTATGCAATCGGCAGAAGTAAAATGCTAACGCTAGGCTATAAACGGACTACATCACGGTGTCATGGCTGTCCATCACCACCGCTAAGCTAAAGGTGGTCTCGTGTCGGCATAATGACGTTTTGTAGCATCTTTTAGTCACTTGTTAGCAATCGTCGTTTCTATGACACGTAGAAGTTTTCCGACATTCCAAGTGGGGTATTTACTGACATATTTTCAGGGGCGCCAGAGGGGTGTGTTGGGGGGGCAGGTCTCTTCTGCCTGGGCCCCCAGAGTGTTTTGCAGCGCCCCTGCGTATTTTATGTAGTGGAACTTAATTAGAAAATCTCTTCAGCTTGTAACGTGGGAACCAGAAGTGGTAAAATACTGCTGATTTAGGAGTTGTTTCTGCACCACTTTATAGATTATGTCTTTAAATTTGTCCTTAACTTTCTTTGTTATTTTGCAGCCACATGATTAATATGTACCCTACACAGACTCAAATACATGTGAAGAGCTGGAGTCAGGACCATTTTGAATGAGGGTATTGTGGAGATGCAGAGATTACCCAGATCCTCTTAAAAAATTCACACCATGATCATTTTATGTTATTTTTCAATAATAATGAGAATACTGATGCAAAATGATTTAACTCTCCAATACTGTGAATCATATCACAATTGCAATATCAGTACAATATTTTTGCAATAACTTATATTTTCCAAAAAATGCAGCCTTATATATACAAAAATAAGTTGCTCTTTGTGATGTCCTGGCCATGTGTTCCTTAGCTAGTTTTGCTATTTTCTGACCCCTGGTGGCCTTATAATAATGCATCATTACAGCCATCATCTGTCTGACGTCTCAGCAAACATGCGGCAGATGGATGTGATGCATGTTTGGACTGACGCCAGCAGCAGAGAGACGAGGCAGGGTGTTTAGTGTGCCTTCAACAGGCCTAAGTGCTGACATTTATGTAAGGTAAATACATTTTGGGTCAATCAGGCATTTTTTTTGGGTCAGTTAGTTATTTTATTTCTATCAGTCAATGAAGACAACTGAAAGATTATCACACTTCTTTTTTGTTTGTTTTTCTGTTATTACTTACAAATATTTGAGAGAAAGGACTTGGTTTTAGGTCAAAGGTCCGATTTAGTTTTAGAAAGCCAAGAAAACACAATTTCCTCAAAGGGACCTTACAAAGATAGAAGCAAACAACTCTGTACAGCCATGTGTTTGTATATGTCCACATTCCTCTGTGTGCATGTATTGTAAACACACGTGCACATATATACCCATGAACATGCTTGTGCTTGTCCCTGTGTGTTTGCGTGTGAGACTGCAGATTCTTCTGACCTTGGACGCCGTTAAGCGGCTGGAAACACGCAGCAGCTCATCAAATATTTACGGCTCCATCTAATCCAGGACTTCATGTGGTCTTTCTTCCTCGCCGCAGGCTGGCAGAAAAAAGAGGAAAACAGTCCACACTCACAATAAACACGTGAAAAGCAAAGTTCATCCCATAATGAGTTGTTACACAGTCCTGCATATACAAAAATATATAAACACAGTTGTGCCCAAACACATGCGAAGAAAGAAACATCTTAACCAACTTGACAACACGTGCACAGGGACAGGGTTTACTAAAAGTGCTACATAAAAGAAACACTGCAAATAAAAAAAATACTGCAAGAAGCTCAAAACACAATGGAAACGTTGGATGTTGGCAGAGTTAGACTGGTTCATAACTATAGGTTACTAACGTAACCCCAGTTCTCAGAGTAACATGAAGTGAGATGTCTCACTATGGGATGCGCCTCAACGTGTATGCAACAGAAGCATCAATCTCATTACACCAATCCTGATTGGCTGGTGATCTTGACGTCTACGTCAGGGAATCCACCCACCCTTTAAGTAGCTTGCGCTACGTCGCAGCGTCATTAAAAAATAAGCACCTCTTCTCGCTTCGCCTCAGCAAGAAGGGCCGTCTGGTGAGACATCTCACTTCATGTTACTCTGAGAACTGGGGTTACGTTAGTAACCTATAGTTCTCATTCATAACACTCCGTTCAATGTCCAGGGTTGGGTTGTAACGGAATACATGTAACGGCGTTACGTAATCAGAATACAAAAATCAAGTAACTGTATTCAGCTCGCGTTACATTTGAAAAACGAGTAATCTGATTACAGTTACTTTCGTAAACCTGAAATGAATACATTTTGGATTACTTATTGGAATTATTGGTGGAAAGATTTCCTCACAACATCTAATATTCATTATTAAAGGTACAGCCGAATCATCACAGCGGACAAAAACTTTTACCGCCGCAGATGGACCAAAAAAGGGAGCGTTTGAAAAAAAAGGGGCGGGTCCGCTCAGTGAAACAATAACAGCGAAACATGGAGGAACAAAAGTCTGCGTTTAAGTCGTGTGTGTGTAGAGGTGTGTGTGGTTAAAACACATCAGCCTGCGGTCGCTCTTTAGCCTTATGATTCTGAAGGTAAACACAGTGAAGGCAGTGCGTGAAAGGCAGTGCGTGAAAGGCAGTGCGTGAAAGCCACTGCGCGCTCCTCTTCTCAGAGGCTGAGTTAACCCTCCCGCTGCCTCCTGGTGCTGCAGAGATTTCATGAAGTGAAGGAGGTTTTCCTTCTATAAAACAGCTGTGGACAGCAGATAGGCTACTGTGAGTGTCACGGACATTAATTCATAGATCAAGGCAGACTGGTGCACAGAGTCTCCTGTTTTGCCGATCCGGTGCTTAAAGAAATATAGCTCTACACCCCTGGCCGAAATGTCCTTAAAATGAAGTCCGAGTTCAACATTTTAATTCAGGACAGAAGGCGACACGCCCGTTCCGTGTCCCTCACTCCTCACATCCCAAGCTGCATCCCCAAAAAGTTTATTCTGTTGTTACATCGTTTCAGATGTTATGTTTCAGTTGTGCTCTTGATAAGCCATTAAAACAGTAAAAACACGTTCAATTTCCTTTTGCTTTTTGTGTCTCCTGTTCACCAAAACATAACCATCTGTGATGGAAAAAGAAAGTAATCCAAAAGTAATCTAAAAGTAATCTGATTACTTTTTAAAGACACGTAACTATAACTGTATTCGGATTACTTTCAGAGCCATGTATTCAGTAATCAGTAACTGATTACATTTACAAAGTAACCCTCCCAACCCTGTCGATGTCTCACTATGGGATATTGAGACTCCCGGATTGCTAGACATGCTTATCTCGAAAATCGCCAAAACAAATCAGTACTTAACAGGTAGAACCCTGTCCCAACACGGGGCCCAGCACTGCACGGGCCACACTTGGAGCAGAGACATCTAGTCTGTAAAAGCGGACAAAAGTGAGCGGTGAGGACCAGCTCGCTGCTGTACAAATGTCCTGGATGGAAACACCCTTGAACAAAGCCCAGGATGTAGCCAGTCCACGAGTAGAATGAGCATGCAGGCCTATTGGTGCCTGCAAACCCTGACTCATATAAGCCAGAGCTATCGCTTCCACAATCCAGTGGGAGAGCCGTTGCCTGGTAACGGGCTTGCCCTTATGAGGGTTAGCCCAGGATACAAAGAGTTGATCATTGCATCGAAAGTCTTTTGACCTGTCCATATAGGTGCGCAAAGCACGAACTGGGCACAGCAAATTTGGCCGCTGTTCTTCAGAGGGACACAGCGGTGGAGGAAATGCCTCAAGGTCGTGAATGTCACTGACTCGCTTGGCAGATGCCAGAGCCAGTAACAACACTGTCTTTAGTGACAGGTGTTTTATGTCGGCTTCTTCCAGGGGTTCAAATGGAGGTCGAGTGAGCCCATCTAAAACCACTGCCAAGTCCCATAAGGGCACCAGTGACCTGGAAACAGGGAGGAGCCTGCGAGCCCCTTTCATAAAACGGCAGACCATGGGATGTTGGCTAGCCGTCTTTCCCTCAAAGCCCACATGGCATGCGGCAATAGCAGCCAGGTACACTTTAATCGTAGAGAAAGCTCTGTGTTTTTCAATCAGGTCCTGTAGAAATGATAGAATCACCCCGACAGGACATTGAAAAGAGATGTGTCCCTTTTGAAGGCACCACTCCTCAAACACCCTCCACTTACAGTCATAGAGGGACCTGGTGGAGGAAGCCCTTGCACTCTGAATAGTGTTTATCACCTTCTGAGGAAGCCCCACTGTACTCAGGTTATACCACTCACGGGCCAGGCCCATAGTGCCAAGCGCTCTGGGTGTGGGTGAAAAATCGCTTATCCCTTTCTTCTCTCTCAGATGTGGTCAAGCACCTGCGGCCGACAAAACTGCAGCTCTGATAGCATTCCCTCTCGCCTTCTCAGAGATGTTTTTAATTCAGTTGGAGCAAGTATTTTATTACTTATAAATACCTCTCTTGGCTCAGGATGTGTTCCAGCTGCCTTCAAACATGCCGTGGTAAAGCCACTACTTAAAAAGAAAAATCTCGACCCTTCCATTCTCGCAAACTTTAGGCCCATCTCCCAGCTACCTTTTTTATCCAAAGTTCTGGAGCGAGTAGTCTATGCCCAGCTGCAGTCTTTTTTAACCACGCATGGAATCCATGAAAAGTTTCAGTCTGGCTTTAAACCCATGCACAGCACTGAAACAGCCCTTTTAAGAGTTTTTAAATGATCTGCTCCTAGCCGCCGACTCAGGTAGCCCAGCTGTCTTGGTGCTGTTAGACCTGACAGCTGCCTTTGACACAGTGGACCATAGCATCCTGTTGTCACGGCTTGAACAGTCCGCTGGCATCACAGGCTCTGCCCTTGCATGGTTCAGGTCCTACCTGACAGACCGTAGCTTTTCAGTACAGCTGGGTGCCTTCTCCTCTGCCAAAGCCCCTCTTACCTGTGGGGTTCCCCAAGGCTCGATTCTGGGCCCCATTCTATTTCTCCTTTACATACTCCCCCTGGGTTCAATCCTTACAAAACACAATGTCCCCTTCCATTGACTGAGGTCATCTTTTTTGGACCCCAACCTCCAGCCTCCCCAGTTGATACTCTGGGCTCCCTCAAAAAAAACATCCTCCCCTCTGTCAAGAACCTTGGAGTGACCTTCGATAACACTTTTAAATTTGATAAGCAGGACAGCAGTGTAGTTAAAACCTGCTTTTTTAAAATACGACTATTGGCTAAGACCAAGTCGTTTTTATCTTTTAAAGACTTGGAAAGGGTTATCAACACCTTTGTTACCTCAAGGTTGGATTACTGCAACGGTCTGTATGTGGGTATGGACCAGGCCTCAATTAGACGCCTGCAGCTAGTGCAGAATGCAGCTGCACGTCTTCTTACGGGCCACAAAAAGCGTGACCACATCACCCCAATTCTGGCCTCACTGCACTGGCTTCCAATTCGGTTCCAAATTGATTTTAAACTCCTTTTATTTGTTTTTAAAGCACTAAATGGGCTGGCTCCGGCGTATATAGCTGAACTCCTCCAGCGCTAAACCCCAGCCAGAGCCTTAAGGTCTGCTGATCAGCTGTTGCTGGTAGTGCCCCAGACCAGGCTTAAAACCAGAGGGCACCGAGCCTTCGCAGCAGCTGGCCCCAGGCTCTGGAACACGCTGCCCCTCCATGTGAGGTCGGCCCAGACCATGTTTTTTTTTTAATCAACTCTAAAAACTCACTTCTTCTCTCTGGCCTTCTAGTCAGAGCGGAGCACGACTCCTGACATTGCCTTGTGTGTTATTTTATATTTGTGCTGTTGTATTTGTTGTAAAGTGTTTTTATTGTAAAGCATTTTTATTGTATGTACAGCACTTTGGCTCGACCAAAAATCATTTTAAAAATGTGCTTTATAAATAAAACTTGATTTGATTTGATTTGATATATCTCCGCCAGCCAGTACATTGCAGGCCAGTGCGGAGCTATTAGGATCAGTGTGTGGCGATGTTTTCTCACTCTGGCCAGAGTTGGGTGTATTAGAGCCAGGGGTGGGAACGCGTACAGAAGGACCGGAGGCCAAACGTGCGCGAGCGCGTCCACGCCTAACGGTGCGTTTAGATCGCGCATTGAAAAGAACAGCTGACATTGAGCATTTTCTTTTGATGCGAACAGATCTACCGCGGCCCGGCCGTAACGCACCCACAGCTGACTCACAATTGTTGGATGTAGAGTCCAGTCTGCATATAGTGGTGCACCTCTGGACAGCAGATCTGCCCCGAGGTTCATCACTCCCGGTACGTGCGTCGCTCTCAGAGAGAGGAGACGTCCACAGCTCCATAAAATCAGTTTGCGTGCCAGCATGTGTAACTGGAGAGAACACAAACCCCCTTGACGGTTTATATACGATATTGTGGTCGTGTTGTCTGTACTCACAATGACATGATGTCCTCTGAGAAAAGGCAGAAAGCGTTTCAGGGTGAGGAACACCGCTAAAAGCTCCAGATAATTTATGTGTGACCGTTGGAGATCTCTGCTCCAGACCCCTCACAGGTCGACCTTCGTATATACCCCCCCAGCCCGTCAGACATACGTCTGTGGTGACCACTTTCCGCGATAGGACAGCACCCATAGGTACGCCCCGTACTAGAAAAGTCGGGTGCAGCCAGTGGCGCAGTGCCATTACGCATTCCACAGTGACCATCACTCTCCGCGCGCCATGACGCACGGGGTCCAGTCTGAGGGCAGCTACCCAGCGCTGAAACTCCCTCATGTATAAGTCGTACCACCAGGATGGCTGACGCCATGAGCCCCAGTAACCGCAGACATGATCTGAAGAGAACATATTTGCGTGGCTGGAAATGAGCGAGGCAAGCCCTGAAGGCTTTCACTCTCTCTGCTGACAAGCGGGCTGTAAAGGGCACCGAATTTAACGGGGCTATTGCTGCTTCCGTACATCGTACAAACACCCGTGGGCTGAGAGAAAGACCGAAGGGAAGCACTCTGTACTCGTAACAGACACCCTGAAAGGCGAACCTCAGATATTTCCTGTGTGGATAATATACTGGGATGTGAAAATACGCGTCTTTCAGGTCGACTGATGTGAACCAATCGTCTTGACGCACGAGACGCAGCAGAGATGTGTGAGTGAGCATTCTAAATTTGTATTTTTTTGAGATACTTGTTCAGAGCCCTCAAATCTAGGATAGGGCGAATTCCGTTCCCTCCCCGTTTGGGAACGAGGAAATATTTGGAATAGAAGCCGCTCTGACTCTGTTCGGAGGGTATTATAGATATGGCCTTCTTTTCTAGTAGCGAGAGAATCTCCTGCTCTAGAATATGGGCCGACTCTCCCCGGGCTTGCGAATGCACAATGCCCGAGAAGTGAGGGGGGGTGACAGCGAATTGGAGTCTGTAGCCCCGTGATATCGTCTTGAAAACCCAAGCAGAATTTGTGAGCATCTTCCACCTTTCGCTTCTCAAAGCGAGTGGAGATGTGGTCACTTCCCTGTTGTCTGCTCCCTGTGTCTTTATTTGTTGTGTTATGGGGCCCTCTAGTGTCTGAACACGATGGTATCCCAGGTTGACAACCTCGGTCGACACAGCGCATGCGCGTGGCGATGATGCGTTCACAGACTCGGTTATCGTCCGCCTTCTGAGAGAGGCAACAGCCACTCTCAGAAGTGGAGTAGACACCTGACTGTTTATTGTTTTTATTGTTTTTCTTTTCATTAGGACGGAAGGACGTGAGGCAGCCTGAGTGAAGGACTGCTGCGGGGCCGTTGGAGGCGGCAGCTGGACCCTTCGGGGAAGACAAAGCTGGAGAGCCTCATCCTCCTTCTTTTTGGCTTCACACCGCTGTTGCATTGAAGCCAGAGCGGTGCCAAATATGCCCTCGGGGACAATTGGCATGTCCAATACGTCCTCTTTTTCCCGGTCCAGAAGGTTCGTCAGGTTAAGCCACCTGGCTCTCTCCTGTACCACCATCATCCCCAGCTATTTGCCCGTGGCTTGGACTGCACAGCGCTGCACACGGAGGCAAATGTCCGTGATCGCTGTGATTTCGTCCCACACGGCAGGCTCAGGTTTGTTCGTCATGTCCTCGCAGAGCTTCGCCTGGTAAGCGGTCAGCAATGACGAGACATTGAGCGCCCTGACGGACAAAGCTGCAGCTTTGTAGGCCCGTTCGGTCATTGCTGACTGGAAACGGTCTGCTTTTGTCGGCAGCGTGGGGTTCCTGCTAGGTGCCGAAGACAGCCGCGGTTGGAGGTGGGCTGCCACAAGCGGCTCCATAGGCGGCATGCGGAGCAAGCCGAGCTTCTCCATGTCCTCAAAGTCCAAAGAGGAGGCTCCCTGGATTGGGGCCTTGTTGCTGAAAGGGCGGTCTCTCCACGAGACAGACACCTCGTTCAGCAGCTCTGGAAAGACTGGGAGAAGCTGCCTCGTCATCCTCGCGGCTTGGGGCAAGTTCTTCCCCTCATAGCGAGATCTGGAGGTCTCCTTGGCCACTTCAGGCCAGGGGATGTCCAGCCTGGACGCAGCGCGTTGGCACACGGCCTGCAAGTCCATGCTGAGGCGGGGCGAAGCTGGTGCGCTTTCGCCTGGGGGAGCGGACATCGCCTCCGGCTTGGCAGCCTGAGCAGATGGGACGAAGATGCTATCTTCGTGCTCATCTGAGTCGGATAAGAGGAACTCAGAACTATCCTCTTCATCCTCCTCCATGTAATCCAGCTCCAGGACATCAAATCTTGAACCCGCAGCCTCCGAGCCGAGCCTCCGAGCCGAGCCTCCGAGCCGAGCCTCCGAGCCTCCGAGCCTCCGAGCCTCCGTCTCCTCTGGTGTGAGGGAGAGAAGGGTCCATCCTCGCTCGCCGGGGTGTCGGAGTGGAGGGACAAACTAGTAACAGGTATGTTACCGTTTGAAAGAAGAATCAAAACCTTACCGTTATCCAGAAAAGAAAAAACGGCGGGGCAGATTTGAATATTAACTGGTGTGTTAATAAATGTAATCTTCGTGCGAAGCAAAAGTAGCCGGCAAGCGCCCGGCGACCGAAGGTTAGCTTGTGGTTCAGTCTGTGGACAGTTAAGCTACCCCGGCTACTGATATATTTGAGATGTGCTCCGAAGCGAGAAGAGGTGTTTGAATGACGCTGCGACGTAGCGCAAGCTACTTAAAGGGTGGGTGGATTCCCTGACGTAGACGTCAAGATCACCAGCCAATCAGGATTGGCGTAATGAGATTGATGCTTCTGTTGCATACGCGTTGAGGTGCATCCCATAGTGAGACATCGAACGGAGTGTTATGAATGAGAACTCTAAGTGGTTTGTCAGTTTATTTGAAATGACTAGATTAGCTACATTAGCTATCACATTGTTAAAATAAGCCAGTAAAACGCACATGTTATGTAAGTTTCCAGTGACAGTGATTGTTGACCAATTTCATAATATATGACAAACATATAACAAACTAGATAAAACGTTAATGCCCTGGCAGTGGCAAATATATTTGGTTTTATATTTGATTTGATTACATTGTACATGTACAAATAATTTGAACTGTTACTTTGTGAAGAGAATACTGCTGTTAAAAAGCACCTTATTTGTTTAAAGTGTTTGCAAACCAAATGTTATTGCACTATTGTTCATATAGCAGTACTTTAAAGGTCCCCTAATATACTGTTTTTCATCAATATAATATACAGTAGGTCTCAGATATATACAAAACATGTCTCTGAAGGCTCCAAATACCAAACAGATCATTGCAGCATCCCATAATCCCCTGTTTCAGCCCTGTTTCAAAAGTGCTGATTCTCTGTCTGTTACTTTAGATGAAAATAAGGAGCCACTCCCCACGCCCCTCTGAGAGATATTTGGTTAAAAAGAACACAATGGTGCTCTAGGAGGAGATTCAGGTGATAAGGTAAAAATTGTTATGACATCATAAAGTGGCTAAAATCTGATCAGCTCATTTTCAGACAGGTTTTTATATAAATGGATCAGGACAAAAAGTGAGGGAATCTTTTTTCCTGAAACGTTCAGAATCAGAGGGGACACATGTTTATGTATAAAATACGTGAAAAAGTGGATTTTGCATAATAGGTGACCTTTAAAATAAAAGTGCGCAATACACTACTTTTGAATTCATTATTGAGTTTTGCACGATTACTCGCAGCAAATCATGCGATTAATCGCGATTAAAAGGTTAATCGTTGCCCAGCACTAGCTATTATTTTGCATCGATTTCTGAACGTTTTCCCCTGTCGGCCAACCTATATTGATATAACGAGGGGCTCTGTGTCATAATCTGGCATCAAATTTATGCTCGAGAAAAAATTAATACAGATTATTCCCCTTTGTTACTCGACATACGCAGTTATGCCCCCACAACTTTATTCTATACGTGCAGCGCATACATTACATGAGAGCTAATGTCACAGTTGCTTATAATCATAGTCATAAGGTATTAGGAGCACAGTCAGAGGCATGAAGACCAGCATGTATCCATTTATTCTAACACTGCATCATCCACAAGTGATTGATGTTGCTACTGTGCACGGCTGCTGTTTCTTTTACTTTTTTCCCCCATCCTGATCCCTTAATTGTAATTCAGCGGTGGAGGTGAAGGGCAGATCTGTTGTGGGAGAAACAGAGGAAGTGAGTCCCTCAAGTGAAAGGAGTGATTAACAGCGAGGGTGAAGGTGACTCTGACAAAAAGAAGGAACTGAGAGAGTGTTAACATTTGAGCGGCAGTGGAAGTGAAAGTGTGAAACGGATAGGCGGAGGAGGGAGGTGATGATGCTGTGCCTAAAATCATGGGTTTTTTGTGAGCAGAAATTAGGATACAAGGCACACCAGCATCAATGGTGGTGCTCTACCAAGATAATGTCTAGAAATGTTATGTTATGTTATTATGTTATGTGATTTTTATTAGATTTCCTGATAAGAATTGATTCAGTTTAGCAGTAATATTTATTCAATTGTAGATTATTAGTACATACGTTGACGTTATTCTTTCTATAGGAGCCCTGTAGACGAATCTCAATAAACCCAACCAATCGTGGTAGGGTTTTATATGTGGTAAACTTGACAACTGTTGCATTGTGGTCCGTAATAGACTAGTGCGGTAATTTTGCAATCCGACCCGGAAGTTAGCATCGAAAAGGCTACCCTCGACAAAAAACATTGGATTTTGGTGTAGGCTATTGGAGAAAATAAGCTCTGTGGCAAACATACGTTTATGGTACTTAACACCACTGTGTGATTTTCTTCATTGTAAATGCACTTGCCAGAAGCTAAAAGCTAACGCTAGGCTATAAACAAACGACATCACAGTTGCATGGCTGTGCAAGACCAACGCTAAGCTAAAGGCGGACTCGTGCCGGCGCAATGACATTTTTTAATTTCCGGGTTTAATCACGGGTTTCTGCATCACTCTATTATTACCCTTTAATAAAATGCTGAAGGGCCTCAGTATAGACATGTTCCTGTTTATTATACATGGAGCCTTAAGATTGTCATGAATCCTTGAAAGTTGTTTCTAAATATTTGTTGGCACCACCAGAAGCAGAGTGCTATCTAGTTCAGCTTCAGAGAATGCATACATCTGATATCTCCAACCATCTTCAACTCACATCATTCTGTTCTATTGAGTCAAAACATGTGCAGATTTATATGACACACAGTCCCTTGACCTTCCTTAGCAACGGTCTGTTCTCATTAGCAGCGGACTGTTCGCGAGAATTAACAACCTCTGAAATGTCCACAATTGATCAGAATCGAGTAAACAACTAAATTGAGTAATCTATAAAGATAAAATTGCCTGTTGATTCAAATACTTTGGTTCTTCCAACTTGTATTTTGCATCTCGCAAGGATAAAAAACTAAATGTAGCTGGCTGGCCTGGCTTATCAATGTTCTGATATATTCAAATGTTTCATATAATGTAATCAGTTTGTCAGTGTCTTCTGGAAGAACAATTACATCATAAAATAATAAAATGAAATGCAACCAAACAAAGCAGTGTGAACTACTACTTATACATAGAGACTAAATACACACATTATGTAAGACTTGTCATGAGCTACGGTTTTCTTGTTAGCAGAGAGCAGCAACTCAAACAGATGAATGCTTGGTGGAATTTATCCAATTATAATCATGGTCAGTGCTGAAGGAGGTGTGAACACGATCATCTGACTGAATATGAGGGTCAAATCAGCTGAGAGCGTTTCCGCCAGGGGGGTGTCTTGCCGTTATTTGACGCCCTTATTCAGCTCGGGACGCCCTGAACGCGAGCCGAGGGCGTCCAAAAATATGAATATTGGCTGAGACTGTGAAATAATTTTACCTGGACCAATATTAGTCATTATGCATCTGCACTAATCATCTCTGGTCAAGTCAAAGTAGTACAAAAATGAATTGCAAGCAAATTAAACGAGAAAGCTTTGTTTCTAGAAATGAATACAATTAAATCAGTACTCTCTTGAGACTTACAGAGTGTAGGAGAAAGGTTGCTGGCGTAATAACATGTTGGCACTTTGCAATGGAAAACAAATTGCGTCCTGATTCTTCGTGCTCATCAAATGAAGACTTAATGCCAAATTGCTAATTTGCATTTGAATTATCAGGATTATAAACCCATTAATTTGGTCTTTTGTTTGTTTTCCATTTATACATTTAGATGTACTAATCCAAAGTGTGTGCAGGCGATACATGCTCTGGCTTTGTACAATGACCCATTCATGTTTTTAATAAAGACACTGGGTCTTCAAAAGTCATTAAATAAAGCTGGTTTCACTTGATCTGCCACAAGTTGCTTCACATTTTATTAAACAATTTAGTTATTCATGAGTGAGCGTTGAGGCATGATTCAGCAGTATTTTTGTGCCGGTGCGACTAAGCTTTTAAAGGCCTTCCATATTAAACATTATATGACACCTTCTGGCAGGTGTGGATCTCCATCAACTGATAATCAAACAGCAGCAGCTACATGATGAACCTGTGGTGTAACACTATAAACATAGTAAATATACTTTATAGGGATCCTATTAATATCTAATAATAAAAATAATAAAATTCAATAACGTGCTTTAACCACCAGGTGTCCCTTTCTATCAGCTGTGCACCGTTATGGTGTACATACAGCCTATCTACCAATTGGATCAAATATAAAAGTCAGCCGAATTAGTATTAATACTGCAAGGAGACGTATTGTGTGAAAAGAAATGTAAGATGTTGTTTAATTGCTGATATATTTATGATCCACGTCACGTTTTCAGTTTTGCCGGCAGTTCTTCCTGTTTGTCTAGAAGTCTTCTCATCAGGGCTCTATAAATAGAGAACTACGGCAGATATGTAATATTTAATGCAGCCGAACCTTGTATTACAATGCCGTTATAAGATGACTTTCAAAGAGAAAAGCAAGCACACTCGGAATAAAGTATTATTTTTATGTTTTCGGATTTCACATCGCATAAACACCATCTCCCAACGTGCACTAAACCATCCAATCACCGAGCTGAGGATCTTGCCTACATCTGTTTCCGGTATTGCTTATGACGATGTGATGTGAGATGTGAGACTGGGTTGGAGAATTGCACAGGGGAAAATAACGTATCGATGCCACCATTTTAGATGCAGATTTTGTTAAACTAATACGTTTGCGCTGTGGACCAACACTATACATTGACAGGGAAGGGGGTAGCAATAAAGATAACACCATTAAACAGTTACACAACATAACAGAAATAATATCGATAGCAGCGTCCCTAGCAACCACCTTGGTAACAATGAAAACGTTGTATGGACACAATTTCCTGAAGTAATCTTCGTAATAACTAGCAAACTAAAGATCATGTACATCCACTGCACACATAACCTGAAATAACAACAACTCATATTTCTCGCATCAAATGACATCAAAACGCATTTTAATGGCCAAACTAACCGTAAAATAGGCATTTTCCACCGAGAATAAAACGAAGGTCGGCCATGTTTTTTTTTAATGCAGAGAGAAATTTGAAGATCACGTGACATAGACGCCAGCCATTGGAAATGAATGGTGAAAAAAAAAAAAAGTAGGGATCCTACAATTTCAGAGCCGTTTTTGTAGAAATACCACGTCCTATGTTGTGGACCAACGTAGTTATTACACGTTTAGATGGGTTGGAGCAACTGGCTCAGTGCAAAGAAGTAGACAGGGTTGGGAGAGAGTGTAGAGAGAGAGAGAGATAGAGGTTCCAGGTCGTTGTGTTGAGAATAAAATCACCAAAACTTGTGTGTGTTTGGACGAAAGCAGGTATGGGCCGCTGCAGAGGCTCTCTTACTCTCCAGTCCACCTGCTGCTAAGTGATGCAGACATAGCTCGCTCACACACACACACACACACACACACACACACACACACACACAC
>CALSBZ010000009.1:803423-851631 GCA_943591055.1 Gobionotothen gibberifrons | reverse complement strand
CACACACACACACGCTCACCCCTGTAACCCAGCACTCTGCTGATGCAGCAGAATAGCAGCCAGTGTGTCTCTCCATCTAAACAGGGTCACTTGAGCATGCAGAGCCACAGAGTGGTGCAACATGACAGATAAGATAAGCGCCGTCCTCCTCTGCTGCTTGAAAGGCTGAGACGCTGCTGATGCTCGCCGGTATAGATATGTGGGGGACCTGACGTCTGTGGTGTAAAGCACATACCAGATGGAGAGCGTCAGCTCTCTATGTGTGTGTGTGTTAGAGAGAGTGAGATTGTGTGTGTGTGAAAGAGAGGAAGCCATAGTTTAATTTGAATGTGAGAAATCAGAAACACATTACATTACATTGCATTTACATTACATTCGCTTTTATCCAAAGCGACTTACAATAAGTGCATTCGACCAACAAGATACAAACTTGAAGAAAACAGAATCATATAAGTACATCAGGTTTCATAGAGCCAAATCATTTCAAGTGCTACTCAACTAGCTTTAGATAAGCCAGTGCTTTGTTAATAATTCTATCGCTCGAAGTGGAGTCGAAAGAGATGAGTTTTCAGCCTGCGCCGGAAGATGTGCAAGCTATCTGCTGTCCTGATTTCAATGGGGAGCTCATTCCACCATTTAGGGGCCAGGATAGCAAACCCACGTGTTTTTGCTGATGGGAACTTGGGTCCCCCTCGCAGTGCGGGTGCAGCAAGCAGTTTGGCTGATGCAGAGTGAAGTGCACGTGCTGGGGTGTATGGTTTAACCATGTCCTGGATGTAGGAAGGGCCAGATCCATTCACAGCATGGTACGCAAGTACCAGTGTCTTGAAGTGGATTCTAGCAGTTACTGGAAGCCAGTGAAGGGAGCGGAGGAGCGGAGAGGTGTGGGAAAGAAAACACAAAAAAAGAGTGAAATGTGTGTGTTTCTATGTTGTAACATTTTATAACATGTGAGAGGAACAGATTCCTCCCCTCCGTACCGGCCTCTTAAACAAGGCCCGGCCCCCCCACTGACACTTACCTAGAGTAGTCTCTATATGCATTACATTAATGCACACAATGTTCAGACTGCTTACTGCACATATTTCTTGTTTCATATTTTATATCCTATAATCCATTCATAGCATTCTATTTCCATGTAAATTACTGCTTTACTTTATTGCCATTTAACTATATTTTATTACGGTGTCCTTAAAGATTTTAATTTTTATATTAGATTTCTTGTTTTAGATGTTATGTCTGCACTATGACATCAAGTCAAATTCCTCGTATGTGTGAACCTACCTGGCAATAAACCTGTTTCTGATTCTGAGGTGATAAGAAGAATAGACTTTATTAATAGCAACTGGGGGAATTACGTTTTCACTCTGTTAGTATACAGTACACCTGAAATACCCACATGCAATAAACTTGACATACAGTATAAAACACACCTGATTTACACAAAGCACAAACGTCACTGGCTTCCGCTTGTGATGTTAGATATGATGCACTTCTTAGTGCGTTAATGTTCACAGTGGTGGTGAGTCACCAGCAGGATTCATTCAGTTACCTGGATTGCTTTGCTCTCTGCTGGGGGACAGCAACTGTGTTTTTGTACCAGAGAGGAGTAAATAAATGAAGAGGCGTCACTCTGCTGCTGTTTCCCCGGAACCCTAAACACCGCTGAAGCCTGTTATAACTTCCTCATCTATGTCAACCAATGGTGGAAGTACATTTGCTCACTGTACTTAAAGACACGTTTAGAGACTAAACATGTCTAACTACTTTAGAGACATTGCTGTTTTACTTCTCAGAAGTATTTGATGGCGCTTTGACCACCAAAAGCTGAGTGTCATAGTTCCGTTACATTGGAGAGAAGGCAGACATGTTTACGGCTGATATCGCCAACACCCTGCAACAAACACCCAAACATCTTGACATTGAAATAGCATTACATGTACGGGAAATATATTTATTTTAGATTTTGAGGTGAACTGTGCCTTTAACACTGAATATGAATTGCATTTTTGAGCTTTCAACTGAATTTCAAGGAGCTTCAGATTAACTTAACCCTCAGTCTTACTACAGTAAATCCCCTACTAAGGAAGACCATAAGATGCAGTTAAAAGCTCTGAAAAAAATTGTAAGAGCTGCCAGTTGAGCCATTTTAGTGCAATGTGGACAGGTATTAAGAATATCAATGGTAAATTATTCACTTCGTTACATACTTTCAAGTTCAGAACTATTTTTATAAATATTTTCATTTTGAAAGAAATAACAAATCAAAGTTTTAGTTGCATTATTGTGAAGATGAAACTTCATCAATCTTCACGCCTTGGCTGTGAATTTTCACACAGATCTCACTGTCCTTTTATTCTCATATTCAAATGATCTTCACATTAGTGCAGCCAAACAGAGTTAGATTTCCTAAAACAACTGACTTTTACAACAACAGTTTAAAATAGATAAATGCAAGTGGACTGATATTGGAGAAATTTGTTGAATTGTTCTTTTAAATGAACGTTTTAGGTTTTTCAATTAAGAGCAACCTCGCATTGTTATCGAGTTTGACTCAAAAAGCATTCCTGAGAAACAGGATACTGACAGTAATGTACATGCTGCACATTTTACAACATGGGTGCCTATTTATAGCGCACAGGGTATATGAGGTCAGTTAGTGTATACCAAGCATGTATGCTAATTGTGTAGACATGGACGCAAAGCATTATTTACATTGTAAATACGTATTAGCATTTTGATCGTTTTTTGTTCAACATTGAACATTTAACAGGACATGCTTTGATTTAATGTTTTAGTTCAAATGTGTAAAGTTGCCTTACCTTTACCAAACACACGCTGGCAGTATACAAGCACAATCCTTAAAAGACAGTAGCATAGCTGTGATCAGACTTTAATCACAGTGCAAATGAAAGTGGTGCAAGGTAAAAACAACTGTGTAGTAGAAAAACACAGCATGTTGCTTTCAAAGTGGATAAAAGGAGCCCTATTATGCTCAGGTTCAGGCTCATATTTGTATGTTGTTCCTCTACTGTGACATGTTTCCACGCCTAATGTTCAAAAAGGTCTTTCATTTTCTCATACTGGCTGTGCTGCAGCTTTTTTCACCCTCTGCCCCTAATCATATCACTTACATTGTGTTAGAGCGCTAGCCAATTGGACTCACTCTGGATCAAGCATACAAACACACACTATAGCAAAGGAAAAAACCCAAAGAGCATAATACAGCCCCTTTAGGTTTGCAGAGTAAGTCAAGTTTTCTCTGAATATTGTTGCACATTTTAATTTTGTAACAAAGTGATTCACAAGCTAATTGTTATGCACAGTGACTGACTTTCTTACTCGTCAATAAATGTTTCAGTTTGAGAAGCCTCAGAGGCTTGAGTTGTTTTTTTCAGCGTGCTGGTTTTGGCTGCACTACACATGAAGTAAACAGAATGCAGACATATGGGGCAATGGCACGGCAGTGTTCAAATTAGAGGCTACAGATGGAACATGCATACCAACCTCCAGTTGGCTCCAGACATTTAATCAGCTGAAGGAGAAAGCTTGTATACAGAGTAAAAATAGTTGTGGATAATCATCCATTTATCTTGAGCTCAGCCGAGACATATCTAGCATGTTTGCTGCATTAAAGTTATAATTATGCGTGCGTATATTCAGCACAATGTCAATAAGTTCATCAAAAAAATCTTTACTCATGCTGCCACATCTGCAGGAAATTCCCATCTCTCTATGTTTTGTTGTGAAATAAATATATCATGGTTAGACGCATTTCACTTTTTGATGATATTTTCTGTAGATTATTCTATATCTCCTCTATTATGTCTGTTTTGCTATTTTCAATTCATTTATCAAATATAGCATTTTGGTAATGAATTCTTAGAAATCTAGTAAGAAAGAACACAAAAATAATAATATAGCCTACTGCTCTCAAATATATTACTGAGGACATGACCTCAGGTTGGCATGTCTCTAAAAAGCTTTACTTGGTCCATCTTTTCTTTAGACGATCTTTGTTTCACAATTTCATTTGGTTGGTGCATGCGCAGCCGCAACCTCCGCTCCCCCCTGCGTTGGATGAGCGATGACAGCAGGCTGGCTGGAGACCGTCAGCAGCCGCTGTTGTTGCCGCTTCCACTCCACGTTGTGAGACCGGATACAAACTGACACAAGTACGGGAATTCATTTCTGTAACGGGCAACAAAAAGTGTTTTCTGAAAGCTTTTGGACACACTGAGCGCCGAGCCTACTCCTCCTCCTCCTCCTCCTCCTCCTATTCCCGGTGCTGAGCGGACTGTCAGTGAAGGTAAGTGTCCGCTTTTTGTGACAGTTTACGGTGCGGAGGGAGAGAGGGATGAACCGGTGTGCTGCTGCCGTGTTGTTGACCGTCCCGCACGGCTCGGTTAACTTCAGCCTCCATGTGTGTTAGCTCTATTCGCGTGTTTAAATGTGTGGTTTTACTGAAGTCCACTCTTGTTAAGGATATGAACAGAAAAAGGCAAGTTTTCAAAGGGCTGAATCTCGACCGTGCAACCCGCGTGGAGCTCACCGTCCTGCACGCGGCTTTTTAACATTTAAAGAAATACCTGTCCGATTAGATATATTTGATTGATTGCAAATTGGAGATGTATTTCCGTCACAGCAGCATGCAGGTAACACATTGCACATGAATTAAAAGTGAAATAATAATAATGATAATAACATAAAATACAATAAAAAAAAAACAGTAAAGATATATCAGCAGAAACAAAACAGGTGAACAAAAACGTGAGTAGCCTAGTCGATAATGAAAGATATATCTATACAGTATATCTATTGAATACACCAAATAAATATACAAATATACAGGATTGTACATTATGATCACAACATCACAACATATGCTATTACAGGTAGCCCAACAGACCATCCAAATTAATTTCCCACAGTTTGTATGTTAAGTGCACTTGATTGTTTGTAGCCCCTGTGACTCTGTAACTATTATCATGCACAAATACCTATATAACACACTACAGGAAAGGGAAACCACAAAAAAACAACCAATCAGCAGTCGGTAAGTGTTCTCTGACTGTACGAGACTGAACCTGGTTGCTGTAACTGTGAGGAGTTGCTTTCTCTGTAATAGGATTTGTACAGCTGTGTAAATCTCATTCACACTCTGCCACTTTTACTTTCTTTTGATGTTTTTCACAGATGTGAATGGAAACCATGTTATTTTCTCGGCCCTGGCTTGTATTAAAATAGTCCAAAAAATGATACTGCTGTATCATCTACTTACATTTCAGTTCGGATGCTTTTTACTTTTTACATGAAGATTAAATTAAAGCAACTCTCAAGACGGTTGGTTAGTTGACAAAAAGGCAGCATGGTCCAAGAGAGATTGTCCCATAACATAATGTGTCCCCTGGTGTAGTGTCATCAAGACCCTCCCACGGTCCCACCCCCATCTGCTTAATGAGTGAAAGTATTTCATATTTTGAACCTCATAAACACTGAACAGTCCAACCTCCAGTGGGAGCCCGGTGTGCTCGGTAAGCAGTCCTAGCCCCCAGATCCCGGAGCAGGTGGCTCCTCTGAGGCCGAGGAATGTAAATAGAAACGGTAACCAGAGCCTAATGTTCGTCGGCGGGTAGCCTCGGGACCGGCTTTAGCTGAAAGTGTTGACGAGGATGCAGGAGCAGCACTTGGTAATAAGGATCAAGTGTGTGTGTGACATTTTCTTTTCAATTAGAGTTGTCCTGTCCGGTGTGTAAGGAATACACCAATGTTTTCTTAACAGTAAAGCATAGCACCTGACAGAGGGTAGTACCAGCGTGTTGAAGCTCAAAGTCAGATGAAGCTGCACAACCTTTTCTGTTGATTATGTTGATCAAAGTAGCTAAATGAGCCTACTTATTACCACCTGGAACATTAGCTACTTTGAGCTTAACGCGAAGCCTTGTGACCGTGATAGTTTGTTTATAGCCTAACGTTGGCTTCTTAATTCTGCCGGTTGCATCTGAAGCTTTATGGGTTTTCAAATGGCAATTTCTTAAACGTTTGTTTTCCAAAGATTGTAATGTACAGAAAATACTTGCCTGCAATATTTGCAAATCCTATTAAAAAAAATCCCATTGCATTTTGCCAAGGGAGCCCTGTGTAGTTGCAATATAATAATTGAATTGATCGAAATGTTGACATGCCTTGTCTTTTTATGATTGCATCATTTGTTTGTATTCATAATTGTTAACGTTTTGTGCATCAAGTTCGAAACGTTACGTTAAGTGACGTATGACGGATTATATGCTTTTGTACATTTCTGGATATTTTATTGTGTCGTAGATAGGGGACAGGAATTCAACCCCTATAAACATTGTGGCATTGATTACTGATGCCGATGGGAAATATGAGATAGCATTTGATGTCCAGAGCAGGTAATTGTAATTCCGATAACTGCAGCACCAGAACAAATACTTGATGATTAATCTATTTGTCAGTAGACAGAAAATGACTCGACAGTTATTTGGATCATTTTAAATTGTAGGATGACAGATGTTCCCCAGCTGTGAGGTTGGAAACCAATAACAGATGGACGATGAAAACTTAATTTCATCACCATGATAATATGATCTTGCACATGTGGTACATAATAACACTTTATAAAACGGACAAGTCAAATCAAGCAATCTGATTGGTTCTTAGCCGTGATATAATGAGCGTATATCACGGGTAGAATTGTAGTTACTTTTTACAAGTCATCTATCCCTCCGCGTCTGAGAAAAGCTACAACCGTTACAGCTGTTACATTACGTCCGTTACGAAACTAACTAACTAACAAAGCTTAAGATGGAAACATTTAAGGTTAACTTCGACCTCCGGGTAGGTCTTACTATGGAGGAGTGGATTGAGCAGTGCCTATCTCCAGAAAAAATGCACCTAGACGACGACATGCAGAGCTACGTGAAGAGCAGGTAGACCAACTGGAAAAGTACCACCATTCAAAAGCTTTCTGATGCGGGTCTTGAAACAAAGCAGTAGTGCTGTAGCGATGCGTCGACGATGTCGACGCGTCGACTTCAAAATATCGTCGACGACATAATTTCCTCGTCGACGCATCGCCACACACACGCGGGTGCAGTTCGCAATCGCACTTTAAACACTATGGAGACTGAAACGGCTACCACCTCCTCCTCACAGGATTGCGCACGAAGCCCTGCAAAAAGCCCCCAAACAAAAACTTTATCGTTTACTTTCTCCGTCTTTATATGTAGATATTACTTTTCTCCGTTAATCTCCGTCACGTTGTGTCCATAGCAACAACAACTTCCTGTCAACAGCGCTACCTCTCCTTCAAAATAAAAGCATATTCATAAATAGGAAGCCAAGCCAAATTACACTTAAGACATATACAACTGTAACGAAAGTAACAAACACAATGCGATATCCTTTTCAATTTCAAAGAACACAAATTGGGTTAATAACTATAAAACAACAATACTGTAGAATAACAAAATGAATGCCGTGAATACACCAAAATACACATGTTAAAGCGGTTCGTGATTACTACCGAATATCCGGAGCCCGAAAAATGGTATTCGGGACAGCCCTAGTGTGCAGCTTGAGTTCTGTGCACTTCGGTAGTGCTAACTATCTTATAGCTCTCCGTGCGGTTTGTTCGTGCTTAGTTGGTTAGTAGTTAATGTTAGCTACCTAGCTAGTGGCGCCAGTTGTGTGTTAGTTAACGTTTGTCAGCATTTAATGTTGGCTGGAATGGTAGCTAGTTTACGTCTGCAGAACACCGCTATCTAGCCGCTACTAACCCGGAACGAACAAAGTGCACAGAGAGCTAACTCATGTTATGGTCGTTTACGAGTCAAACATAACATTAGACTAACGTTAGTCAGCTTATAGTATCAATGTATGTCAACTAACGGAGCCAAGCAATGTCCAGGCCAGGGCTGCACGTAAGCTGGTGCGCAGTTGTCATGAATGAAGTAATGTTTTTTGGTATTTATTTGAGATACATTATGTTTTTTATGAATCAAACAACAGAAAAATAATCGTTAGATTAATCGACTAATCGATCAAATAATCGCCCGATTAATCGTTTTCAAAATAATCGTTTCCCCCCAGCACTACAAAGCAGAGAAATTATGACCGTTAGTGGCCACGTTAGAAAGTGGAGCAATATTCTCACCACGCCAAGCAACAGACTAGAACAACCTCAACCTATACAAGTAACCACGTAAGCCATTCTACTGATGCTGGACAGGTTTTCAGTGGGTGCACAATAAATGGCAACATACACATTAATGTAAATAAATAGCCAAATAATGGATCAACAGTCTCTGTCTAATATGTTCCCGTCGGCCCGAACCACGCCCCTTAGCTGTGATATAATGAGCATATACCACGGCCTGTCGTGAGCTATTGCTTAATTATATCGGTTTGCATACCTTTTTTTTTTAGTGTTGATTAGGCTATTGCATAAAGAAGGCAATTTTTCATTGTAGAGTTACATCTTTGTTACACTTCTGGATTTAAGAAGTAGACCTGAAATTGGCCTGAAAACAACCCAAGCCCCCACTTTGTCATTCTACAACATGTCCGCTGGAGCATCATCACCCCCCGTGATATCTTGACGTCTTTGATATTCCCTGTTGCTGCTCTTCAATCTTAATGATGAGAAATAAATATTCTCCAAATAGTTTCTGTCCTTTTAGCATGAAGACCCAAACACATTTAGAGGATGATGTGAAAGTCAAACTCACCATGGTAACCAGACTTATGCGCTGCATGTAAATGATCTGCAAAGGCTAACATCTCAAAGTCCATGCCAGAGGGACTTTCTGTCCCTCACTGCCAAACAGGAACAAACAAACTGTTGGTTAATAAAACGACAGTAAAACAACAGAAAAATAAAAATACAATATTTAATTAATACATTAATATTTAAATCAATTACCTAAAACTAATGGCAAATGCGTTCTGATTCTAGCTTCTCAACTGTTAGGATTTGCTGATATCTTTTGATTTATTTATGATTTTCAATCGAAAATATTTTAGTTTCAGTCTATTTTAGCTGTCCAAACTGTGTTGACCAAAGAGATTTTACATGGCTGAGACTGAATAAATATGTGTGGCCTCTATCATTATTTAGCTTTGAATATAATCATCTCATGCATCAGACACAGGCATAGGCGGCGCGTGAGGCTCAGGTTTGGGAAGGCTAACCTAAATAACCTTTTTTACCTGACGCTGCCAGCCTCCGGCGTCTATAGAAAAGAGATCAACTCAGTGTGCAGAGTTTAAATCTCTCAAGTCATATTACAGGATAAAGGAAATACAGTTTAAACTGCCGCATGCAAAGAAGACGCCGACGTGTCGCACTTATCATTCATATCACATCATCAATCAGATCATCGATCATATAATATCATAATATATCATATATATCCTTATCTGAGTCAGCTTCTCGAGCCGTATCTGGCCGTGCAACACTCACAGTGTCACATACTGTATGCAGAAGTAATATTTTAAGCAACACATTAAGTTGACGAAACACTCAACTCAAATGTAATAAAAGTCAGATCCACTCATGTCTTAGACGGGGCAGTGATATCATAAAACTGTTGTACGCTTTCAAACACTCGGTAGTTTGTCTATTTTTTAACCAGTTGTTCTATATTCAACTGGTGCAACTATGTGGCTTGTATCCTGGATTATATGTTTAAGTCATGGATGTTTAAAGTTCATATTTGTCTAATATTAGTTTACTTTTCATTAATGTATGACGCTGTGCTGTCACTACACTTGTCCCTGTTTGTGATTGGTCAAATGGTGCTAACCCCGCCCCTTTCACATGAACGCGCTCTCAGCTGGAGAGAGAATCCCTGGCTTGATTTACCGAGTTGATATTAACCAGCGTCGTAGGACCGCTTAGCGAGATCTCGTCTGTTAGGGTTAGTTAAGATAACTCAAACATATCCAGGGTCTGTTGAACTGGCTTCGTAGTACAGGGCACAGGGGGCTGCATAGCAGCGCTAATGTCAAAGACACAAACATTATACATTATATTTTTATTTTACCAGGATGCAGTGACACAAATATTTGGGAAGGCTTAGCCTTCCCTAGCCTACAGTACCCGCCGCCCCTGGACACAGGATTAAGACCATTGTGTTCCACGGACTGTGAGTTCCAATACCAGTTCTACTGTACCATTAAGTATGCTAGGAAAAGAATCACTGTATACTAATTCATATTATGTCAAAAGCAGTATTCCAAAAAACACCTGCATCCCATACTGCATCCGGCGTCCTTTTGATTTCTTTATGTCTCGTTTTGGCATTGACCTTACAACAACATTTACATATAGTGGTATAAAAAAGTGGTATCGACCACATATAACATCGCACCCACATGAATTATGAGTGGATATAAATATTTAGTGATAGCCGCATCAGCATATTGTTTACTTATCCTCTCATGCGTTTGCTTCAATAGCACCTCTTCAGTGTAACTGAACGGATCTGTTGAGGTAAGGCAGTGAAACCTGAGCAGAGGTTCCTGCTGCCATCGCCTCCATCTTCTCTCATTTCAGCTCCACCCTCCCTCTTATTTCACCCCCCCTTAGAGCCTGGAGAGCTCAACTCATCGTGCACTTTAAACGTCTGAAAGTAGCCTCGTACTTAGAGCTTGTTTGATGACGGAATAGAAGGAATCAGATCTGATGTGAAATAACTACCTCATCATCCGGGACACGGTGTTTTTCCCCGAGGATGTCTCTTCTCCTGAGCTGTTTGATGTTCACAGAAAACACAAACCCTGCAGCCCTCTGGTTGTTGGAAATGTGATCGCTGCCAGTCGGCTGCTTCTGCCAGCACTGGGACTTGTTTACAAAACCCCTCATGGACTTCCATCATAGGGCCATGAGCTCACACGCTACATTTGACCCTTTAAGACATGCTGTTGGTTCACAGAACAATCCCAAATTCATATTCAAGCTTTCCCTCCTATATCAGAACTGAAAACAGATACATCTTTGTTGATGTTTTGCAGATCAGTGAAGACAGTTTAAAGGGCACTTAGTGAATTAATTAGCAGACCGAATCTTCCCAGTAAGAGATTACCATTTGCAGTGGCGAGCCGTGACTTTTATACCTAGGCCCTCTGACCCCTCCCCCCCCTTCCCTCGAAAAAAGAAAAGAAAAGAAGAGTTATTACGTCACAGCGTATACTTCAGCGGAATATTAAAACAGCGGCCCGGGGTGCAAAACGCATTAATGACAGCGACCCTCTACCACACAAAACAACACCATTTATATAAACATCTATCATGACAGGGCACCCACAGCCAAGTAACAATTACAAATGGATGAAGTCGGCACGGCGGCCCACATTGAAAATGACTTAGGCCTACCTTTGATGATCAAATCACTGAAACACAAAGTCAATCCTCCTGTCCTTTTGGATGAAGCACTTGATGGCGGGTCATGCAGCTGATCCTTTGCCACTCCAGTTTATCATTGTAACTCAATCTTGAAAATGACTCGGTTAATAATTTGCAACGATGTCATGACTATCACTGAAGTGAACCATCATGAACGAAGTTATGCTAATCATAAATCTATCGATTAGATTTATGATTCGAAAATTATAAAAGTAGGGTAGACATGTGGATATTATCCGGCTGCACAAAACGTGCATTTATATAACAGGTTTGTTTTCCACAGACCTTATTTCGAGCTATTTTCCAAAACCCTATGTACAAATCCCATTGCTTTCTGTCGAGGGAACCCGAGCGCAGCTTACTTCCGGGTTTTAGGACGCGTCACTGCACCACTTTATACACATGCATAAACTTGACAGCGGGCGGAACTTGTCATAAAGTCCGCGAAAATGAAGCCCACCCATTTAGAGGGAAGATATGATTGGTCAATTGTACTGTCATTTGACATTACATTGAGTTACTATAGCGGGCCCTCTGTGAATTTACAGCAGGACCACCAATCAGCTCCTGTCTTCACAGTAACTCGCAGAGACGGCTAAAGGAGCTTCTTTCATTTAACCCTTCACATTCCAACAGAAACTGAACAGGCAGATTCAAAGGATTTATTTCTTTGGAAATGTTATTTTAAATACAATTAGAGAGAGAGAGGGCCATTTTTGTTTAGGCATCCACCAATCCAACATTTTCTTTGTCAAACCTCCCATATTCAACTTAAGTCAACCTGATATATTTAAGTCCAATATTACATTTCTCTTTTAGCTCTGACTCCCGAGGGAGTGATGCGGATATGACTCTTAAAACCCTAAAGTGACTGAGTATTTACCAACCCGGTTCAGTTGTCTCGAACTCAGCGGTTTTTAGGTAGAGCTGATAGGAAGTCAACTACAGAGTTAGGGATAATCCTCGGGATTTAGTCATTTTGAATATCCTCTTTTACAAAACACATACGACATTGATGTATTTGTAATTTTTAAATATTGATCAGTCAAGCTTTAATATTCGGCATTAGCAACTAGGGATGCACGATATTGGTTTTTTGAAACCGATACCGATAACTTCCTGCTTCTCAAGACCGATACCGATAACCGATAATAATAATAATATATATATATATATATATATTAAATGTACCTGTAGTTTTTTCACACCTGGTGGTAAAAAAAAGACTAGTAGTGAGCAAATGACATGAGCATTACTACTATGAACAAAACAAAGCCAAGAACAGTTTTGACTCTTCAAAGTGACACGAGGCTTTTGAAAAAGGCAAGAAGTTTATTTATTAAGTATAATTAATACGAGGGAGAAGGGCTGGTCGTCAAGCGCCATCATTTCTATGATGAAGTTAGAGATCGTTTTAGTCCTGGGGTCGTCTCTGGCAAACTTCTTGCCTTTTTCAAAAGCCTCGTCGATAGGTAAAAGCCCCGGTGCCTTTGCAGCTGGCTTTGGATTCGCCGCTAGTTTAGCAGCGCAGGCGTCTTCGTACGCTTTTAACACACCATCGTAGCGATGGCGATGTTTCAGGTGACTAATCAGGTTGGAAGTATTATAGCTCGTTGCCTTTTTTCCTCCTCGTGGAACTTCTGCATTGCATTTGTTAATACAAATAGCAAGCGAACTATCTAACTCTGAAACTTTGAAATAGTCCCATACTACCGACGACATGTTTGTTTACTGTCCTGGCTTCACGGCCGCACACCATTTACGTCACAGCCAGGCATGAGTTAGGGAGCGCTGGATTTGTGAAAAACTCCCCTCTTCCTAAACCACTAATACCACAGTACTGGCAAAACGTGAGGAGCCGAGTGAAAAACAAGCGGCCCTCATCCCAATCCACCCACACCGCAGTATTTTTTTCCTTTTTTTTTACCCAAAAAATATATTGTATATTATCGGGGCTATTAATACTTTTATCGGGTTTATCGGGATGACGTCATAATTCCTAATATCGGACCGATAATTATCGGTCCGATAAGGTAATCTCTACTTTAATCACTATGTGCTGACTTTGAAACCACGCTAAGGTCTTATTAGGTTTGAGCATTTTAAAGTTTTGTTGCAACTACTTTATCAGTACTCTAAAGGCCGGTTCAATTCTGGTTGTTGTGGTGTGGTAAAAGTCTGACATCCAAACCAAATAAAATAGACAATTAGCAAAAACTGTCAAAATAGATTGTTGGTCATGACTAGGGATGGGTATCGTTAGGATTTTATCGATACCGGTATCGGTACCGGTACTGCTTATCGGTATCGGTATTTTTCGGTACTCTTATCGATACTTTTCAATAATTTGGTGCTCAAAATTATAGACATGAATACAAGATGTGAAGATTAAACAGTCATTTTATTGTAATTTCCTTGCAGAAATAACTGTATAACTTATACATTAGCTTCTCAGAAGCAGACACAAATAAATAAAATAACTTAAAGGGGCCTGGCTCGCCCTATCGTGCTTTTTGGGGTTTTCCCTCAGACAGAGGATGAAAAGAGGCATTTTTAAAAACATTTTTTAACATTTGTAAATCAGTTACATCTTCCTCCAGACATTTCAAAATGACAACCTAGCTCGACAAGAGATCCTTAAAACATTGTCCTACAGTGACATCATGCAAAACTGTGATATGAAGAAATTTGTAAAAAGCCTAAGATGGCAAAAAGATAAAGGCGAGTACGTATATTATTCTGGATTGTACTTTTAAATCATCACAAAATAAATGATGTGCTTAACTGAAACACGTCAAAATGTGTCTGAAGGTTTAAACATAGAACAAAGTATTTGAGCTTAAATATGTCAATTCCTAGTAAACGACCAACAATTGCTGAACCTTACATTGAAACGTTGACCTTTAACAACATTTAAATGCAGTTTTCCAATTCACAATGACATCTGTAAGTTTAACTGGTTTATAAAGCATTCAATGAGAGGCCAAATTATTATAGGTGTAAGAGCTCACATTAATACACTGTCAGTGTTAATAAACTAAAAAAAGACAAGGCGATGTGCCTGCAAGACTTCACTCAGGTAAACAAAACATATTACCGTGCGCAGCAGCCATAGGGCAGCAGCTAACCTGCCTGTGAGCCTTCGCTCAGGTCACGTTTACACACGGCCCGCAAATCGTATCAGGTTGCACTGAGGAGGACGTTGTTACCCTCTTCTGGGGCCATTTGGGTGGATTTTTCATATCTCTGGCCCCCCTTGCTCGATTTTGACATGTGACATCTCTTTCTAACCGTCAGAGCCAATGGAATCGAGGGGAACTTCCACATAGTCCTTATTTGGTAATGTGTGTGTGTTAGACTGCCGCATAGCCAAGACCGGAAGCAGCAGCCACTCTGGTGGCTACCATTAGCAGCTAACTTTTGCTCTCCGATTTTTACATAAAAATGGAATTATGGATTATAAATGAAAAAGATTATTATACAGATACATTATCAACCTATGGATTAACCGATTCAGCAGTTTTTTTCTCGTTTTAATGCCATTGAACACGTCTTTTGATCAGATTGACAGCTACGGTGAGACAATCTCCCTAGAAGCTCCGAAAAGGTACGTGTTGTGATGTCTGTGTTTGCTTCCCCTGTCGCGAGTTCGGATCACTCAGTGATGATACTATATACCTAACTAATCTGTGGAACCTCAGCTTTAATCGGATATCTTGTATGTGCAGCTACGATAAGTAATAAGGGTACTTTTATCTTGAGTTCTGTGCCAAAGTCCGTTGTCATCCGGGGTCATTTAGATGCTTCTTATGAGACTTGTGTTTTGTTTTGGTAAAAATGGTTTGTATCGTCAATTAGCTGAGATTATTTCCGTTAATCTGGTATAACACATTAATAGGTTCTTAAATATTAAGATCCCCTGAGACGGGGGCGGGGACCTTGGGGCTTAACAGGACCCAACAGAGAATAAAACATACCGTTTTCTTTTTACCTTTCACTTAGTTTTATTGTTATTCCTGTTCCTAACCAAGTCTTGCTTTAGGAGAAATCTTGCGTTTCATAATTTTTTTTGAAAGACGTTAAACATTTACCCATGACATCGACCATCTTTTAGATAACACTACTTTTGTACTAAAACCTTGAAAACACTTGTACTCTTTTCTCAAGCTTGACTTCATCGAGTCAAACACCACAAACAGACCAGACAAATTCCAACAATTGATGTCCTCATAATTAAGTTGGACACCCAAATACCCAATTTACCTTTGAAGTCTGGACAAAGGAAACTGTCTTGACAATAAAACTGAACAGATAGTTGACACTGAGTACGTGGGTTGAGTGCTGCAGGTGATAGGGCTGGCTAAAAGATCAGGTGATATATTTTATTTCCGCACTGGGTAGCAGGAGTGTGTTGAAGCAGTACGTGAGCTGTGAGTGCGATGAGGTGGAGTTCAGGAAGAATGTTACCTCATTCACACCAACGCAACTCCGGTTCAAGCTCCGTGTTAGAGCTTTTCAGGTTCAGAACCGGTTCTTCGGTTTAGCTCTAGCTCTTTTCACACAGCCCAGAGTCCACTGGTAATGCGTCATTGCGTCATCGTTTGCGTCATGACGTTACCATTTGCGTGCCTGCTTCATAAAGCCAAACCGCGCGGATGAAATCAGTTGCATTCATTTCTTATGGCTCTATCTGCAGCTTTTGCGGAGTCATTTCTGTGGTGACTATATTCTTATAAACAAGTGTACTCGTGTCAATAAAGTTTTTTTTAAAACACAACTGCTTCCGAGATCGGTCTTATTTCTTAAGGTGGACTAAACCATGAGTGTGGAGTAACGTTGTATCTTTCATTTAAATGAACTGTAACCTTCACCCAAGTATGTAACAGCTGTTCTCAAATGAACACGTGAAGTAAAGTTTAATATTTATAGTTTTATAGATTTATAATTAGTTATAATGAGAGGTGATCAATGTGAATGCTCAGGTTCCACCTTAATACGCAGACACGTTGCTTCACCATGAGCAGAAACCTTTATATATACAGTCTATGGCAGAAACACTGAAACTCTTGTTAAGTTTCTCCGTCGTTGTGTACAAACTGGATAAAACGCGGACTTTCTGTTGTTGTTGCCGGGCAATTTTTTGGTGCTCGAAATGAACCGGATTCCGGAGCTAAGAGGCTGCTCAGCTGCGGTATGAAGAGGAAAACCCGGTGCTTTTCAAGCTCTAGCTCCGGGCCGGCCCTGAAACACCGTTGGTGTGAATGAGGTATGTGTGCATCCTGAGCTACACTAATGAAAGCCATTGGTCGACAGTGTGGCTTTAGACTCTCCTGCTGCACAAAGCTAAATCAGAAAATGCTCCTTGAAACTATCACACTAGTGATTTTAGGTAAAGATCTCAGTCTGTACTGAACATATACAAAATAGTATAATGGAATATTAAACAGAATAGTAAAAAGCCTAAGGCCGTGTGTTTAGACGGCGCCATTTTCTGGCAGAAAGGCTCTGGCAGGGTGATAGAAAGTTCTTCCTTTAAGCATTGCATAAAACTATTTATTTCAATCACAATGTCCTGACAACCTACCAACGCTTTTATAAGACCGACTAGCTTTGCCTCCTTGACTGTTATCGATCTATTTGGGATACTTTTGTATTTTAGACATTGTAGACATTGTTCCTCACTGTG
The DNA here is from genome assembly GCA_943591055.1 of Gobionotothen gibberifrons. NCBI lineage: Eukaryota > Metazoa > Chordata > Actinopteri > Perciformes > Nototheniidae > Gobionotothen > Gobionotothen gibberifrons. The sequence continues at coordinate 834,514 of CALSBZ010000009.1, read as the reverse complement.
GACACAAAGTAAAAGGTTCTTGCTCTCAAACTTTGTATCAATGAGCTACAATGAGCTACAACTCTCAATGTCACAGCCTTAGAGCAAGAGGGACGGTCCGCATTCAGGCCCGTCGGCCGATTTACAAAGAAAAAGAGCTTTTAATCTTACAGTAGTTTAGATAGTTGGCGTCTGAAGACCAATGTAATAAACAAGCGTCCCCTCCAAATTCTACAGTGATGTCAGCAGCACACAAAAAGTTAAATATTTGTAAGGGGTCGCAAAAAAAGTAAGGCACGTTCACGAGGCGTGGAAATGTTTGTTCTCAGACAATGTGATATGTGGCCCTAAAACGTATTTTTCTTTTTGTTTTCAGTTGTCAAACACCTAATTTGTGTATTCAGCCAAGACTTATGCCGCATATCCACTGCAGCGGGTAGCCCCGTTTAAACGTCTTTATGCGGGCAGCCCAGTTTTTCCAGGCCTTTCCATATAGCCTAGTACCGGCTAGCGGGTACTTTTTCCGGCCCCATAAAATTGTGGTTCTATCGGGGCAGGGCCAGGGCTGAACTAGTGACGTCAACACTCTCGACTGCTGATTGGTCGAGGACTGTCGTGCAGTGTAGGGAAAAACTCAAAAAGATGAAGAGTGAATATCGCTTCGTCAAGGATAACAACAACACGAGTGGTGGTTTGAGCTAATAGACACCATTTACGGCCATAGACCGGCTAGCGTTGGGAGGGAGGCAGGCCTGGACTCCTGCAACAGCATTACTGGAGTCTCTGCATGGTAAGTTTTTGCTTACGCTCTGTTATGTACTTGAAAGCGTTGTGTCCCTATCTGTTCTAAAGCTCACTTCTAACAAAGAACTCTATTTTATCCTTACATCGACAACCCATGCTTTTATTTATCCTTACATCGACAACCCGTGCTTTTATGGAGCCCCGAAGGCTAGCTAGCTAGCTAGCTAAGGCAGATAGCATTAGCTAGAGCTAGTTTGCTAACACCATATGTGCCATTGTTTACGTTCAGTTTTTATTTTCTATAGTTGTTGTTGCTATTTTAGTATTGTGCTGCAGTAGTTTGTGGAATTAACAAGCCATGTTTCTGTTCTAGATGATTACATTGGGGACTAGCGAGGAGAAACAGTCCCGAACAACGTCCTTCGCATCAACTCCACTGGACCACAGACACCAACGCCGAGCGCCAGCTCGACACCGCGGCGTGTGGTTCTAGGTAAGAAATAGGCTGGAATTATGACTTTTTTAAAACTTTAGATCATCCATAGTAAGTAAAATAAGCTATACCACTGTGTGGGATTGCGCTGTTATGTTTTTGTTATGTTTTTGTCCCCTGGATGTGTGCAGAGAAAATGAGCCTGCTAGCAGCAGGGGGATTGTGGATTTTTTCTGTCTTTTGCCTTAGCTAAAGCTTTGTTGTTTATTGTTATCAGACAATGATACTACAGATTATTCAATTATTAATTAAATATTTCGTTTTGTTATTGCATTCATTTGTATAGTATTGTATCATGTCTGTATCACCTTTTGTTTCATTTGTATTTTAACTAAACTATACATATATTTATATTCATTATCAACAGGCTGGAAATTCACAATCATTGTAAACATCTAGGGCCAGAACTTTCTTTAGTTCATCCTTACTGTTGTTCTGTTTACACATTTTATTCTTATATCCTTGTGTGACCTGTACCTGTCCTGTGTTTTTCATTGTTATTGCTAATTCTTATTGCTATAATTATCTTGTCACCCAGGCAAGAGGAAACGAGGAGGAGAGGATCTGGCCCAGCAGGAACGGCACCTGGTCCAGCAGAAGGAAGACCGGGCCCAGCAGAATCAGCACTTGAACCGGACCTTGGGGGAGGCGAGGGAGTTGGAAGCAGCCTTGAAAAGGGAGGAGATCGCTCAAGCAGAGACCTTTTTTAATTTAGCCTTCCTGCGCACTCTTGGCCAGATGCTAGGGGGAATGTTTATTTTTTATCTTTAAAATGTTTATTTTTACAATCAATGCCATGCCTTTTTAGGCTGCTGCAACAAAACACTTCCCAACTTGGGATCACTAAAGTACTTATTTGACTTATCGCTTGTTGATAAATAATTGCTCCCAACAGCGATCATACAGAAAGATGGCATCATCTTGGCGTCCCTCTGCAGTCAGAAATATAAACACCATCATCGTCCACAAAGCACTGTACAGGGGTTTATGGATTTAAGAGAATACTTATCACAGTGAAACCTTTATCATCTGTTGCAATTAAAGCAAATAAGAGAATAAATACTTGGTTAAATAATACATTTTGACTCTTTTGCAGGACAACTCTGCATACTGTTTGAAATTGAGTTTGCTAGCTTGAGGTCCTCCTAAAACATAACATTACATATTTTGTAATGGTATTAAGAATACATGATAAATAAATAATACATGTAGTAAAAATGTCTCAATTGTAATCCTCATTGTGCTGGACTCAACACATTGCTTATATTTCAAAGAGAACAAAATAAAAAACCTATACAAAGAGAGCGGTACACAGCGCTTAATATTTACTTGCACTATATTTCTGTTTATCTGTGTTTTGTGTTGCACTGTTGGAGGAGCCTGTGACCTAAGATGTTCATTGTCATAACTACACTGTAGCTATGTTCGTATGATGACTAATAAAAGCCTTGAACCTTGAGGCTGTGTCTTTCAGACAAACCATCATAATAATCATATATTATTTTGATGCTGTGGATACTTTAGCCTGCATCCATGTTTACAATTTTGTACACTTGCATTTATGAATATAGTTTTGCTGTGTTATACACTTTTGTATTTATGTTTATAGTTTGCTTTGATATTTGCTTAATGTATTAGATTATTATTATGGGGCAGTACTTACTGGTGCTTGAAATTCAAATATTTACTAAATATTCAATTCAGATAACAACATTTTTGTTTAAAACATTTGACAAACACATGTATATGAAAAAAAAAAGATCTATTTATGTTCAATAGATAGCTTCTGTACTCTGAGCCGGTAGCAAGCTTCCACAGTGCGATGGCCACTCTCTTCTTTAGAGGTATACACACGCGGAACGTTGTGTCCTGTCTCTCCATCGATGGCCGCAGTTTGTTGCACAGGTAGGTGTATGTTTCCTCAGACATCCTGAAGTTATCCACCCACTGAGTGTGTGTGAAAGATGGAACAATCACAGACCACCACTCGGTAGCTCGGTCGAGCATCCAAACACATGGTCTGCGGCGACGTAACTTCTGAAATACACAATCAAAAGCATACATATTTTAATACGTAAAAGTGGTAGCTACAATTAATTAAATACTTGAAACACTTTGTTCGTATTGTGAGCGTGAGCCTAAACACATGGCTAGTTAGCGAACGTTAGCTTGCCGAGTAGCGTTGTCGTCTAGTCCTGTTGTAGTCTCTGCAGCGTTGTAGGACTTCCAAAACTCTCTCGTCAGCTTCTTCTGCATCTCGTCTTGCTATACGCAGCCTACTTTGAAACATCACTTTCCTGCTTGCTGTGATAACAAGCCACACACCAAAAAACAAGTAAACGATCGCTTCCACATCCTCCATTGTTGTGTATGTTTTGTGAGTTGTGTCGCATTGAAGATGACGCCACTGCAGTTTTACCCAGCGTCGCTCCGCCCAAAAAGCCCGCCAAAAAGCCGATCGCCCCGCCTACACTGCGTTGCTACCCCAGGTCCTAAAGTGTAATGGAAATGCGCCACGGCCTCGGACGGCTAGCGAGGCAGCCTGAGGCCTGAGCGAGGACGCTTAAACGGGGCTACCCCGCTGCAGTGGAAATGCGCCATTACAAGACAAGTGTTTGAGCTCAAGAACACGTGTAATGTTCCCAGGTTAATCTACTCAATAAATGTAAAGAATTTTCCTTCCTTAAAATAACATTGTGTACCAAATCCACAATAATTTTTCATGGACATGACGTGTTTGTTTCTCTTTCTGTTCTGAGGCTTTCTAACAAATGAAATAAATGCAGGATACCAACAACACTTGAAATGCTCTGTGATCAGCTACTTTGAAATTGAAAAACAAGTTATTGCAGAGAGAAAATGGGGGCAACAGAAAGTTGGTTTTCTGAACACTTCCATCACTCAGCTTCTACCAGAGTGGCCCTTTTTTTCAAAATACTTAAACTTGACCACCATTTTCAGATTGATCAGATTCTGGACCAAAACAATGCTGTCTTAGTTTAAAGAAAATGCAAATCGGAAACTGTTTTCTTTTGTGTGCTATTAGCCTTAAAGAGTGTTTTCACACAGATTTCAGGAGAAGGAAAGCATGCACTGGCACGTATTGGTAGAATGTATGAACCTCTGAACAGCTGGGTATGATTTGTACACACCTGTTTTTTCTCCTTGCAAACCTAGTGTGGAGTTGTTATTTTTAAGAAACAACGAAATGGCATCTTCAATATGACAGTTTTCATGCTGGAACAGGCTGTTGGAGAATGAGAGAATATTCCAACTGCCCCCCACCTGCTGCAGTCAATAAAGAGGCACTATAGAAGTATAGAAATGCACAGGTCGAATTCAAAAGTGGCCCCCAAATGCACATTTTCGGGTTCATATGTTTATTTAATGCTTTAATGTGACATGTTTACATGCTTTAAAGTTGAAAACTTCCTCTGGAGGGAACTTTAGGGTTGTTAGTCTTTGCAGACCATTTACATGCACAACAACATATACAACACACTACAGGAAGTGGAAACCCAATAAGAAAGTATAACAGAAGGTATTAAAGGCATCTAACTCAGACATAAGGGACAAGGGAACCAGAAGTTGAAACAAGCTAACTCATCTCCAGGTTTTAGGACTTAGTGCCACTCTATCCAACACAGAGGTAGCTGGCTTGCCTCTGTGAACCGGACTACTAACACGCTTTGAAAGTGGATTTAAAAGTGCAGGTTACAGCTTTATTTGGCCCCTCAGGTGTTGTAGCAGCGGGTCTGCTGGGGTACGCCGAGGTGCAGAGTCTGAAATCTCTCTCTCAGGCTGTGGATGGTGAGAGGTGAATGGAGGCAGTGAATTGGCCTCAGCCCATGAAGCCTGTCTGGACTGAGGCCTAATACTACGCTGCAGGATATTATAATTAGCTTCTTACAGCGGGACTATATTCAGAGTTCACTCAGGGCTCCAAGGAAAGCCTGGGAAAGACATTTCATTCTGTGCACGTCCTCAAAAATCTGTGTAACTGCACAAAAAAAAGATGGGATCCCTGTGTAAGGACTGTTAAACCAATTGGTCGGATGAAGTTCATTAATGTTAAAACCCAAAAATGTAACAGTAACGATACGTAGCTTTTTGGCTCCTTATGATTTTGTCAATATTTTATTCTTCAAACATTACATTTTACATTTCAAGTATTTACCAAATGGTTTCATTGCCCCTGGCTCAACATATGATGTGATGTTTCCATTAGGAAAACAAATCAATACTGAAATCATAAATAGCCTGTTAGATAAACATTTATTGATAGCGTTCATTATGTGTTTTTGATGATATTTATTATGATGACATATTATGAACATTGTGTCGAGACAGTGACATTGACCATTGACTTATCATTCAATATCATGATGTGGAATTTCAGGTTTTGAATGAGCTTATGGATCAGGTTTGAACGCTGATAGAATCCATCAGTATGAATTTAAATGGCTTGATGCTGTGTTTCCACCTTTTGACTCAGATCTGTGTTATCAGCGATGTAACACTGCCTCAAAAACATAAAAAAGAACGGAAAATGGCTGTCCCCCAAATGGCAAATTGCTTCTGTAAAAATAGCAAGTAATGAGTGGGAGCATCCCAAAAGAAACCCTGGAATGGGGGCACTTAAAATCCTGCAGCTTAATAAAAAATGTAGCAGCCTGATGGGAAGAAGCCGGAGAGGGTTGAAATGAAAACTACTGTAGGGCTCAGGTATCCTGTCCTCTAAAGTCCTCAGTGCTCAGCTCAGAGTGGACAGCCGTGCCCCGCCTCATGATGTCTCCATTACCTGGCCGAGACACACACACACACACACACACACACACACACACACACACACACACACCACCTGCTGCTTGCACCCACGGCAGGAGACTCGCTTCATATGTCACTCTATTCTGATTGGTTGTGGACAGAGCAAAGAGCTGAAGCTGCATCATCTCCTGATTGCCTTATTTGTTATTCTTTATTGAGTGGACACTGGGTATATCATGATACTGCTATTGGACATGGAGTGGTGCAGTCATGACATATTTTTCATCTCTTTTTGCAATGGATTTTGGAATATTGTAGCAAATAAGCTTTGCGGCAAACACACGCTTAGTTTAGTCACACATTTTATTCAGCATGATAATCTCCAAATATATATATACCACTTTTATGATCTTGAAGCTTACCACATTGAAGCAGCTGAGACCTTAAGACATCTTATAACAAAAAAAGGAATATGAAGTCACAGAACAGCTCTGTTGTGATTGGTCAACTGCTTCGAGATTTCCCACCCCTTAAAGAAATAAACCAACATAAAATAAACTTAAACTTAATTTGCAGTATACACAAATGTCCACGGTCGAGCCTAAATAGCCTTACAAACACTGTAAGGATAATAAATAAAATAGTATGGCAAGCGATACAAATGCAAGGCAAGCTCTTTCTGTGGACTATAGAATAATAAAGCAGGTCTGATGGAGGCAGCAGCTCTCTCAGCTCTCTGTTCTTTCTCATCATTTCCTGGCAAAAATCCTCCTTTGAGTCTTTGTCGATACTAAGGTGGTTTTATCTTTGAGAAGCAGCGACCACTGCTCCGTTTCTAAGTAATGACGATATCCAGACATTCACAGTTTTGACCCAATATTGCTCTCTTATAGAAAAAAAGTTTGGGAATATTTTTAATTCATTCGCTGTCGGAGACATAGGAAATCTGTCTATTTTTATTTTCTTATCATGTTTTTATTCAGTCCAACATCGTGTTGTTCATTTTCTATTCAAGAGCAGTTTGCCCTAATCCAAGACCACAACCAACGTATCGCTGTCTGCATGGCTATCTGCCAGAACTCTGACATTTGAGTCACTGATGCCAAACATCAGATAGGATAAATAGTGGAGGAACTGGAAGTTTTATTGTCGACTTTGCAGATTCACTGCATTTGCGGGGTGAGGAAGAAATCCTGCACTAACAATAATTTCACGTGTTCAATTTAATGGAACAGACCTTCAAACCCAAATTAAGAGAAAAATAAGAACCACCAAACGGCTGCAAAAACTTGGAGCGGCTTGTCACATCAGAATGGCTGTTCACCTTAAAAGCCAGCCGTCCTTAAGCTTGTGCTGGTGTTGTGGCTGCTAGCTTTGAGGCTTACCAGAGCCCATCAAATATTTAAAAGGATTTTAATTTAAAGTTGCTCATATCACATGGGGTCTAACATTCTTTATTGAGACACACGTAGGGACCATCACGAATGGGGTATTTACTGACTTATTTTATGTAATTGAACAAAACATGGAAATCGCACACACTTGTTAACCACCACAAACACGTTAAAGACTGTTGACTTAGAGATTAGGGAAACAGAAGCAGTCAAATTAACTCATTTCCGTTTTTAACGACTCATTCCTGTCCCAACTCTATAGGGTAGAACGACGGCCCAGGTCATTCAACCTAAAGTGAGCAAGGGAATGAAGTTGTTGCTAACTTCGACGCTTACCCTTTCATTCTAATTTTCAGGTTTCATAGTTACATTAGCTGATTAGCTGGCCGGCTCGGTTGTGAATGGTCAACTGCTTAGAGATGTCCCGGCCCCTATTCTATAATGTACAATGTGTTTGAGCGCTGGCTAATAGAAGTGCAAGTGTTACATAGAACTAACAACACTAACATAGCTTTTACAATATGTCACCCAATGAAGATCCAAGTGAGGGAATTTATCTGTCACTGTTGGTTTTAGGGCTGCCCCCAATTAGTCGACTAAACGTTAGTCTGCTAAAATAGTCTTTTTTTTGTATTAGTCTATTAAACTAACAAACCCTGGGCAGCCTGAGATTGAATCGGCTGAATGAACGACTATTGGTCGACTTGAACAATCTTTATTCAAGAGCAGCCCTTGGTTTGTTCATGAAGCGCTGTTCCGCTAGTACATGAGGTTATGAAACCAAAGAAGGAGGACATTAAATGCAATCTCTACGATGTATCTAAAAGAAAAGTGTGGAAGCCCACCATCACCAGGTCAAATGTTGTTTTCCTAACTGAAGACCTACTTTGGCATCAACAGCAAACTGTCTTTTCCATGACACGTTTGATACACGACCAAACGGAATGTTACCCCTCACTTTGAGAGAGACCCATACACCAACATAAACAAGCTGCTTTTAGTGTTGGACAGGGATGAGTGTGTTGTGCTTACTTGGATGTTTTTCGGCACCACAGTGCACCACTGATCCATTAATGCATTAATGAAGGTCTAATCCTCTGCTGAAAAAAAATAAAAGCACAGAAGCCGCTGTTTCATAACAAAGCAACTGTGTTTCCTGAGACCTCTGTGTGGCCGTCGCCCAGCTGGGCTTCAAATCCGGCTTTAGGGCCCGCCCAACCTTTAGCTGCAGCTTTCTCCACAGTCTGAGTTGGACCGCTCTAGATTCCATTTCCTGGTTTATACCCTCTGTGACCCGTTTACTTATTTGTAGGATTGCACCAATGCACATTTCGCAGCCAATATCAATGTTGAGAATATAAATGTGGAAGATGGCAATGTTTTTCTCTAAATGTTGTTGTTATTGATTCCCCTTTTGTGCCAGGGAAACAAACACATCTTTAATCTAGCACAGATTCATACAAATAACTTAAAAAGCCTCTTTAGTCTGCTATACATATACCCACTCCATAAGAAGATTTGAGCATTCAGTGATGGTGTTCAACTCTGTGTTCTACATAACCTTTTCTCATAATTAAACAGCTGTATAACTAACTTAGAGGAGACTTATTATGCTTTTGAGGGTTTTCCCTTACCAGTAGTGTGTTACATAGGTTTTAGTGCATGTTAATGGTCTGCAAAGGCCAACATCCCAAAGTTCCCTTCATATGTAGGTAAACTTCATACTAATGAATAATATAGTCGATTATAAATGTATGCCACTTAAAAAGGTGGTTTAGAGCCAGTGTGGTGGCCAGAGAACAAGAAGGGACACATCATTCAAATATTATAATGGGAGGCTGTGACTCAGTGGATAGTGTGCTGGACTTCGAATCAGGGGATAGCAAGTTTGAGTCCCACTGCAGTCAGCATGTCGTCGTGTCCCCAAGACACTTCACCCCAAATTGCTCCTGAGGGGATTGACCACAGCACTGATTGTATGTAAATTGCTTTGGATAAAAGCGTCTAACAAGTGACATGTAATGTTATAAGACCAAATACACACAACTATGAGGAAGAACAACATTATTCTTGCTGGGTTGTTCTGCATCACTGATATACATTGCCCCATAGAAAAGAAAGTAATACGATACACATACAGTATGTTTTAATGTAACTGCACAGCTTGGGCATTAATGTAACGTGACTGCTGCAGTTTACATTTATAAAGTATTCCCTCAGTTGAAACTAATCTGTACCTCTCATAGATTGACTATAAAGGCACGCTACTTCCAAGAAATGTAACATAACCTGGTCCAAGCAAGGTATAATTGCAGCATGGCTTTCTGCACAACATAACTGGCTAACTCTCTAATCTGGCCTCCTGCTTTTCACTTAAAAGAATGTCTGACCTAATTATTCTGAATATATCAATACATATATGTCATACTCTGCTAAAACATGTTGAGCCAATGGCTTAAGCTTGTTATACAAGATGTATAAACTGAGAGAAAATAGCCTGTGTTTTAAAGGTTTAATAGTTGATCCGCTCTGTTTTTAAATTCTGTTTGTTGGCCTGTTACAGCAGCCGTCAGGACTGTCAGGCTTACAGCGTTGCTTCGCCTGCTTTACCCTCCATGGTCCCTGATGTTTGGAGCGGCCGTTCTCCAATTATCACACTTCCAGACCCGAACTTGCCTTGTCTTTAAACAAATGTGTAGAAAGTGTGCAGATCCAAGCCTAGGAAAAACAGCTTCTTAACAAAGAGCATTATATCGTCTCCGTCAGAGTTCTCAGTATCTTCAGAGTGACGAGGGGGTGTTGATTAACATCACAACTAGTTTTTTCAAGATTATTCACACATTTTGTGTTAAAGCTTTCCACTTCCTCTTAGTCAGATCTTTTGTCTAACATTCCCAGTTAAAGCTGTTATGAAGAAACGTCTACCATTTTCTAGCTGTTATTTAATTGAACACTTCTTTTATGTTATCTGGTTGGCGTGTCTATGCCTCTTGGCGCTCCAACACATTGTACGTGATTGGCTAAGGGGTGGCACATTAGCGGTTCACCAATCATAACAGAGTACATTACCTCAAGTACTCTACTTCAGTACAATTTTGCGTTACTATTACACAGTGAGTATTTTCATTTTATGCAACATTATACTGCTACTCTATATTTTCAAGGTCATTTTGTTCCTTTGCTTACTTTAGGTTCAGATTATTAATCTATTAAAAAAAACGTGTGATCAAAATACACTCACAGATGTGATAGGCACATTAATGTATCAATCCAGGTATTTATCAGAAAAGGCCCATTACACATAACAACTACTTTTGAAGGGGCCCTATTATACTAATGCTCAAGTTCATATTTGTATGTTGTGCCTCTGTGACATGTTTACATGCTTTAATGTTGAAAAAGTGTTTAATTGTTCTCATCTCTAAACGGTCACAACAGAGCAGGCCAGCTAGACTGGGCTCTGGTTTCAGACAGAGGGTGAAAAGAGGTGCTGCAGCACAGGCAGTATGAGAATATTAAAGAGTTTTTGACCATTAAAGCATGGAGACATGTCCCAGTAGAGGCACTACATACTGATATACACCTGAACATTAGCAGAGTAGGGCCCTCGTTTAAATTAATTTCCAACAGGATGAGAGAGAGGGTGATTATAGGACAATAGAGCCTTTCAACAAACCAATCAATATCAAGTTAAGCGAGACAAACTTCGCATAGGTTATGACGACACGATGTAGGTCTGTTATGTTATTTAGTGCTCTTGCTTTGGATACAACTTTCTGCCAATTCAATGTGAAGTGTATTTGTGTAGAGTGAACCCAGTAAGAGGGCTGCATAATAGTTTTGTATTGATAGTTGGGACCTAAAGAAAATGTGACACACTCACATTAAACGTCTATACTGAACTCCATACATAATACTCTGGCTCTGAGAAATGTGATATACATCCGAATCTAAAAATATATATCTCTGAAATATGTTCTCTGCCGCTAACACTCATATACTGTAGGTCGCTGTCGACACATTGTGCCTTAATGCGTCAGGCAAGGCTGCAGCATTGGGTCATTTGAACAAAAAAAACCATATTATATTAATATGTCCATATTAAGGAAATATGTCATTAGCTGAAGGGCATTCTGAAATTTAGGTCAGAGTATCTATTTACCTGCTGTCCTATTTACAAGTTTAAGTTTGATATATTCCTACCAAGTTATTTCGATTTTTTTATGAGTTTATTTGTCACACATCATTTGGGATCAAAAACACTGCAAACACAACGCTGCAAGACGCTCAAAACACAACGGAAACAAGGACACTAAAAAGTGATGCACACATCTGGGACCGGAGCGTTTGTTGACGTTCAGGGATTATAAAGCTGGCAAATTGTAACTGTTGGCAGTCAGTCTGTTTCATAATTCTCTGTGTTTTGTCAGTATATTTGAATGGATTAGGTTAGCTACGTAAGCTAGCTAGCTTACAGCAGATATTCAATAATGTAAGAATGAATTATGCAATCACATTTTTTAAATAAGCCAATCAAATGTATATTTGAGGGCACAGTCACAGTTGGCCAAATGTATAATGCCCAAACTTCAACAAGCGCTCCGGTCCCAGCTGTGTGCATCACTTTTTAGTGTCTCCGTTTTGTTTTGAGGTACTTGCAGCGTGTGTTTATTTGCAGCGTTCTTTTAGTAAACACTGCGCATGCCTTTTCCAGTTGGTGAAGATGCTCCCTCATTTGGACGTGTTTTGGCACATTTGTGTTTTTTATATTTGCATCATCTTTGAAAGTGCTGCGCGTGTTTTGTGCCGCTATAGCGCGTTTGCACCTCTCATCCACCGTACAAAACTCCCAAGTGTTGGAAAATGTGAGATTCTCTGCATCTTCACTATTATTAGAGAGTTTGCGGCTCCCCTTGTTGTCGGAGTGTTAGTCAAAAAAGCTTTGTAGAGAACTATATCCCATATCCGTCTGGTGTGAGCTCGCAGGATTGCACAAGGCATTATTTGAAGTCTTGTGTGAACATAAAAGTCTGCTCATAAAAGTTCCCCGCAGTGAAAACGACCTAAATAAACACAGCCCGTGAAAAATAGTTCATCTACCCTTTCTCAATATGGAAGCCAGGGACAGGGAGGCATTATAGGGAGAGGATACCTGAGGAAGGGACGTTGTGGAGTGGAAGAGCGCAGCCATTTGCTGGATGTTTCGGTCCAGAGTGCATTACAGCAGCATGAGTGGATGCATTTTAAGCAAGACCTCTGACACTGGTAATGTTACCGCCTTACTCTATTCACTGGGAGTGGGACTAATAACCCCAGTGCCTTGTCACTCAGTCAGATGTTAAGCCACTTGTTGTAAAAAAAAGCATCATTAATACTTTAGATTCTCTGTTGCTTTTGCAATACTGGCACTCTCTTACATTCTTTGTTTGGCTGCCAGTGGTGCTTTCGATCTCCAGTCTTCACGCAGATATTCGATCAACTCAAATATTTTATATATATCTTGCATAATGAAAACAACTGTAAAGAAGGTGCCTGCTATTCTGGGATTCACACCCTACTTTCGTGTGGCAGTTTAATCTAAGTTTGATCATATATCCAAATATTGATTGAGCTTTATTCATTTAATTCACCTTATCTTTTGAGCTATGGAAAGATTATAAGACATGTAGCTGCTGTAAACAGAAATCCACTCTTGAACCCGTTGCTCCATCTTACCTTGAACCATCTAATATAAACTTCCACATGCAGAAACAACACATAAAACAGTTGGATTCTATACAAAATAACATATTGAAAATAGACTATATGTCAGTATGACGTTACCCACTGCTTTCGATTTGCGTTTGTAACCTCTAATTTGTTATTTTGGAACTATAAATTACCAGAGAAGGTTGAGATAAGTGCAACCAAATGCTGGACAAGACATTTTAGGATACTAAAAAACCTTAACCGTCGATCGAATGGTTTGAAACCAAACCAACCTTTAGTGGCTACCTGTCACAATTGAGTCATTTCCAAAAGCATACCCTGCTTTATTGCTTATTTTACTCCAAATGGAACCATCATTTACAAAAACAACAACATGCTGTATTGAAGAAGGCTTGGAACTACTTGGGACCACAAACTCATAAGGACATTTTTTGCAGGATAAATCCAAGTGAGAAATATTTTCATTTTCTCCTAGACTTCTATTCAATATGCGTTATAAAATATGCACTGAAAAGCTTAATTATGGGTAAAAATGTACACTTGTTGACACATCAACATTTAAGGATTCAGGATATAATTGTTGTAATGGCACCAATGTCTAAAAATGTCAAACAATACCTAACTAGATTCTTTATGTCGACTTAGCATTTTACCACTTCCGGTTCCATTGTCTCAAGTCAACGGTTTTTTGACGTGTTTGTGGTTAGAAGCCTGTACAAAAATTGGAAATTCTACAAGCTGAAGAATTTGTTCTCTGACATAAAATAACTCTGTAAATATTCCACTTGCGAATGTCTGAAGTTTCTATGGGTCATCAAACTGTGACTAAATGGGACTACTAAACGTCATTACGCCGACATGAGTCCGCCTTTAGCTTTGCGGTGGTGTTGCGTAGCCATGCCACAATGATGTATTTGCGTTATGCATCAAAAAGTCTTAATATGTGAAGATTATCCAGCTGAACACAACGTGTTAAGTATATAAACATGTGTTTGCTACAGAGCTTATTTTCTCCCATATACGGACATCCAATGGGGAAATCCAATCTTATTTTGATGAAGGAATCCCTTGCCATGCTAACTTAGTGCTTCGCTTCACAGGGAAGTGAACCTTTGTCGTTTTCATAATAACCAATCATAGTACATATGAAAAACAAAGCACTCCATTTGTAACATATCAGGAAACCGTATAGTTAACCTTGTCTTTTTCTTGTGGATTAATTGTTGCGAACATTTATTTCTGACTGGGGTTTAATGATCCTAATTGCTGTTTGGTGAAACAAAATGGAAAGCGCCCGCAGAGTTTTATTTCTCACTGAAGATCTGAGGTTGGAGACTGTCCTTTTCATTTATTGTCTCATAATGTGGGCGTACTGAAGCCCTTTGAGACTTTAACCAGGATAAAGGGCTATGCAAATAAAGTTGACTCAGAGGGAGTGGATGTGTTTAAAGCTCCCACTCTTCATACCGTTCACTGTTGTGGCTTTTATTTATGTAAAGCTTGTCGTACGTCTCCTTTGAGTTGTGTAGAGATTCTATATTTATTTAGAGGGGAAACTCATCCTTGCTGACATGTACTCCCTCTCTGGATTTTTTTTAAATCAGCGTTGCCTTTTTGTCACACGCTGAGCTCACCATCTGCTGCTCCTGCAGCACCATCAACGTCCTTAAAAAGTCATTGCTGTATTTTTAATTATCTTCGTTTAATCACCCCTCTCTTCAGGGAGATGAAAGGTTATTAAAAAAGGAGGCCGCATGGGGGAAATATTCGAAGAGCAGCAGAATACTGTATGCTAATATAGACAGCCATGACTGTTACGTCTAGGTCCTGTTGTCCTTGTGCCATGTGCTTTCCCATTAACTGTTAGCATTTATTCATGATTAATCACAAGTTGAACATTCTTGTATTTTATTGGAAGATAAAATGAATACATGTGTTGTGTTGTAAAAAGAAAATGCATGACAAACTCGTAAGATAAATCAGAGTTAGGTTGACTTCATTACAACATGATTTATGAATTATTGGCCTAAAGTCAAATCATTTTTCTCTTAGCTAAAGCATCGATAAAGCCGCTGTCAGGGAGAGCTGCTGTGACATTCTGCTTTGGTTTATTGGCCCGTGGTTCGGCACATTTCCGTGTTGGTATTACAGGAGGATGTTAAGGGCAAATTTGGTAATGTGATTAATTTGCGTACATTTGTATTACGGTTTCCAGATTGTTTTGAAGTGTGTTAACAGGAGGGTTCTTTCAGGGCTATTAGAGTGTTCATGCTGGGTAGTTGATTTTGTTCAAAAAAAAAGATGCGCTGATACATGTATATAGACGCCTCTTCCCAATGTGAGTCAACGAGAAAAAGTCCCAATGATGTCACAGACTGACACAGGATTTGTAGTACCATCGTTTGGCCCCTACGGACATTTGCTTCATCATCTGGCCCACCCTGGTGATTATTCAACCGCTTAGAAATGCCCCTTAGTTTAGTTTATTTATTTTTTTCGAGTGTGTAAAACCAAAGAAAATACAAATGAAACAAAAGGTGATACAGACATGATACAGTACTATACAAATGAATGCAATAACAAAACGAAATATTTAATTAATAATTGAATAATCTGTAGTATCATTGTCTGATATCAATAAACAACAAAGCTTTAGCTAATTACACGTCCCCTTCCTTAGCCTATCATGTACAATGTGTTGTAGCGTGTCCAATAAAAGTACAACCTCTTAATTCAGGTATAAGTTGGGACAAGATTGCTATATTGCATTCTGTTTGTTTTTCCATATTTTAGGATGAGCAATATCTTGTCACATTCAGCAGGACGTGCTCAACATATATTTGTAGCAAAAGTGAATATCCTTCGCATTCATCCCAGTAAATTGTCTGTGGCAGTGTGGAAAAATCTATGTAAGAATCAATGTATCTTTCTTCTTAGGTACTGAATGGATTTACAACTTCCACATTTTTATTTATTTATTTTTTTTTTACAAAAGATTCTACTGTACTTTTATGATATTTATCCCTCAGACCAAGTTCATCGTTAAGTAAAGATTTATTTATTTAGAAAATATACGTTTTTCAATGTTATTTTGTGTAAAAAGTATTTTTGGAAATTGGCAAGTTTTGGGAATAAAAAGGCAGTAAGCCCAAAAATGTATTGATTTCATCCAATAATTTGCCCCATTGCCTTTATCATATCAGACTGGAGATGACCCTGAAATAAGCAGCCATCATATATGTACTTTAAGCGGCCATATTATGCTTTTTGGGTTCTCATTCATACCATTCACTTCGATGTCTCACTATGGGATGCGCCTCCCTGCGTATACCCCAGAACCATCAATCTCATTACTCCAATCCTGATTGGCTGGTGAGTGCACCAAGCTAGTCAGGACAATACCTTTTCTTGTCTATATATATATATATATATATATATATTTACATCTGCAACAACATAGATCATACAGATCTGGTATCAACATTTTGAATTTCTAAAGGAAATGTTCCAAACTTGTCACTCAAGTTGTTATCAAAGGAAAGTCATGTATCTATGCCAGCCTAAATGTGCCAACACTTCCTCTTCCTCCTCTGCAGCCTGCCATTGACAGTCAGAAAGTCACATGAGATTAGAGAGGGATGCAGCAGAAATATGTAGCGTGAAGAGGTGATGTATCTTCAAACTGAATACTGACGCACAAACACTCCTCCTTTTCCGTGTGAGAATAAGGCTTGTTAACATTCATGTGCTGAGTTCCAGTCTCTCACACGTAGCAACGTCCTCCATTATTGAGCAGTTGTAAATGCTTTGAAGTTGTGCTGTTTGGGGAGTTTTTGTTCCAAAACAGGCTAGGAGCGGGAACGTGAGGCTTTGAAAGGCAGAAATCTCAGCAGCTGGTTCAGTAATTGCTGTGCCATATTGATCAACATCCTAGAGTGTTTACTCTATGCAACGGTTAAAGGATGATTCAAGACTTGCAGTAAATAGACAATACTGCAGCAGTGAACACCATCAGCCTGCTCTGCTCTGTCATTGAAAACATGGTCAAGGTGACAGAGAATCTAATTGACGCTCGGCTCGACCCCACTGATTCCCCCAGGATGTTTTACACCATCACCACCACCACCACACAATTACACCAAAGGCTCCGGCTCTCGTCTCATTAGCATTTGACCTCGTGGGCGATGCAAAGCTGCTTCATCTAATGCTTTTAATGGCCAGAATATATTCTGCGTAATTAAATTAATGTGTTGCCGTGCTTCTGTGGCCCGATAACGTAAGAACAATTTCATGGCAGCATCAGCATTAAATTGGTTTGTGAAAGGCTGGTTTGTTTTTTTAATTGGTATCAGAAGCAAGTTTTTTAAATGTCCCATACATGACGCATCTGTTCTGTAAAAGCATGAGCTCATCACAGAAGAACAGGAGCAGAAGGACTAACACTGTCATATGAAACATGGTTACAGATCCTATTTAAAACAGGTTTATTCAGTATGGTCCACATGATCATTTTGGTTGTTTATTACAAAAGTAAAACGAAAGAAATTAACACAATATTTTTTTTAGAATGGGTTGACAAACTGAAAACAATAATGAAGTTGAGAGTTGTCATAGCAGATTAAATGCTTCATACTTGCTAAAACTCCAATAATTGTACAATTCAAAGTCTACTGCATATGTCAAATGTAATTTATAGAGCGGTGCTTGAATGGGTCCTTAACCCGCAAAATAGTTAGCATTTAAATCCTTCCAGTTTCCCTCTTAAGACTACTAAACATCATCACACCGAACATTAGCATCCTTTAGCTAAGCAATGGTGACATGCCACCATTTTATCACTTTAGGTTCCCTCGTCTCGAAGTCAAAGTTTTTTCAAGAGTTTATGTAGATGCCTAAAATAAAATCGGAGTTTAGCACAATCTATACGGATTGTAACGGTTTGTTCTACGACATGAAATGGGTCAGTAAACAACCCACTCATGATCTCTAGCTTAGCGTTGGTGACACGCAGCTTTGTGACCACCGCTGACTGTGATGCAGTGTTTCTGTTAGCTGGTATGTACCGGACATCGACCAGAAAACCTGTAGAAGTCAGACACATTTAAATCTCTCTGCTCACATTGTCAGGTAAAAATAATTAGCTGTAAGTACAATTTTTAAAGTGTATTCAAAAAGTATGGAAATGAATAATAATTTCAGTTTGCATTTAGGGCTGGACTCAAGGCTGCACATAGACCAAAAAGTAAAAAAAAAGCTTTTACATTTTTCAAAGACACAACTAACCCTAATGTCGATACAAATTTGGTTGATTTGGGGTAAAAGTTTCAATATTATGAACTGGCGGTAATTTAGCTGTATACTGTTTACAATATATTACTTGTTTATCATCTCTTGTACATAATCACATATTTACAACAGGGAATGCACTACAAGTGCATGCGATGCACCCTGGTGACCAGACGTTTGCCGACTTTCCTGTTGTGCAGATTCTGGCATGGGAGACTTTATTAACAGCAGTTGCATATCCTTCCAAACAAGCCATCTATTGTAGATTTTGTAGAACATTTTTGTGATTACTAGTATTGAAATGTGAAGCACAATGGTTGTAAATCTGACATCAGGGATTATCATTTTGAGCCTTGAAAACGCAGCCAGACATTTGAAGCATTTAGCTGATATTTATTCAGAGCAGATTAGAATAAGCCTTAAATCGTGGTTCACCCACATCATAAGCAACAATTACAAAGGTTAAAGCTGCATCATTACCAAGCCAACAAAGGTTGCCCCCTCTGAATGTTGACAAACACTTAGAGCTGCACCAGAGGCCTGTACGACGAATCCAGTTCAACATACCCTGGAGATGTTTGAGTTAGCTGGTTTACCTAATCCAAAACAAACGCGCTCTAGCTAAACGGTCCTACGACGCTGGTTATCAACTCGGTAACTCAAGCCAGGGTTTCTCTGTCCGGCTGAGAGCGCGTTCACATGAAAGGGGCGGGGTTAGCAACATTCGACCAATCACAAACATGGACAAGCGTACTCACAGCGCAGCGTCATACTTCCTGAATGAAAAGTAAACTATAATATTAGTCAAATATGAAGAAGTTAAACTTTAAACATCCATGACTTAAACACTTTATCCAGGATAAAAGCCACATAGTTGCACCTGCAAGGTGAATACAGCTGGTAAAAGAAAAAGTGTTTGAATGCGTACATTAACAGGTTTATGATATCACTGCCCCGTCTAAGACACGAGTGGATCTGACTTTAATTACATTTGACTCGAGTGTTTCGTCAACTTAATGTGTTGCTTAAAATAATACTTCTGCATACAGTATGTGACACTGAGTGTTGCACGGCCAGATACGGCTCAGCTGACTCAGATAAGGAAATATATGATACATTATGATGTGATATGAATGATAATGGGACACATCGACGTCTGCACTCAGTGCCGCGGACTGTAC
Organism: Gobionotothen gibberifrons; assembly: GCA_943591055.1. NCBI lineage: Eukaryota > Metazoa > Chordata > Actinopteri > Perciformes > Nototheniidae > Gobionotothen > Gobionotothen gibberifrons. The sequence goes on along the minus strand of CALSBZ010000009.1, from coordinate 814,961 downwards.
GTAATGTTACTTTGATCCGGTTACTTATGTTGTGGTGGATATTTAAGTAAGCTTTCTTAATGCTAATGTTATAATAGTTAGATTGCTCTGAAGATGGAAGGTGATATTCTAAGAATTTTCACATTCACACAGTCAGTTGATTTTTGCCGGCCGTCTTTCCTGCAACGGCAGTTTTTCTGTATTTCCTTTCTCCTGTAATGTGACTTGATAGCTCTAAACTCCGCACACGGAGCTCTGATTGGTCAGCAGGCAGTGCTTTCACTGAGTTGATCTCTTATCCTGGAACCTAACCTGCTCCGGACCAGGGGGGTATACTACGAAGCAGGATTTTCGTTTAGCAAGATAACTTCTGGGATTTCCGGTACTACGAAGCTGGTTCACTTTTTAGCGGGCTTGATCTCCATGGTGACTTATCCTGGAACCTAGTCTGTGCTCCGAAGCAGGATATGTTACAGGATAAGGGATCAACTGTGCGGAGTTGTTCTTCTTCTTTGCTTTAATGGCGAATCGCTTCCACTTGGAGCATATATCGCCACCTACTGTTGATTTATTTAATGTATAAACTGCCCGTATTGTTCATGTAGAACAGTGTTCACGTAAGCCTGCACATTGATTTTATTTTTCATTGAATGTAACCGTTTCAATAAGGATACATCTATTACAGGTTGAGGTAGAAACCATGGTGGAACAGCTGATAACAACAGTGTGCAGAGTTTAAAGCGATCAAGTCATATTACAGGATAAAGGAAATACAGTTTAAACTGCCGTTGCAGTTCAAATCACCGACTGTGTGAACGTGAAAATGGATAGAATATAACCTACCATCTTCAGAGCAATCTGACTATTATAACATTAGCGTTAAGAAAGCTTACCTGCCACAACATAAGTAATCGGATCAAAGTAACATTACGTAGCCTACAGTCCGCGGCACTGTGAGTGCAGACGTCAATGTGTCCCATTATCATTCATGTCACATCATAATGTATCATATATTTCCTTGTCTGAGTCAGCTTCTTGAGCCATATCTGGCCGTGCAACACTTACAGTGTCACATAGGCTACTGTATGCAGAAGTATTATTAAGTTGACGAAACACTCGAGTCAAATGTAATTAAAGTTAGATCGTGTCTTAGACGGGGCATATCATAAACCTGTTAATGTACATGTACGCATTCAAACACTTTTTCTTTTACCAGCTGTATTCACCTTGCAGGTGTAGCTATGTGGCTTTTATCCTGGATAAAGTGTTTAAGTCATAGATGTTTAAAGTTTAACTTCTTCATATTTGACTAATATTATAGTTGACTTTTCATTCAGGAAATGACGCTGCGCTGTCAGTACGCTTCTCCATGTTTGTGATTGGTCTAATGCTCCAGATACCACCCCTTTTATGTGAACGCGCACCTAACTAGATAGGACACGGCTGGCTTGAGCGAACGAGATGTTAGCCAGCGTTGTAGGACAGTTTAGCGAGAGCGGCTTCGTTTTGGATTAAGTCAACCGGATAACTCAAAACTTATCCAGGATAGGTTGAACTAGATTCGTAGTATACCCCCCTGGTTAGCCGTTCAGCATAAGTTACCATGGAGATCTAGCCCGGTAAGAAGAGAACCAGCATCGTAGGACCGGAAACCCAGAGTTTTCCCTGAAGTTAGCCCGCTAAGCGACAATCCGGCTTCGTAGTACAGGCCTCTGGTGTATGAAAAATGCTATACAAATTAACTTTTAAAAATAAGTAAAAGACAAATACAAGGTTAAGTCCACATTTACAGAAGGTGTGATTTTGAAATTTTTCTTCATTTTATTTGTATTCTTTTCACAGTGGGACTCTGAAGCTGAGAGATATTTGACCGCATGAAGAGGCCAAGTGACGGGACACCGGTCCTCACCTAGAACTCTCCCACGAACCAATCGTCCCCCTCCCCAGCCCCTGCATGGACATGGTGAGCTTTGTCTTATATATTGTGTGTGTATGTACCTTGGTCAAACGTAACAAGTAAACTGATCACGTCTCTAGGAAGCAATTCATTTGAAGCTAATGCTGCAAATTATCGCTTTTTTTTAAGTTGTTTCGTCATGGTTAATTGCACTTAATGTAAGCTAAATGCTTAATGTAATAGTATGTAATGTTCTTAGTAGGGATGCTCCGATCGCCAATTTTGGGGACGATCGCCGGAATCAGTATCGGCCGATACCGATCCGATCGAGTGGGCGGGACCTTAAAAATCAGTTAATGGGGCATAATTATTACATTCAAATGATGTACATTATTCAAGTTTACATTAACTTTGGATAATAACACGGGAGAAATGAGCGGAAGCGCTCTCTTTTCCTCTCTCCCTCTCTCTCTCTCTCTCTCTCCCCCCCTCTCTCTCTCTCTCCTGACAGCCTGTCAGTATCGTCTCATGCAGCTCACTGATCCAGTAATGAGTGACCCGACAGTGAAGAATAAATATATTTATAACTAGTTTAGCTTGTTCCTGAGGTAGATAAAATAGCTAAGTGTGTTACAGTAGGTCTAACTCTTGTGTGTGTTTCGCTCCGCTCACCGGTCCGTCACAGCGGGTGGAGCTGCAGGATTTCTGCTTCACACACATTGCATACCGCTATTTTATTGTCTTTTTCTGACACCTGCCAGACCGGTGAAGCCATTTTGTTTTGCCGTGCACAGAGAAAAGTGTCATGTATTTTACGTCATCATTTTACGTCATGCGATCGGCTCTCGCGATCGGCATTTTTAGAGAGCACCGATCGATCGGCAGAGAGTGAGTATCGGCTGATATCGATCGGCGGCCGATCGATCGGAGCATCCCTAGTTCTTAGCCACTAATCATTTCATATTTTAAATAAACCCATACTACCTGACCATTCATCCGATAAACTACATTTTGAGTGGAAGAGGATACAACTAGTAACTTCATACTGTAGCTCATAGGAATGGAAGGGATCTCTTTATGGTGTATTCCAGGCCATAGAAGGTTTTTAGCTTATCGTGTTTTATAAACTCAGTAAAGGTTTATTTTTGTTCCCAAGCCAGTAGCTGATTAAGTTTGCCATTTGCAGACAGCTCAAGCATTGGATTATCAGTCAGACCAAATAATGAATTGTAGGGATATTAGACGGTTTGTGGCAGCAGAATAACAAGAGGTGTGCCAAAACACTTGATGTTGATTTGTCTCCTTTGTCAGATCCTGATGAGTATTAGGCCCGCACACAAAATATCCCCAAGGAGTCCCTTGATCACATGGCAACAGTCATGTTATCCTTAGTAGTGGTGCGTTAGCGAGTATTAACAACCTCTGAAATGTCCAAATTCACTAATCAGAATCGAGTAACTAAGTGTGTAATAATTCCTATTTAAATACTTTGCTGTAGTTTTAAATCGGAATTGTGACTCTTTTATATATGTATATGTTTATATATTTCAATACCTGAAAATGTGATTTTCCTATAATACCACAATCAACGAGACAAGACATTGGGTTTCTTCAGGTGATTTGATGTGTGATGACTCTATGCTTTTGTCCCTTTTTTAAATCCACAGATACACCAAAAGTTCAGTTTTTTTGTTGGTCTTTTGCTGCATCCGAAAGATCAGAAGCCTAATAGAGATTTCTAAAATAACTTGCCTACTGCAAAGGTTTACAAAGAAACGAAAAATCTCCAGAGGTCAAAACTCCAGCAATATTGGCGGTTTAAAAAATGTATTTACTCTGAGATCAATGCAATTCAGCTGTTGGCCTTCATCAAGGCCATCATACAACAGAGTCTCTTTGCGTTGCCAATGGTTATGTGCTTAAGATGACCCTGTTAAAAGTCACATGTTGGAATGCTTTAGTATAAAACATAGGTTGTCCTTTATACTACAAACGTTACTTCAGTTTTCAACAAGGTCAATCAAACATTTTAGATATTCGAGTTTACATGGTGGTTGTGTCATATTCTAGAAAGCCTTCAATTTGAATTAAGCAGTTATGGAAGAAGTACTCAGATCCTTTACTTAAGTCAAAGTAAAATTACTGCAGTCTACACATACTCCATTACAAGTTTATGACAAATTCTGACCCTACTGTCCGAATGTCGCAGCAGAAATGGAGAATCATCAGACCAGGCCCATTATTGTCCAGTTTGGTGAGCCTGTGTGAAATGTAGCCTCAGTTTCCTGTTTTAAACTGACAGGAGTCAGATTGAGGAGGAACAATGCGGATTCCGTCCTGGTTGTGGAACAACGGATCAGCTTTTTACTCTCGCAAGGATCCTGGAAGGGGGAGTATGCTTATCCGGTCTACATGTGTTTTGTAGACTTGGAGAAGGCGTATGACCGGGTTCCCAGGGAGTTACTGTGGGAGGTGCTGCAGGAGTATGGGGTGAGGGGGTCTCTACTCAGGGCCATCCAATCTCTGTACTCCCAAAGCGAGAGCTGTGTCCGGGTCCTCGGCAGTAAGTCGGACCCATTTCCGGTGAGGGTTGGCCTCCGCCAGGGCTGCGCTTTGTCACCAATCCTGTTTGTAATATACATGGATCGGATTTTGAGGCGTAGTCGTAGGGGAGGGGGTCTGCAGTTCGGTGGACTAAGGATTGCACCACTACTTTTTGCAGATGATGTGGTTCTGATGGCTTCATCGGTCTGCAACCTTCAGCACTCACTGGATCGGTTCGCAACCGAGTGTGAAGCGGCTGGGATGAGGATCAGCACCTCCAAATCTGAGGCCATGGTTCTCAGCAGGAAACCGATGGACTGTCCACTGTCCAAGTTATTTTTGGTAAAACTAATGAAAACTATAACAAAAAAAAAATAACTAAAAAAAATAACTAAAAAAATATTTTAAAATAAAAGTTTTTTTTTTTTTATGTTTTCAAATATAATTGTTGGGAATATCTTAGGCCCTAAAGGGCTCTGACGGCTCACCACTGGTTATATGTCATCCTCTGAAGTGGTTTGATAGAAAGAACATTTATTTTTATTTCTGTGTGTGTCAGATTGAACTGAATGGCATCCACCGACAAACCCCGCAAAGCAATTAATTAAATCAGTGAACCTCATTACTATGTAATTGCAGTGCGAGCCTCAACACCCAGATGTCTCGTAGGTAACAAATAAACAAGCCTGACGTGGCGCGGTCATCCAGAATCAGTGTTGAGGCCATGAAAGTCCTAATCTTTCATTTAGATCTTGTTAATGTTTGTGTGTACGTTTTGTGTGTTATGGCTCTTGACAGCGGCCACACTTGCCTGTACACAGCCTCGAATGCCCCCGGCAGTTCAGCGAGAGATTAGCTAGGTCGTGATGAATGACCCTCGCAACTCCAGCACAAGCCCCCGGGAGTCATGGCCATGAATTATTAAAGCACCATCATAAATAACTCACCGTAATGAGGGTGTGCTTACACGCTGCGGGCGGGGAGAGAGGCAGGAGAGGAAAAAGGGGATCGGGAGTTGAAAAGGAATGGGTGACGGAGAGAGATAGCAGTTTGACCTTGGACTGGAAGCCTGGTTTGAAGCCTTAGGGGAATTCATCCACAAAAAACACACTGGACGCTGCACTAGGTCAGAAACCAGAGGAGAGTGTGAAGTCCACCGTAGACGGACCACTTTTGGACAAAATATCCTCTCCATTAAAGGCAGCTCATTGTGGAATAGCCTCCCAACTGAGATACAGGATTGTCCCACTCTCAATAGTTTTAAAGGCCAACTAAAAGAATGTTGAGAAACAAACAGACGTGCAATCACCGCTAAATGCACTTTAACAGGGGTATCTCCTCTTGCACTTTATGTAGCTCTTGTATTTTCTCTTGCACTTGTCGTTGCTGCTATATTGTACTGCCATGTGGTAAATACTTGTGTGTGCTGCTCTTGCTCTTTTGCACTTTTTGCATATCATGTATTTGTCTTTGCTATGTGTATAATTGTCATGTTCTCAAATGTTTTATGGGACTGCGGATGGAAATTAGCTCCAAGCTAAAATCCGGCATATTTACACTATTTGCATTTTCTTGTTTTAAGTGTTCATTGATGTGCATTGTCCCTGCTAAATAAACTATTAAATGAAATGAAATGGTTTGATGCTCGTCTGACGGGCGCTCGTCTGACGACCATAGAGCAAATTTTGCACATCATCAGCCCTTTTTATTCCTCTCTCGCTCTATCCCTCTAAGTCAGGGGTGGGGAACCTTTTTCCTCTCAAGGGCCATTTCAATTTTTTCAACATCCTCCGAGGGCCGTACAAATGATTGACCTCTGCTTAAAAATACTAAAATCACAGCCCATTCATTTCGCCTTTCTTTCATGCTGTGTAAAGAAAAAGCAAGCTCTTAATCCAGATACCTTACCATGACTCGCGCATGCATGCACGTGCACGGTTGTGGCATGACCACCCAAACAGAAAGATATGGACACAAGATGTGTGCAAATGTATTTAGTATCCTATCCATGTGAACATGATTTAAGTGGGGGGGGGACCTAACCTCCTCTAGGGGGGTCCAGGGGCATGCTCCCCCGGGAAGATTATTTTTTAAACTTGAAGTTAAAAGCATCAATCTGGTGCACTTTGAGAGCAACATTAGGAGATCTATGGATACATCTCTCAACATCCATATGAAACAGAACTGTAAGCAGATTTTATTTTTCTTTATCGATATTTTACAAATCACTCTCCTTTCAAACTGTATTCTTGTTTATTAATAACAACTTCATAACGTCATATTTTATACCTGTTTACTTTATTCTCTTATTTTTTTATAACTATAATGATTATATCAAGATGTGCCTTTACCTCACTGGTTGTAGAAGCTTCTTATATTCGTTAGCATTGCTAGCTAACCAGATGCTAATAACAACAACGTTTTTGACTGTATGATCAGTATGACAGATGAGCAGATCGCCACTGGGCTTACAACTAAAGGCACAGCCACGCAAAAACTGCGGCATGTGTACGGCTCCTTATGGGTACTGACATTTGTGAAGTCCCGGCCCGAAGCGGCGTTCTGGTGTGCAGCTCCGTCAGCACTACACCCCTGTCAGACCAGACATATACCACGTGATGACACGTTAGGCTTGTGTTGTGTTCAAGGACCCTGACCTTAGCCAGGAAAAACAGGCACTCGCTTGTTTAACTTGTTTGCGGTCTAGATTTCTTAAATGTTTTTCTTTTTTGCGAGTGCTTATAAATTACCTCGAGGGCCGTACCAAATGGTCTCGCGGGCCGTATACGGTTCCCCACCCCTGCTCTAAGTACATGTCATAAATGTTAATGTTAAAGGTCCCATGTCATGCTTTTCCGGTTATTACCCGTCCCCTTGTGTGTTATGTAGCTTTTTATGCATGTAAACGGTCTGCAGATGGGGGTGCTGCAGCCCCCTCAGCTAACGCCATTGTAACACATAATCACTGATGTTCCGCTGTAACAGTGGACTCATCAGAACAGAGTGGGCGAGCTGACTAATCAGAGCACAGTGGGCTCACAGGGAGGAGGGGCAGGAGCTCCAACAAGCCGTGTAGGACAGAGAGTGAATACACATACTATACAGAGATGCTGTATGAGAAACCAATGTGAGTTTGGAAAATTGCACAATATACATCTATTCTAGTACACCTCAACAATGGAATAATGATCAGTAGAAATGGCCATGACATGGGACCTTTAAGTAACGTCGGATGTATCTGGACCACACAGAGATTGGCAGCAGTGCAGGTCCCTTCAGGTGTTGCTGTCATCGTGCACACTGTGATGAGCCTCGCTGAAAACAAACCCCTGCGTTTGCACGTCTGAGGAGGAAGTCGAGGGAAAACAACACCAGGCAGGCGTTGAATTAAAAACAGTGCGTTCAAGTTCAAAGACATTTATTTTGCTCTGGATTCCATACCAATTGCTTTGAAGAACGACGAAGATGATCATCTTTCTTTTGTCCCTCAAACCCGTTTTGTGATGTTTAAGTATGGAGGACCTTTAAAACAGATAAGCAAGTTGGTTTATAGCAGCTAAATAGCACCTGAATGTACACAAAATAACCTTCAACAATTACACAGCGTGCATTTGGAGGAAATTGGCATTTAGACTACAAAATATATGGCTAGACATTTCCTCAGTCTTTCCATCAGATCTACTTGCTGCAGAGATTTCCTCCCATTCAGCGATAAGGTCTAGGTGTTTCAGTGAATCCCAAGATGATCGATGGGGTTGAGGTCAAGGCTCTGTGCAGACCAGCTACAGGAGCACTATTGCGCTCATTTTCAGGTTTCATATTTGTATTTTGTGTCTATACTGTGACATGTTTCAGGGAGGCTGTGGCTCAGTGGGTAGTGTGCTGGACTTTGAATCAGGGGATAGCAGGTTCCAGTCCCACTGCAGTCAGCATGTCGTTGTGTCCCTGGGAAAGACACTTCACCACAAATTGCTCCTGTGGGGATTGTCCACAGTACTGAATGTATGTAAGTCGGTGTGGATAAAAGCGTCTAACAAATGACATGTAATGTAATGTTTCCATGCTTTAATGTTCAAAAAGGTCCTTATTTTGTATCATACTGCCTGTGCTGTAGTACCTCTTTTCATTCTGTCTAAAACGAGCGGTGTTGGAAGAGTAATTCAGATCTTTTACTTAAGTAAAAGTAAAAATGCTATGGTCTTAAAATACTCCACTACAAGTAAAAATACATACATAGTGGAAATACTGTGTAGATTCGTAGTACAGTACTGCATTATACCATATCAGCATCATGATGTGTTGTCTGGAGCTGTGTCATTGCGCTGTAGCATTAAGAGATATATATATATATACTTTTGTGGAATTATTGTGTTTAGGGCTCAAACCATCAAAAAACACCTCAAAGATTATTTTTGTATATTACATCCACATTTGGCTGACAAATGAGATATTCTGAATTGTCCTTAAGTTTTGAGCCTGAAACACAGTTCATGTGTTCATGTTTTCCTGTGTAAAAATAAATTCGATGTTTCCAAAACCAACCCTTTAAGGTCAAGGCCTTGTGGCAGTAAAGTTATGCAGTGTTGTCATAATTAATCGCAACATTTAGGGGACGTCAGGACATTTTGTCCGCCGAGCTACGTATCTCTGCTTCCTCGACACATGTCGGCTCTGAAGCTTTGAGAGCTTTGAAAGATGAAATAGAAGATCTTATGGTCTTTTTTACAGTAGAATACTTTATTTGTTCATTTATGTAGTTAGCAATTATATATGGAACCATGATGAACTTCCGAACAATGTTGGGTACAGAGAGCTCATGGGTAAATGAGTCATTCTGTTCAAAGACAGTTGGTATTAGTCCATAAGTTTTGATATAATAAACATCAGGTTCCCTTAATAAATCGGTACGTGCTCACTGACAAAAGTCAACGATATTACCACGGATGACATTTACGCTGATTAATGACAATGATAAGGAGGATAGACCAACTCAACGGTCACACGCTGTTAAGGCCACAGGTTTAATTCCCGCAGAGGTCCATGTTTCCTCTCTGGATGTCCTTGAGTTTCACTCTGAACCTGCTCCCGCTGTGGGATTCATACTGCATCAGCTGGAATGAAAACCTAAAATAAAAAATGACCATGTCTTTTTTTCTTCTCTCCTGAACCCAGAGGTCTCTCGGATCGTTTGCTAACGACGACCGCCATGTCATGGCCAAGCACTCCAGCATATACCCGGCACCAGAGGAGCTGGAGGCCGTCCAGACGCTGGTGTCCACTGTGGAGGGAGCACTAAAGAAAGTATCTGATTGGATGGATGGACTAAATAAATCCACCTCCAGCAATAATGAGGCTGGGGACATTCAAGTGGAGGCAGACGCTGCTGAGACAAAGTATGTCCTGCTGAATGTGCTGTTATTTTAGGGTTGTTTTAATGTTCATACCGTTCTGTCCAGAGAACATCTCTTCTTTGATTATAGTAAGATGGTCCTGCTCAGTGGGAAAGTTAGCTGAAATGTCTAGTTTTTCAGGTCTCATTATTATATTATCTGCCTCTACTCCTGTGACATGATTTAATGTTCAAAAAGGTCTTTATTTTTCTCATACTGCCTGTGCTGCAGCACCTCTTTTATCCATTTCCTCAATACAGTGCTACAGCCTTTCCCTCTTAAAATTGTGTTCTGCTGTAAATTATCATCAGGAGGGAACATGTGATGATTGGTTGATTAAACAAGCCCAACAAGAAATCATAAATCCTCAACGAGTGGCACGTTGCCTGAAAATACACACAGAGGTTCTGCACTCAGAAATCATCTCAGACAGGATACAGAGAGGAAGCTGATTTATAGAAATAAAACACAACCAGGAGGACAGAAAAAAACAAGTATATTGTATTGTTGATATATAGGAGGATGTCCAGTCAGCAATGTTTTTGCAAAGAGAATTACCAGAATGTCTCCAAGAAGAATCATTTAAAAAAAACCTAAGCAAAAAGTGTCAGTTCACCCAGAATACCAAAACATATATTTTTTCTTAAAGGGGCCCTATTATGCTCATTTTACAGGTTTACATGCTTTAATGATCAAAAAGCTCTTTATTTGTCTCCTACTGCCTGTGCTGCAGCACCTCTTTTCACCCTCTGTCTAAAACCTGAGTCAAATCTGCTCTAATTGGTTAGCTGGCTGGCTCTGTTGTGATTGGTCCACTAAAATAAACCAAGATTAGCATTAGCATGTATCTATAACAACCTATATGTTTTCTAAATGCAGTGGTTTATGGTAGCATTAAATGAAGTGAGCATAGCAAAGGCTCCTTCAACTAAAAGCAATAGGATTTTTTTAATGGATTTTAGAATATTGCAGAACATACGTTTCTGTTTAGATTAGATTCAACTTTATCAAACCAGAAAGTGCAAAGAGTAGGTAAAGTGTTAAATGTTCCAGTATCTGTGGCAAACACGTTTATAATATATTTTGTTCAGCAGGATAACCTTCACATATTTCCAACACATTTATGATTTTTGAAGCATAAATGCAATCGCCAGAAGTAAGAAGCTAACATTAGGCTAAACTAAAAACATGACAGTCTAAATCACCATCAGTAAGCTAAAGTCTGCCTTTGTTTGGTGTTATGATACACGATCTGCTCACTTGTCACTTGTTAGCAACTGTTACGTCCCGACTAGGGGAAGAGGAAAGCAACATACACCTGTTGGAATTGGTAATAATTATAAATAGTTTTATTGTATAGCAGGATAACAAAATGCCAGGCAAGCAGCCTGGAACAAACAAAAAGGCCACAAAGGCACCGGTTTAAATAACAAACTAAAGGAGACTCTTTAAATAAGAGCGTTCACAAGTTAATACCTAAACTTAACAAAAACTGCAAACACATAAACAAAAGAGAACCTCACTTCTAAAGTGGAAAAAGGAATAGGGCTAACAAAAATAGGCCGTAACAAAACACAGCCTGTGTACAAGTTAACCACAGTTACGTTGTACTTAACGATAAACAGATTCATAAACATAAACACACATATGCACACAACCTAGTTAACCACTGTTAACAGAACTAACACAGAGCGAGTGCCAACCTAGTTAACCACTGTTAACAGAACT
>CALSBZ010000009.1:773025-803413 GCA_943591055.1 Gobionotothen gibberifrons | reverse complement strand
CTAACACAGAGCGAGTGCCAACCTAGTTAACCACTGTTAACAGAACTCACACAGAACTTACACAAAATGTACTGAGAGTACCGAGAGACGTCTGACACAGATTCAGACCTCTCTCGACTAACTGTGATGCACACATTCTTGTAACAGTCCCCGGAAGGTGTGTGCAGGGATTGGAGAGTCGGCCCGACCTGCTCCAATCCAGATCTTCGGTCACGCCTACCGGGGGAGGGACAGAAAGCTGGCATCCAATGGCGTCTGGGCAACGGCACAGCTCATATACATATAACACACACAGCTGCAAACACTCACAGACAGGTTAATGAGCAGATGGAAGGCGGAGGCCGTAACAGCAACCGATACATAGAAGCTTCGGACATTTATGAGAGGGGTATTTATTGACATGCTTTATTTCGTAGAACAAAATGTGAAAATCTCGTAGGCTAGTGTTAACCACAGACCTTATTTCTGTCAAAAAAGGGGCTTAAACGGTAACTCCCAGATTTAGGACTCATTTAGCACCACTTTATATACGACCATCCCCTATGATTACTGTTAAAAAGAAAACTTTGACTTGATTTCCGGAGTTTAGGACTGATTACTGCACCACCCCATAGTTGCAATAGTTCTCAGCATGTATTTGTGTCAGTTTTTCTATGTGAACAGAATAATCTGATGCTGGCTGTCCTCCATCTTCCCTCAGGCCCGACCACACGCCAGCGCTTTGCGGGGTGACGCGTGTCGGTCTGGTGGCCAAAGGCCTGCTGATCAAAGGGGACATGGACCTGGAACTGGTGCTGATGTGCAGGGAGAAACCCACCAAAGTGCTGCTATACACCATCAGCGCCAACCTCCCCCTGCAGATCCAGGTACCCGCAGCCCACCTGCTGCACTGCAGTGTTCAGCACTGTGCATCCAGAATGAGCCATCAAAGCACCACAGAGGAAGCAACCTTGGTGCTCTTTAAAAGGCTTCTTTGTGATACTAGCTTCAGTGGAAATACTTGTCCACAGAGAACAAGTCAGGTGACATGAAAAAAAGACATACCTGAAGATCAGAATAATAATACTAATGGCACATTTAGTGGACTTATATATTCTAAATGTAGCTTAATTTGCATTGTGCGACACTATATATAGACATAATGTACGGTAATAAGAAGGTTTAAAAAAAGAAAAAAACTAACATTCTTATGGTTGTGTGGAATTTCAGCAGTGATGCTAAATTGTCACTATGTTTACACATTTAAGTGATACATGTCCCTGTCCTTAAGCCTAATTTAATATAAGTAAAAGTAGATGAACATTTAAAAAATATTATAGAAGGGAATTACGATTTATTAACTTCGTAATCGTAGCTTTAGGCAGATTATAATACATTATTAATGCCAAGAAAATAACATTATAATAACACTACCATCATATATTTCCTTATCTTTTTTAATTGTTATATTCTTGCCATAAACAACCATATATGACAATTACTATAAAAAAGGGCGTAATTTACGTGGCAATTGATAATTAATCAGTAATTGAATTTTATTGATAACATGTTATCAATTATCATCCCTCTAAAGGGATGGTCTACACAGCCAAACAAATACAACATAGATCAGAAGAATATTTAATTTTCCAATTAATTAATTAAAGTGCACCAATTGTGGGAGACATTTTCCCTCTCCATTCATTTAACTCCATATCTCGAGAGATCTGAGGCTCAACAAAAACTCAAGTGTTCATGCTCTATGGGCCCAGATATGGGTACTTTTTCGATCTATAGACTCCATTTTGGGCTTCATGTGTCACTCAGCAACTTTCGTAGACATGAACGACGGCCCGCCTCCGACACTGTATGCAGTTTTCTTTATACATCCTTAGTTCTCGATGGCAGCTCCTATTACTTCTGAACAGCAGAATTTAAAGAGTAAAGATAGAATTCTTGATAACCGGGATTATTAGCATTAGATTAGAAAACAAATGTTAGTTATTAAATGAAAACCATCTCAAAAATACCTGTGATGTGCACTAGTGTGTTGTTTTTATTTCAACCCACCTTTTATTGAAAAATATTATATAATCAAAATCAAATACTGCTTAAAACATAAAAGTTGAATTCCTTAGCAACACAAACCAGTTCAAGAGTTCAAGCCTGAGTAAGACATGTTCCTGTCCCCAGAATATTGATGAATAATTTTCATAGGTGAAATAAATAATTTCTCAGTAAGGAAAAACAGATTTTGATTCTTTAACCAGATCAAAGGATGCGTTTTGGTTAGTAGAAGAAGACTCAATGATAGGAGATGCTTTGAAGTGCATATGATATGAAACAGGAAGTGGCACTGAGTTGTATGTCTGTCTCCCTGACATGTGTAAAGCCCAATCTTCAGAGCATGTGGACCCTCTCTTTACAGAACTAACTGTTATTTGTGATTTCTCCCTGCAACACTATGAGCCTTGTGGGTTACCATAAGAGCCCCACCCCCCTCTTTAAGCATCTGCTAGCTAACATTGTCGACGTACACAGTGCTTCCTGTGCCCCCCCTCTCAGTTAATTACCTGCCATATCTGCAGTGCCGGCTTCATCATAAACGGAGGAAACCGTTTGAAGCTCTCATTTCCTGGGCTAAGCTGTGAGAGATTGACAGGGAGAGGGGTGATGGATGGGGGTCATTCCTCGCAGGGAGAGATGGAGCACTTGGCAGCGGAAAAAACGGGAAACGGAAAAGCAAGATAGTTTGGCGTGCTGGGAATTGGCTGGCAATAACAACCAGGGTTCAAGCTGTAAATGAAATGTGGTGGTAAACACAACAGCTTGTGTGCCTTTTGCTGCTTCTTCTGGCCCTTATCATACCAAAGCATAGGAAATCAGGGTTTGTACTCTTTGGGATTCTTACCGTTGCTTGTTGATGGGGTCATTAGCTGGCAGCTAGCAGTACCCATGTTGCTAATCTGAAGAGATATTTGTGTTCGTATGATGGACTGAAAGTGTGTTGACATCTGAGTAACGCCCTTTTACAAACAAATGTAAAAGTCTGTTTCTGAACTGCACTGCAGGTTTCATTGGGGTTTAATATGAGTTGTTACAATGAAATGCCTGTTGTCAAGGCAAATAAAGTAAATGTCTGTAAATACAAGTATTTTATGTGGAGGCCACTGACCTTGTTCAAACAGCTTATCCCAAACGGCAGCAGCGCCTCGTTCTCCACAAACAGCAGCAGTCAATGTTTCCACTGTTATTTTCGATTCTTAATTAATGGTGAGCCCTGCCTTGCAGACAATGACGGAGGACAAATTCGAGGTGCAGTCGTGCGTCCCCGAAGCAGCCATCCGGGTCCGCAACACCAAAGACCCTCGACTCACGCTGAAGATCACCCTCTCCTCCTTAACCATGAGGGAGGAACACAGCCCCACAGAAGAAGGTATTGACCCCTCATCCCCTCTGCCCCCTTTTACGCTTTCTGTTTGAGAAGATGCTTGCTCTGTGTTTATTTGAACCGTTTCCTGCCAACAGAGGGCTGAGAGGAAGGATTATATAGAGGGAATGTGAAGGTATAAAAGTGCTATGAAACCTGAGCTTTATGTGGGAGAGAGCCTGGAGAACATTGGGAAGGATGATACATTGAGAGAGCTGAGAGGCCAACAGGGGAAAAGGAGAAGGGACAATATGGATCTGGGTCAAGTGTAGGGGAAATAGCAGATGGCCGGTGAAGGATTGGGATTGGGGGGAAAAGGACACGTCTGTCCCAGGTGTCCTCTTCTATATCATCCTGCATCTGAGAAAGACGATTCAGCTATCCAATAATCAGAGTATAGTACAGGAATTTAAAGAATTCATCTTTAAAGAAAAGGAGCTGGGTGTTAGGCAAAGTTGACGTTCAGTGTGTAGCTGGAGCATATAAGGATTTATCCACGATGTTGAAAGAAAGAAAAAGAAGAAATGTTTAAAACATAAAGATCAAAAGGTTTAAAAAAGTTGTTGTTTAATGTTTTAAGGAGGTGACGCTACTCAGCCAATCAAATCGGTGCAGTCAGTGAGTCAGCACGATAGATTCAAACACAAGAAGAGAGAAACAGTCGGAGTCATTTCAAATGGCGCACTCAAAGAAGAGAAAGGTAGACAGCGAAAACAGAGCATTTAATGTCATTTTCTCTTAATAGTAATAGAAATAGTAAAATACTAAATCATCTGGGTTTTAGGACTCATTCCCGCACCACTCTATTGGGCAGCGTTAATATAGGCAGAGATAGTTTTTTCTTGTTAACAGATCAGCTGATCCCATGAAAGAGATTAAAATCTCCCAGTTAATTGTATACATTTTTGGAAAGTTCTTGCACACCAGGAACAGTTATTGACGGGTGTGTTGGATCAAAAGAACTCACACTTTTACTGTATTTATTTGTAGTGGTGAGTAACAGTCTAACTGATGCCCTCTGGCTCTGAATTGACCCCTGGTGTGAAGCTAGCCTCTGCTCACTGACTGTTGGTTTTGTTGCCGTAGCTCCGCAGGTCAGCGCTGTGTGGATTGACACTTCTCCGCGGCCCCGTTTCTGACGAGGCGCCCCCCCCACAACCCGGCTACAGGAAACCCCGGGTACAAGGGGCTTCCCCAACAACTAAATCAAACCAACCCTCTCACTCTCTGCCTCAGACATGCTCCTCTTACCCCCCCCCCCCTCCACCCTCTCCTCTTTTGACTGGACTTCTCTCTGGGTCACCATGAAATTCTGGTCCATGTCTACTATCGAGCACATAGACTAAAAATGACTCCGGCTTCTCTGCTTTAATTACAGGGGATGACCCCTCTCTGGTGTTCAATTTGCATTGGCTCAAAAATGACATCCCATAATTTCATGTTGTAAAAAAACGGTGTTAATTAAGTTAATGTGATGTCCTGGTCACTAATCAAAATTCACCTAAGCTGAGTTTAGTAGGGGTTGTCCTTATCTGTCTGTGGTGTTGACCTGTGACTGATGGTTCCTTTATGGCGTGCCTCTGGGAAACAGCTTCTGAAAAGCATCAATCATGCCAAATAAATGAATGCATACATACTTGAAAAATTCCCCATCTTTCACAAAAGAGCTGGAATAATCTTGTTTTTTAAATTACCATATTCAGGTTATTTCTTAGTATCTTATTTTATGGAGTCTTGAGTGTACCACCTACATACTGTAGTGTAGTGTTTCCTGACTGAGTGCTGCCGCTGCTGCTTTGAATTAGATCTAATTTAATTTGCAGGTAGCCCTCTGCCTACACGTTTAACATTTAAAAAGAATTATATTTAAATTAAAGCTAATCGAAAAAACTGTGAATGCAGGAGATGGATTAATTTGCGAGATGAAACGTGATTGGACAGACAATGTAAGTAGGTAAGCAAATAAGGGATGTGACATTAAAAAAAAAAAATTCTATTTACATGTATACATTTCATATGAACAAATATATGAAAGTCCCATTATTATTGACATTAAACGTACTGTTGGACTTTAACCTTGACCCGACCTTTAAGCTGCCTTAAAAAGCAAGTGTGCTGCTTAACCATCTCTGCTGAAGCAACACATTATTCTCTATATATATATATATATATATATATATATATATAAAACTAATAATGATAAATAAAATGTTTTAATGTGTATCTTTTTAAGTATTAGCTTGGGTCCAAAACGTAGGGAATTACTGCACAAGACACAAGCTTCACCTTCAAAACTTTATAAACTTACAGGAATAAAATTCAACAGAAGTATTTTGCAACAAAGTCTTTTTTCGGAAATAAATCGTAATTTAACGTCTTTTTTTGTGATTTCCCTTCAATTCTCAATTACATTTGTTTCGGAGTCTCCATGTGCACAAAGGTCAACTCAGATTCTACCTGAAAGTGCCGAATTAGAGAAGTTTACTCTTCCAATGCCACTAATAGTGGTAGATATTTTACCCAGAATTCCCAGGGGCGGAACATAAAGGATCCTAAATCTTAGGTCTTAGAGGAGGAGTGACACTGGACGAACCCCGTGTCTCATCAGCTCCTTCTTTGTCTTCCACCTCTTCCATCCTCTTCAGCTTCTCACACGGTCTCTTCAGCAACAGACTGCCTAACCACATGCCGCTCACATTACTAATGATGAATCACACACACACACACACACACACACACACACACACACACACACACACACACACACACACACACACGGATACATTGTAATTGTAATTGTAATGGTGGGTGTATCTGGAATTAGAGACTTGGCTGTAACCTCCTCTCTAGGAGCCGGAGCTTATTTGAATGCTCTGTGTCAGCATTACTGTCAGCCTGGTAAAAAATAGCCATGATTTAATCTTGGCTGACTGCTGCTCTTTAGAGAAGAGTTTGTTGAACCATAATGCCACTGATTCCACACTGATGAGACATTTATCATCATCTAATATTTGTGACTTGGCAGGCTGAAGATAATGTTTCAATTCGCTATCGCAGATTCCCTCCTGATGATTCACTGATAGCCTGTGAGCCGTCACCACTGAGCTCCGCAGTGTGGTTTGCAGTCTGTTCCTCCCACCCTTATTTGTTCGTCTGCTTGACTGTCCCACAGCGGGCACCCCTCAGCCGCTCCCGAGAACAAACGGCCTTCACTTTCTTTCCAGGGTGGCGTTCTCACTCAGATGTTTATGTTGTCCTTGTCATCTGCTGTCACTCTTTATTCTGCTGTCGTTCTCCCATGGCTCGCCTCCAGTCTTGGCAGGAGCGCTCCCCCACAGGAACCCGTGTGGAGAGACTGTGTCAGTCAAACATAAACATCTGACCGGCCCCGCAAGACTGAAAATACTAGCATGGCGCCCCAGAAAACTGCAGCATTGTTTTTATTTAAGCGGGATGACTTCCCCTCTCTTCAAGTAGAATTGCTAAAAAAGCAAACGAAAAAAAAAAAAGTGAAACCAAGAGAAAAAAAAAATCGTGAATTTGTTCCCCAATCCTAATGAGCCAGAATTTCCATTTGCATCAAACGTGCCCCTGTTCCAAAGTGTTATTATAATCTTTCATTTGGCTTTTGGCCCCCTGTTTTCGCCATGCTTTCATTTTCGTCCTGCGCTGTAATTGATAACACACTAATCCGGCGTGCTCCATCGCCTCCAGCCACTGATCTGCATCTAGAGTGAGACTCCGGCTGGGCGGCATGTGCTCACGTCTACTCCGGTTCCTCCTGTCGATGTCATGAAAGATCCTGCCTTGTGCATGAGAAACCCACCCCCCCTCTCCCAAAAAAGACAAACAAATGTACAGAACCTCTCAAATTTCCCCTTAGCTCATTCGGTCAGATCAGTGGGTTTGACTAATAATTAGCAACCCCGCTGCCTGTGTGTCTGTTTGTGAGTGTGGGAGGTCACACTCAGTCTGTCCCATCTCACCCTGTCCGTCTCTCCAGAGAAAGGCCATCAGGACGACAGGAAGCAGGAGGACAAGAAACAGAAGGAGGATGAGGAAGAGGAGGAAGAGGTCCTGGACAGGCAGAAGTGCCGGGCTGCACTGGCTTCACTCCGACACACCAAGTGGTTCCAGGTGAGCACATCTGGACCAATGACACAATCACTCTCTGAGTCCGACCCTGAATATTCAGTGAATGTCACATTTGATTACAATGAAGCACAATCACATAATAAAGACAGACTTTTTAAAAGCTTCAGATGTACTCATTTGTAGGCAGCAGCTAAACACACGCTACAATTATTTGCTTTTTTCATTGTGATAACTTCAAAATATATTTAAATATATATATTTATTAGTGCTGTCAGAAAATAATATATATATATATATATATATATATATATACAATAATACTCTGTGATTCATCATGATTCATCCGAAGTACTTAGCACATATGCTGGTGGTGGTATATTCTATTATGAGCACTACGTCTAACTCCTGTGCAACTTCAACAAACTGGCTAGTCCACGCTTCAGCAGTTAAAGCAATCGAGTCTAGTTTCCATTTGCCGTGGATTAGGTGTGTCATTACATCGAGGTACTAATGTCCAGTGGTCTCCAGTCAGTGCAATAGCTTGTGCAGATTCCTCTGCTTTATTTGCTTTTTTACTGCCATGCAATTCATGCTAAACATCCACGCTGGAATTACAGGAGGAAGTTTTGTCCAACTTGTTGATGTGGTTAATTTGTGTTCATTATTTTTTACGTCTTAGGTTTACCAGGATAAGCGCAAGGGTTAAAGCATTAACTACATAATAACAGGTTTTAAATGAAGCGGAGACATTTTAATCTGCTTTTATATACTAATGTGTGGCTGCAGCTGTTTTAAACCTGTGTTACAATGATTTGCTAGTTAAAGGGGCTTTATTATGCTTTTTGAGGTTTTTTCCTCTCCTGTAGTGTGTTATATAGGTTTGTGCATGTGAATGGTCTGCAAACCCTCAGCTGTCACTGTCGGCAGAAATTGCCTGTTTCATAATTGTATGTGGTTTGTAAGTATGTAATGTTGCATGTTTTCTAAATGGGCCCATGTGTTGTCCAGTTGGTGAAGATGTTACCTCATTTGCCGGTGTTTTGGCACATCTTTTATTATTATTATTTTTTTCATAGTTTTTAAAAGTGCAGCAAGTTTCTTCTAATGTAGGTGTTTGAGCGCATCTGCCCCGGTCTGCCACTATACTAATCTAATGGCATTATTTTAATGCACTGAACTCCTAATGTTGATGATGACAGAAGTGGAAAGAAACATGCAGTCATTTGCATTTTCTTTTGCTGATTATTTTTGAAATTCATTTTAAATTCACATTACCTATCATAAATAGTGGTAGTAAAGTAATGTGTGCGCATTACAAATACCGAGCAACTGAAATCATTAAAAGCACATTAACTGGCAGGTAAGAGAAGAGAATAGGAAAATGTTTCTAAGAGCTTGGCAGAGTGCGATGTAACTGAAGGTCATGAAGAGATTCTTAACCAAATCAGGTTTCAGATGAGCTGAGAGTTATCCAGCGCTGGGGAGACAGAGGAGAGTCAAGGGCAGGTGAGCAGCTTCCCTGAGGGAAGGAGAACCAGATGCAGAGTAATACCACAGTGAAGGGCTGCTCTATAGGTGAAGCAGAGCAAGGCCGGTTCTCTTTCATCATATTCACGTGGGTGTACTATGAGCCGAGGACCTCCACCCCTGTAATCACTGCAGATGCCCTTAGTGGCAATACTCGGGTAAATGAAAGCACCCAAGTTAAATCACCTGCTGTATTTGGAGGAATATTCATTTGGTGCAAATTAGAAGTCTCCATTGTCTCTAGTTTGATTAGTTTTTTATGTTAATGTCATCATCTTTAAGAATGTATTCTTCAATTGCCATCAGATTAGATCAGAATAGATTATAATAGATGATATCAAATGAGGATGGATTCATTGCACTTGAGGTAAAAATAAACATAAACTGTTAATGTCATAATCTCTAAAATGACATTAGATGATATTACATTAGATTAGATTCAATCAAATCAGATACAATTAGATTTTATAAAATCATATTAGATTTAATTTTATACAATTAGATTAGACAAAATGTGATCAATTGATTTTAAATAGGAATTTATTTGATAAAAACTGATCAGATTTACATCAAATTAGATCAGATTTAATTGGATAAGATTGATTTAGATTAGATTGAATTATATTAAATGTAACTTCATTTATTTAAATTAGAATAGATCAAATTGAATTATACACATTTAAATCAAATACAATGTGATAAGATGAAACTTGATGAGATAAAATTAAATAAGATTGAATTAGATTACATTTATTTAACCCTAATTTAATTAGATTAAATTAGACTAGATTAAATAAAAATACAATCAGATTATGATAGATCAGATAATATTCAATTAGATCAGATTAGATAAGATTTGCTTTATTTATTATTTTAATTATGGCTACAGCAGCAGGTTAACAAGGCATTGGACATACATTAACAAAGAAATTACAAATATCAGTAATAAATACATATCTAGTAGAAAAACCTATATTTATAAAGCATCTCTATCAAATACAAAATGAGTTAGTAAACACTATGATTGACCAACACAATATAAACCTAGGATACTATATACAGTACATTATATTATGAGTTAGGAGTAGTTGCAATCTTTAAAATAAAATGTAGAATTTAAATGCAATTTTTCAAGCTTCCTTCCTTTTCATTTGTTTAGGAACATGAGACCAGGGTTGTAATTATATTTTCTCTGGACAAACACTGGATTTCATGTGGGTCATCTTGGGGATTTCCATTGGTTTTATTAGTTCATGTATATTCATGTCACTAAGCGCAGAGATGTCCAGTGAAACTTTTGTCATAATGGTCAACCATATAATACTCCTGCCACGGCTTAAAA
Source organism: Gobionotothen gibberifrons (assembly GCA_943591055.1). NCBI lineage: Eukaryota > Metazoa > Chordata > Actinopteri > Perciformes > Nototheniidae > Gobionotothen > Gobionotothen gibberifrons. Next base: position 793,040 of record CALSBZ010000009.1, on the reverse strand, counting down.
ATGAGTAGAGGCAAAGCATGGGGGGGGGGGGATAATAGAACTACAATACATGACCAGGATGCCTGACACAGAAATCTACTCAAAAGTATTTCACAGTTGAGTGCAGGGGGGAGAGGTCTCAACATTGAGTGCTTATATATATATGCTTTTTATAGAGTAGGCTACTGTACATCAGTATTCGAACAAACATTACATTTCTTGAAAATACTACTTGATTCATTTTAAAGAGGCCCCATTTTACACCTCTATGTCGTGTATTCTTGGGTTACATTCTCACAATAACAAAAACACAATACTGCTCGATGTTCTTTGATTCCAAATGAGAGGACTCTTATGCTGCGAGTGCGTTCACATCGGACGCGATGCGATGTTTGGGGGCGGTGCAATTACATGTAAAGTCAATGCAGAAAACCAAAACATCAGCTGTTAGCAGTTAGCGCTCAAGCTCACAGCTCCTCATATCTGTTCAGAAACTGGACAAAAGTTAAAGTACAAACCACAGACTGTCTGTGTCATGGCGAATACAGTCGCTGGTTTATTTATGTCTGTAGGCCGTTGTTGTGAGTGTGGACGGTCGGAGCATATACTGCGTTAGCTTAGCCGATCTCCATTCAGAAAACACGCATTTTAAAAAGGTTTTTCGCCTGCCGTCTGTCTGCAGACTTGTCAAAGCATTCATTCATGGTTTTTACTAACCGGTATCAGTATGTTGTTACTTCGGCATCATTTTGAAACGTGTATTACAATTAAATCACAGTCAAATATGTTCATTTTGTTGTAGTTATAGCCCCCGAGCCAGCGCTGCTTGTTTGAATGATGAGAGTAAACACAGCTGGCAGCCGCGGTGAAACTCGAGCGTTTTAGAGCGATGCGATAAGAGCAATCAGCGAATATTCGCATCACGTCCGGTGTGAACGCAGCATTAGACTTATCAGCATTTTAAGCATTATTTCTCTACTTTTATATTCTTAATGTGTTTTTGGTTGTTACTGTTTGGGTTAAGTTTTGTTAATATCTAACTATGCTCGAAATTTCAGTTTTAAAAAGTCATTATTATGATTTTTTGATTTAATGTATATATATTTTTTTTTTTTGGGGAGTTCTTGTTTTGGTTCTCTTGATTGGGTTGTGTTTATATTTATTTGTATTATTTTTAAATACATTTTTCATATTTTCTTTCAATTTATTTATTTTGTTGTTTCTTGTTTGGGTCGTTCCTTGCATGTTTTGTTGTATAACTTGTCTTCCTCAAAGCAAATAAAGGTACTTAAACAAAGATAATTGAACATTAGATTAAATTAGATATCAAATGCAGTCTCTCACAACAGTATTTGAAGCAAAATGACATTTTAGTGTTCTTGAAAAATGCTTCTTTAGGCGCTGCAGTTCTACTATCTCTGAGCTTGAATAAATATCCTATTTCTGATGTGTTGCTCCTTGTGCTGACACTCAGTTCTGTTTGTCTCTCTGTCTGTCTGTCCCCTCAGGCCAGAGTCACAGATCTCAAGTCTGGCGTCATCGTCTTGAGGATTTTCAGAGACATGAGCAACAGACTGGCTGGGTGGCAGCCTCTCAAAGGATGGGTAGGTGAATGCTGAATGAAGCATCAAGGTGTCACATTCAGTAGAAGTCGTTCAAACTGTAAACTACACAAGTGTCGTAAGCTCTGTGTCCCAGGACCAGACGCGTGCCTGGAATTGCTTTAGTTTGTTGAGTGTCCTCTCTCTATGTCCGCAGCCTCTGGAGCTGATCTGTGAAAAGGCCATGGCAACGTGTAACCGGCCCCTGGGTCCAGGGGAGGGCCTGCGCCGCGTCATGGAGTGCATCGCCTCAGGGATCCTTCTTCCAGGTCAGGGATCAGTCCTCTACTGCAACCTCCAGGCCCTCTCTGGGGTCTGCGTTTACACTCTGCACACGATCACGTTAGTTCAACATCGTTTGTGAAACCCAGGATGAAATGTAGGCGTCTCACCATTTGCTTGCTGTGTATGGTGCACACATAGAGAGAAATACAATCGTACGAAAATTGACCAGAACGATTACAATTTTTTTTAAACCATATAAAACATAGGGAAATATTTACACAAAATATAAATACAAAAAATACCTAGTACAGTAACATGATAAAATACCCGGGTAAAATAAAATATGTGCAGTATTGGAATTTAAAGTGGAAAGCTTTGCAGATTTAAGAAGGGGTAGTGTTTAACAGAAATGTGCAAAGGATGTTGGCAATATTAAAATGAACAATATTTGTTCACATGATGTGAATACACTTAAACCATAGTGTTTACAGAGGGGGTAAGAGTAGTTAGGGTCCCAGACCTTGTTGATGACCAGGCCTCGTACAGTATAGAAAGATATAAACTGAGCTGAACAGAAATCTCCATATCTTTATTTATTTTTCTATTTGCAAATGTGTCTCTGCAAATATAGGTTAAAGAGTGTATTTAAGAGGCCCTGTTATGCTTGTTGGGATTTTCCCTTTCCTGTAGTGTGTTATATACGTTTTTGTGTGCATGTTAATGGTCTGCAAAGGCTAAAATCCTAAAGTTCCCTCCAGAGGGAGTTTCTCTCCCACAAACTCCAAAAATAAAAGAGCTTTTTGAACATTAAAGCATGGAGACATGTCCCAGTAGAGGCACAAAATACAAATAAGAACCAGAAAATGAGCAAAATATGTCCTTGCGGTTTGGATTTGAAAAAATAATCCAAGCAGTCAGATTTGTGCAAATGTTATATTCAACCTCAAGTAGATTGAGGAAACAAAAAAATGGATTTCCTGCTGAAAATGCGTGTGAAAATGCAGAAAAAGCTGAATATGTTATATATATGTTGTATATATGTCACTCAAAAACTGAGTAGCCAATGGGGACACACCCCTGAAAGTCCCGCCCACCTGGGATGTTTGTGTCAAAATCGAAAACAAAAAATGAGGGAGCGTAAACGAGAAGAGCTGCAGCGAGAGCAAAAGTCTGATCATTGAGAAAGAAGAAAAGAGAACTGCAAACAAAAAGATATGTTAAAATAAAGAAAAAAGACTTCTAGTTTAAATGATTACACAAATGATTTGTTTGCAACTTATAGTTTTATTTTTTTTATTAAATGTATTTGCTTGACTCCGGGTTTTTTTCTCTTAAACTCTTAGTTTTGCTTTATTCTGAGAGAGTGTTGCTTTATCTTTATGAAACAAAACTAATCCCATAGTTATCAAGCTCCAAACTAAGTTAAATATCTCAAAGTGTAAAAGATATCAAACATCTGAATAAGATTGTAATAGCTGAAGGTCTTGTGATCATTTAAAAGTTGGAATGAAGTCTAGTCTAGCATTTGACGCACGGTGTAGTTAAAAGAGGATTTTAAGGTTCCTCCCATTGAGTTCCATGTTAAAAAAAGAGTTTAAAAAGCTGAATATTTCAAAAAGTATAACATATTTTTGAAAAAGTTGAAAGTTTCCCATCATGTGCTGAAAAGGCTGAATATTTTGATATTTTAATGGTTTCTGTATCTGAAAGTATGCTGAAGTTATCGGACTGCAAAATATTGGTTGAAATGATAATAATAATAAGAAGAAGAAGAAGAAGAAGAAGAAGATTAAAGATTTGAAGAACTATAGTGGAATGCTGTGTTTTCCAAGTTGTAATAAATAACCAAGAGGCAAAACATGTTGGCAGCAGGTTTGCCCTCTGTTTGAATCATTCAACAGTTTTAATCTTGTAAACTATGAAATGACTCCGGCCAGTAATGAATACATGAAGCCGTCAGTGGATAAGAGCTGACCGTAGTGATTGGATCCAGTACTCAGACTCTCTGCTCAGAGAGCAGCGAAATGAAATTACAAAGTTTGACACTGAAATTGAAGTGAGCAAGGACACTGGAGGAGCATCATAGCCCCATCTGAAGAGAACAATTAATAAGAGGGAGTATTTAAAATGATGATCCATTATTTTGGTCAGTGCACCATTATACAAATACATGTTTACTACTTTTAAGGGAAAGGGGCTTTCAAGTACATACGTCATAAATGAAATAAAGTGGCTCAATATCTGCTGAGTTCTTCAACAAAAGCTTGCTGAACACATTGGTCCTTGGAAATATTTTAACAACCATTTCATGGCTATTCATAAAATGCTTTTCAGACATTCAGGTTCCCCTCAGTTGGAATTGTAAAAGGCGTAGTTACGATGATGATTTAAGTTATATTTAAAAATGTCCCTGCCATTTATTTGTCAGGGCTGCCGCTTGCGGACAGGCAAGGCAGGCAACTGCTTGGGGCCCCGGACCAGAAGGGGGCCCCCAAAGAAGGTAGATTAAGAAGGTCCACAGCAACGACAACATGAAACACCCTTTAATTTACTGCAACGATCTCTCGGGAAACCCCCTTAAGGCGGCCCCATGCATAGCACGCAGTAAAATGCTGCTTCTTATCTTAAGTTTTGTTGCCTTGCTCCGCTGTGCGTGGTGATGAAAAGCTGGTTCGAGGGGCCCCCAGTGAATGTTTGCCTAGGGCCCCACAGACTCTAGAATCGGCACTGTTTATTGTCATGGGAATGTCTTCCTGTTCTATTTCAAAAATGGAATCCCACGTAATAAAGACATATTATGTTCATCTTCAGGTTCATATTGAGATGTAGTGTCTCTACTGGGACATGTCTCCATGCTTTAATGTTCAAAAAGCTCTTTATTGTTCTCATACTGCCTGTGCTGCAGCACCTCTTTTCACCCTCTGTCTGAAACCAGAGCCCAGTCTGCTCTGATTGGTTAGCTTGCTGTGATGTGCCAGCCCTTAGCCTATCACGAACAATGTGTTGGAGCGCTAGCCAATAATAGCGCAAGTGTTACATAGTGATGTTATTATGTTGCGGAAGTAAACAAAGGAAGACAATAAAGGCGTTTTCGGGAGTGTGTCTGGAAGGAACTTTGGGATTTTAGACTTTGCAGACCATTTACATGCACAACAAACACACTACAATAAAGGGAAAAGCGTAATAGGACCTCAGTCTACAGTATCCTACAGAGCATTAATTGGGTAGTATAGATTCCCTCTGGGCTCCTTTAGTGGATTAACAGCAACATGAGTTGAACTCTTTCATTCAGTTAAAGTTGGTGGTGAATTATTTTTAGAGAGATCGAATCCACCTTCTTCATCCTCTGCAATTGTGATACTGGAGCAATCCACTTTAACAATGTTTTTTACTCAGCTCCAATACAAGAAAATCGGGGTTATTTTTTTCCTTCCCCTTCTCTTTCTAATCCATATTCCGGAAGCTTCCGTGTTTGATCAGTGCCGAGCGTTAGCCTTAGTGATGATGTGATTGGATTTTGTATTCGGGCTTCGCCTCAGCGTTGAAATGGCAGGTTGTTCCCTGGAGTCCCTGAATCATTGATGAGTTACTGCTGCATTCAGAGTGTACACAGCAGGAGTTGCTTGATTATTTCCGTGTGTGTTTTCCTGTAAAGAGAAATTAAAGAGGGTTCAAAGATTGTGTTGCTGTTTGGAGGACTCTCATGTCTGAGTCACAACCTTTTCCTCTACAGAAGGCCCCGGAGTCCACGACCCCTGTGAGAGGGACCCCACAGACGTCTTGACTGACCTCAGCGCCCAGCAGGCAGACGCCATCACTCACAGCGCACAGGTCAGCCCTTTTTACCCATCAGCCCCTGCTGCCGTTAGTTCTGCAGTGATTAAAGCCAAAATGTAAGTCCATAAGCATTTACACTATCAGTGTTTAAGACGTTAACTATAGTCAGTATTTTAAATGTCAGTAAATGCTGATTATTTCCTCAACTAGCAGCAATTGAAGCATCTTGAATGTCTTGCTGCTAGCCCAAAACCCAATGAGATGCATGTTTTTAGATTTGAGAAGCAAAAGTATCAACTATTTTTTGCTATAAAGATTAATTTATCAAAATCTGATTGAGTTACAGTTAAGGTGTTTCCTGATAACGACGCTGTTAGGTCGAATACCAGTGTGTGCGTTCAATCCAAGCAGCAACCCCCAGTGCTAAAAAATATCCCTTTGAATCCCAATGTTAAAATGCCCACCTGCACAGCAGAAGTGAAACAAATGTTCAGTCAATAAAGCGTACCTCAGGCTCAATGTAGCAAATTCAACTCTCAGGGGTTTGTGCTAAAGAACACTCTCGTTACGATGAAAATAATATAAAAAAAAAACATCAGTTATTTAGTTGCTTTCGTGGTTTTCCTCCTGTCACAGAGAGATAGTGTGTTTTGTTGCTGCAGGCCAAGAAGTTTAAGCTGATACCTTTTTGGTTTTAATTTAGGTTTAGGAGGTTTATAGGGCTCAAGGGCACTTGTACAGGAACACAGGAGAATTTCATCTACAGTACATCCTCCTGTCTGCCCCGGGAGCATCCATTAAGACGCTCTTGTCTTCAGCCACAGATGCTCCCAAAGGTGATCAAGTCACACACACAAAAAAAGGTCACCTTGAAATTCATCAAGTATGGGATGGCAAAAACTGTTCAAACTGGAGCTAAATAATAAAATACTAATACATTTGACATTTAGAGTGCTTTTTCAGATACTAAAAGATGCTTTACATAATATACATTTTTAAATCGAAAGACAATCATTAAGAACAACACACCTCAAATGTAAAACAATAGTAATTTACACAATAAAGAGGCCCTATTGTGCTTTTTGGTGTTTTCCCTTTCCAGTAGTGCTAGGTTATTGAGCATGTACATTTTCTGCACAGGCTAAAATCCCTGTGTTCCCTCCAGAGAGAGCACAGGCAGTATGAGAAAAATAAAGACCTTTGTGCACATTAAAGCATATAAACATGACACAGGAACCAAATAGAATGATATACCTGAAAATGAGCATAAAAGGGCCCTTTAAAAGCAGAACATGTGAGTTTTGCTCAAACAACAGAGTGATATGTGAAAACCAAAGAGAGGTGTGAATGTAAACTCTTTTGTGTAGCTAAGACTTCTTCGCTGGAGATGAACTAATGTAAAGCCACAGATGTGTTCCGAATATAGACTTTCTTACATACCTTCCCTTATAGGAAGTCTTAGTTGTTTATGGACCTTCTCTTTGCACTCCGCCCCTGAGATTCATAAAACTTCCCTTCCTGTTTTCCTGCTATAAAAGCTGAGTATAATCATTAGCTGGGCTGCGACTCTTGAGACTTTGAAACATCTCACTGGGGTTCACTTCCTCTCCGCCCAAAGTCAGCATTTTGTTTCAGGAGACCGGACGAGCAATGCTCCCCTGATTGAAGGAGGTTTATTAGAAGCAAGCCCACTGCATTACATTAGCACTATAAATAGCTGAGTGGCTGCAGAAGCCCCGGACTCTGACCTCGGATCAGCAGCCCCTCGGTGTAGCGCAGGCTTGATGAACTAGGAAGCCTAATTAGCCTACTTAATGAGCGTGGGAACACTCTTTCCCGCTCACACCCACACAACTACTGTTCCACCACCACTGCTGCTGCTGCAACGCAGAACAAAGTCTGCCCCCGGGTGGAGAATGGGAGCTCAGCGCTGAGAAAATAATGAAGACATCCTCAATTCACATCTTCCCCTCTCAATCTGTTCTGCCTTTGTTTTGCTCTCTGGGAATACGTTTCTTTCTTTTTCTTATCTCCTTCATTTGAGTGTTTATTCCCCTCCTCTATAATGCATGACGTTTCTCCCAACAGAGTCAGATTGTTTACACAAAGTTTGCCCGGTAATTACAGCGCATTGATCGGAAAATAAATGATATCCATGCTGCCTGTTTTGACTGCACACTTCTGTTGCTCTACCAATACAGAGACGTGCTCTTATTCTGTCTGGTGTGTGTTTGTGTGTGTTTTTCAGCATGCCTTACGCCTCCTAGCTTTCGGACAGCTTTACAAGGTCTTGAATATGGATCCTCTCCCCGTCAGCAAGCCCTCACCAAGGCTGTTAGAAGGTGTGTGTTCAAATGTGTTTCCCTGTTCATGTGAGTCTCATATACTGTATACGGTCGCTCATTGCAACACAAACACATGGCCTCTTTTCCGACTATCCTGCAACATTGATTTCATTGTGGAGTAACCGTCCTAATCCTTTTCAATTTATTTTGGCTGTTCCCATTCTTTTTATTTTATCATTGTCTATATTAATGTTTCACATTTACAAGCACAAAAAAAGTGTTATGTTTGAATTTGCCAGTAAAATTGTTATAGTTGTAATCTTGTGTTTGTGTCTTTTGTGTATGGGCTTTTAAACATACATTGCCCGATCCATCCTTTCTCCAACCAATCAGTCGATCCATAGACAATTCACTGGAACCAGAGACCAATACGTTATATAGAGATTGACACTCGATAACTTCAAACACATTTGATGCCCTATTTTTGCAAAAGCAGATTTAAACACCTAAGGATAAACCTGCCAGCCAGCTAACCAATCAGAGCAGACTGGGCTCTGGTTTCAGACGGAGGGTGAAAAGGCAGTATGAGAACGATAAAGAGCTTTTTGAACATTAAAGTGTGAAAACATGTCACACTAGAGGCCCAAAACATAAATGAAAATTAGCAGAATAGGGACCCTTTTAACCAGTACTAAGAGAAGTCAAAAAAGACATGTACATCGACAGGAAGTATAGCCCAAACAATGCTGATTAATCACCCTAAATGCCCTCAAGAAGTTGAAACAGTGAACTCACAGAATTGTATTTGGTGGGCTTCTTTGTAATGTTTATTTGACCATTTCTATAAGATCAAATTGTTTCCTGAGATGACACATGCTGCTCAATTTTCATGACCAGACAAATGAATTTGCAAACATTAATTCATTTGGCGTTATGTGTAATTTGTTGTGACAGCAATATTACAACTCTGTTGTGTGTTTGTGTATCTTTGTATTTTCATTTCTTCTGTGTGTGCCCGTGTGTGTCTGTATTCAGATTCCTATTTTCATCTCATCATTGTATTTCTTGTTTTCGTACTCCCCTATGCAGTGTACTATTCTGTTTGTGTTCCCTCTGGAAAAAGATAATTACAATAACAATGTGTTGTTGCTGACATGAGTGTCTTTGTGATGTTCCAGGTGATCAGTGTGTGTGTTTGCGCTCCACAGGCGGCTGTCAGAAGAGGCGCCGGGAGGACGTCGGGTCAGATGACAGAGACTTCATCAAAAGGATGAAAGGTGACTTTGAGCATCCACTCACCGGTGTAAAAAAGGGACATTCTGCTCACATGATTTGAATTCTCTTCCTCCCAACTCCTAAACACACAGCACACACCACAGGGGACTAGTGAAAAATAATAATAACCAAAGACCGCCTAATAAATGCTTTGGCCAATAATCAAACACTGGAATCCATGTCTGCTGATAGCGTTCACAGTGTCTATTTGAAGCCTTATTTTTATCATGTAGCATTATTAATGTATATAACTTTTCTTAAAGGGGCCCCATTACAGTATGCTTTTTGGGTTTTCCCTATCCTGTAGTGTTATATGTTTTGGCTAAATTCCCAAAGTTCCCTCCTGAGGGAGTTTCTCTCACTGTTTGGAAAATAAATCTAAAAGGTCAGGGATCGTATAACCAGACCATACATGCCATGCCATAAAGGGTATCAGACCTTCAGTTTATTAGAAGGCTGTCTTACTCATGTTGACTCCCCAGAATAAAGCTTAGCGTGCAGCGGATAAGTGGATATTGATTGAAGAGATTGTCGCTCAGTTGTAGCTAATGACAACAAAAATCCCTGTTTTCACTGTTTGTATCTGGCACAGCTGTTAAGTACAGTCCTGTAAACAAAGTGCCTTCTGACAGGCGTTGTGTAAAAGGTGTAAAAGTGAGAGTCACTGGAGCAGAAAGAGGTGAGGCTAAGCTTTTCTCAGAGGTCCGGACGCTCTCTGTGTGAGGATCAGAGCGGCTGTCAGACGGTATGCACTTCAATCTCCGCTTCAGAGGAGACAAAGTACCCCGGCTCGGCCTGGATGTGGCCCATTGTAGGCCGCCGTTTGAAATTCAGCAGTCGGAGCTGATATCTCCTCAAGATCATATTAGCAATCTACTTTAGTGCAGTGAATTGTCAACAGCTTACTGTATCCTAAGAGGCATCATTCACCGTATCACCCAGCTGCATGAAACCAGTTCAAAAAGCTGTTAAAATTCTGCAAGGAGCTGTGGCCTTTTAAGTGAAATGTTTCCTTCAAGCAGAAAATGGTGTGGCGTTATCAGATTTCCGAGTAGCTGCGATAGAGAGGAAAAGGGGAAATGGAGCTGAAAGACGCATTAACAGGTTATCAGGAGTATGTGTGTCTTAATGGCATGTCAACGTCAAAACTGTCCATCAGCGCCATCCAGGTCTTCATCAGACATCTTCATCAGATCTGCGTGCTGTGCCCTCAGCATTGTTGGGGTTAACACGCTACAAAGTGATGTGTTGCTGTAATCAGATTACATGTCTGTTACACAGTAATGTAACACGTCGCTGTTGATAACAGCAGTAATCACATTTCAGTTACTAAGCACGGCATTCATATTTGCACTAGATGGTTGAAAGGAAAACATATTTTAAGTTTTGTTGGTGTATGACAAAGAATTGAGAGTTTTTCTGGGACGTTTTTTAAGGCTGATGTTTAAACAAAGAGCATTTGTCATTTGATTTATGTTGCATCTCAGGTGATGTTACAGTGTAATCCAAAAGTAAAGTGACTAGTATTGTAACTCATTACTTCCATCAGTGAGAAATTGAGTAAAGTAAGGCATTACTCTTTTATAAAATAACTAGTAATGTGTAATGCATTACGTTTTTTTTAGTAATTACCCCAATTATGGCCCTCAGTGATGGCCCTCTGTATAATGTGCGTAACACAGGTTATATGCTCTGATGGTAGTAGTCTTGCTGCCGCTATCATACGGAAGGCACTATCTGTTCCTACAGTGGTGACCCTGACCCTGTAAATGCATTTCCTCTGCTTTCATCAGTTCAGGTGTGCAGTTATACCGAGGTAGTGCTGGTTCTTACTGATGTCCAGTGGTCACTCAGTCACTTCAATACATCTAGCGTTTTCCGGTTCCGCTTTCTTTGCCTTCTCACTGTCATGCAATTCATGGTAAACCTCCACTCTGGAAAAACAAAAGGAAGTTGGGGACAAACTTTGTGACATTTTTTTATACGCATCAAGGTTTCCCGATGAATTGCAATCTACAACGCTTTAACTTTGACAGCCCCAGAAACAAGTTTAGATAAGACTTATTCCCTAAGGGGCACATTGACTTGTTAAAGCATGACAAATGTATACTCTAAAAGGCTGTATTTATTTGAATGAAAATAATAAATTAAAGAAATAAGACATTAAAAAACGCTACAAACAATATAAACATTAAAATATGCACAAAAGAGACTGATGAAGGTTTCTTATTGTGGATTGTCTTCAGATTTGGCCGTCCTAGCAACGGTTTGACTCTGAACACACGCACATGAAACACACTTGTTTAAATTCAGTGTGACTGAGGACATCACTATCCCAGCTGCCCTTCACGAACAAACGTTCACAAATCTGCGTGGAAAGTAATCCAAAAGTACACTTGTTAAAACTCCAGAACTTGCTTTTGAATATTCACGTTTTCACGCTTTTTTCTAAATTAAACTAATTTAAAACGTTGTTTTATACTAGTGCAAAAAAGGTTCAATTGTGCACTTCTGGTAGCTTAATGTGAACTATATACAATAAAGTTATGAATAATTTGAAAAGTTTATGCAATATTGTATTCAAGTGTAAATAAAGTTTTATAAAATAGGTGTAGTATACTGTAGAGAATACAATTATTTCCAAAATATATACCTTATTGTATAAATGAAAGAGAATACCATGATCATATAATATTAATATGTAAAAATACAATGAAGAATATAGTAGCAATATAGCATTAGTATGTAGTTATCTAAGTGATGTAATTTAGTGTAAAATGAAATCCTGAACATGTTGAACTGTGACTCCCATTGACTCCCACAGAGTGTGGGTATCATGATTTTAGACACTTACATCAGACAGCTACATTTCAGCATTACTCCCTTTTTTTGGCAGCTCCCTGAATTAAAGTTATCAATGTTTAAACATTGATTTGATGTCACTTAAATGTCTAGAAAACGTCAACTGCTTCCCTGGACACTTTGGCGTCTTTCTTTTCCTACAAATGTCCTGTTGTTTAACACCCATGTATGTATGTGTGCATGTGAGAACTGCACACAGTTGGAGGCTGGACTTCTTTTACTCCTATGAAAGTTACTCAGTGGCTCATGACTCCAAAATGACTTGACTCTCGAAAAGGAAAAGACCCGGATCATCCAGGGATCTTGGCCAATAGAGCATGCGCACTTGCGTTTTTCTTAAGCCCCGCCTCCAATCTGCTGAGTCACGGCCATTAATGTCTCAGTCAGATTATTGGTGAGGGAAAAGAACGCTGGACTCTGCTTTTAGCAAATGTACAACTTTTAGTCCTTAATGATTCAAATAAGAGCTATTCAGGTGTTAGCCCTGGCATGTATTGGTACCAGGACTTACTGGTTTATTTGCGTAAAAACAAAAGATAAACACATGTCTCGCAATAGAAGTTTTTCGGATCAAATTACATCACAGACTGGCACTGATATGTAGTACCACCATTTTGCCACTAAAAACATAGTGTGTGTTCCCTTGCAGTATTTTGCATTGCTTAGGTTTGAGTTTGCATTCCCATGGATCCATAGTGGCACTATTTTTGGCTATTCACAGACATGTCTATACCATTTCTGCTGTATATACAAGTGTGGCTGACATTGATCCTGTCTGTCACACATTATTTTATAATGATCTGAACAACGATTGCATGCAGTGTTTGTCTGTGTGCTGTGAGTTGAGCTGGTTGTGATAGCTGAGTGTGTTTGATTCCCCTCTATTTTGAGCTCCATTAATGATTTGGGAACACATCTGTCATGGCTTTCTGCTATGCTAATGTAAATAGGAGCAGTAACGAGATGTCACAGAACAGCTACAGTAGCTTTATTCCTATGATCATTATAGATTCCACTACAACTGCAGCAAAAGTCCAATTATTTATACCTACGGTCATGCATCATGTTAAGTAAAGCAGCAACGTCGACTGTTCTGCTCAAATTGTATGCCCGTCTAGTATATTAGTAGCAGAAGACAATATATTTTTGATAGGCAGGTATAGTTTGATGCCTTATTCACAACTTTGACATTCAAATGCTGCTCGGCTTTTCTTCATTTTGCTTATAGGCGATTTTTCTGCACAGTTGAAGAAAATGATTAGAATGCTAATAATAGTATTAGTGTTAAACTATTTATACAATTATGTTCCAGTGCTGGCTATATAGGAGTGTGTGCGCTCCAGAGTGTTGTAAAGTCTAAAAGTCTATATTTATTGAAAAAAGATGAATGTAATCATATCCAAAATGCACAACTTGTCTTTATCTAACCAAGTATTAACATAACAATTGCAACAAACTTACAGCACCATTAATGAAATGTATACAAAACAAAAAAATCCACTTTTGTTTATTTTTTTAGGGTGATGATGGTTTAAGATTCATATGAGTAAACCAAAATAAAAGAGTATAAAAGGTTAGCTGGCCGCCTCTGTTGAGATTGGTCAACCGCTTAGAGATGTCCCGCCAATAAGAGTGCTAGCCAATAATAGCAGATGTAAACAAAGGAGTTCAATGCTAATATGGGAGAGAAACTCCCCCTGAAGGAAACTTTAGGATTTTGAACTTTGCAGACCATTTACATGCACACAAACCTATATAACATACTACAGGAAAGGGAGAACCCCAAAAAGTATAATAGGGCCACTTTAATAAAAATACTTTCAGTACTGCATTCATTTTAAAATCACCTTGATTTTAATTAGTGTGAATGCTGTTTACAGCATTCCACTATAGTTCTTCAAATCTTTATTCTTCAACTTATTATAACTTCAGCCTACTTTCAGCTACAGAAACCATTCGAATATCAAAATATTCAGCCTTTTCAGCACATGATGGGAAACTTTCAACTTTTTCAAAATATGTTGTACTTTTTGAAATATTCAGCTTTTTAAACTCTTTTTTAACATGTAACTCAATGGGAGGAACCTTCAAATCCTCTTTTATCTAAACCTTGCGCCAAATGCTACTCCTTCCACATACTTTCAGCTAGAGACTTCACTCCAACTTTAAAATGATCACAAGACCTTCAGCTATAAAACTTGTTCTTCAGATTCTTCATATCTCTTACACTTTTTGAGATATTTAACTTACCGTACTTTCCGGACTATAAGCCGCTACTTTTTCCCCACGCTTTGAACATCGCGGCTTACACTACAGCTTCAAAAAAAGCTTGGAGCTGGGCGTGTCTGAAGCTTGGGGATTTTATTCGAGCCCCGCAACCAACAACCAATCACATGAATGTCCCGCCCCGTTTACGTAGTGTTAACATAGCTAGCAAGCTATGCTTGGATATACTGGATATAAAATCCCCAAACAGGCGAAAGCCTACCAGTTTTGGTCATACAAAACCGGGTGATTTGCTACGGCGATAATTAGTTTATCCTCCATCTGTTTTTGAAATATAGAAATGAACGGCGGGATATCTCTCCCAGTTTAGACGCGGTTTGATTGGCTAGGACTTGAGCTGTCAGATTTTCAGAAACGGGATTTGATTGGCTGGCGCTGGCTTCTCCGGCGAGCCGGAGACGCCGGAGAAGCTCAGCCACGCTACCCACAATTGGTGACCGACCAGTGGGTGCGGCTTATATTCAGGTGCGCTTAATAGTCCGGAATTTACGGTAGTTTGGAGCTTGGTAAAGAGGCTTTCTTCAGATTTGAACATTAGTGTGTATTGCGCCGCTCGTTAAGTCTAGAGTGCTTTGATCTCAAAACAGAGTGGAGGACAGCTTGAAATTCGCCCAATTTTTCTTTTTAAACCTGCCATAATTCCCAAACCATACACTCCTTGGACATAATTATATGCTTGAATTGTAGGAAAACCTCTCTTACGTTGAAAAATAAAATACAATTAAGCAAGAAAATTAAACAAAATGCCTCTTGAGGGCATGAAGTGACAAAAACGTTCAACATGTCTCTATTAAAGGAGAGGTGTCATGGCCATTTCCACTGATCATAATTCCATTGTTGAGGTATACTAAAATAGAAAAATACTGTGCAATTTTCCAAACTCACATTGGTTTCACATACAGCATCTCTGTAAAGTATGTGTATTCAGCAGTATTCACTTTCTCCACTAAACGGCTCGCTGCAGCTCCCCCCTGCGTTAGAAATATGCATTTTTGGGAAATGAGTGCATTAAGATATAGAGGACATGAGAGAAAGGCAGGAATAAAGGTGAAAGTTCCCTCGACAGTTTATGCGTAGAGCAGCATAAATAAATGGAGTCGGTTCAAAGCCAGCCTTAGCCTTAGCCTTATAGGCTTCAAGCTTTAAAGAGGTAAGCTTAGGCTCTCCATTTCTGGAGATCACTTGTTCCACACAAGATGCACCAAGACAGAAAATTAACCGTTCATGCAGATTTAAAGACGCGCCTTACAAAATAAGTAAAAGGCTACGTGCTCCTCTTCCTCCCCTCCTCCCTCCTCCCTCCTGTGTGTCGGTGTAATTAAATCTCCCTCTGTGGGACGATTGTCCCCTGGAACTCTCCTCCGTTTTCAGTTCAAAGCGAGTGACGGGAAGCACAGATACCGAGGGATTAAAACTGCAGACTGCTGCCACGCAATTATCTCACCACCTCCCACCACGCCAAACACACACAGAGCATTAACACCTCCCCCTCTCTTCCTCACAGCACCTGTCCATCAGCACATCCGTCTCCTCACACAGCGTCCCCATCCATATTCATACCGAAACACACTTGAGTCTTTAGTGGCTGTCAGACCCTCCAACTCATTACTCACTGACTGCATGACAAAAGACAAGTGTGTGTAGAAGCTGCTGTAAGTATCCTGTGTGACACTAGTTTTACAGAAGGGTACATCTGTGGTCAGCCATATGGAAATGATCACAATGGTATCTTTAAAAAGATATACTCAAATAATCACACTTTTTAGATATAAGGAAATAAAGACTGATGTTTTAGGTTAAGGATGCCCTATTATGCTGTTTCCTGTAGTGTGTGTTCTCTAGGTGTTTGTGCATGTAAATGGACTGCAAAGGCAACAATCCCTGTGTTACCTCCAAAGGAAGTTTCTTTCCCACACACTCCCCCCCCCCCCCCCCTTCCTGAAAAGCCTCCATTGGACTCCTTTGTTAACTTCCGTAATAGAGTGACATCATTATCTTATCACAGTTGCGCTTCAATTGGCTGGCTTCTCACTACATTGTATGTGATAGTCTAAGGGGCGGTACATTTCTAAGCTGTTGACCAATCACAACAGAGTCGGCCAGCTGACCAATCAGAGCAGACTGGGCTCTGGCCAAGATGCAAAAATATGTCTTCAGTGTTTTACAAAACAAAAAAATACATTAACTGACTGATTGGGTAAGCCCTTTTTTATTAAGCCTTTTCTTTATCTCTTTTTGGAGTCACATTATAATAAGGACAGCTTTTTGCTCAGGGCTGCCTGTACAGTATATCTGTTACGATTTGTAAATATGAAGGTGTTGTGTGCGGTTAAATTACATTAGCTGCTGCAGCTGCAACATCAACGTGCCATGCATCTGGACAAATAATCACAAAGGATAGATACTAAAAAAGGCAAAAAGAAGCTTTGAAGCTTTGAAAGGAAGGTCTGATGTGCATTGACGACAGCAGGAAGGTCTGGAACATCTGACCCCTCAGCATCGCTCTGAAAGCGAAAATAAAGTTTACCGGGTGCAGTATGTGATATTTTTCTGGAGACGACACAGATATTTCAGGGTAGCAGGGTTAGCTTTCCTTTTAATACCATCCTTCTGTTGGTTCTTCTCAAGTGTTTACAGAGGAGTGTAAAGCAAATCTTGAATGCACACCAGCCAATGTTTCCATACAGCTCAAGGGAATACAAACATTTGTTATTTGACTGCCAGACCTTTTGTTCTAAAAAGATGTCACCGAAGTGTCACGGCAGAGAGGAGGTATGTGTGGAGCTGTGTGAAGCATCCTCTCATCAGCTGCATATTAACCGTGAGGGCGCTCTGTTTTATTACATTTAACTCATATTTCATTGATCATTGATGGAGGTCGTGCACAAGAGCTCAGCCTGTATTTTAGTGTCGATATTGTCTTTGCTCAGTGTTGGAGGTTTTTCAGGACGCTTCATTAAAACCTGCTTTTGCATCATAGGATTCAAATAACCATACTAAAGGTTTTGCAACCTTTTTACTGCAATCTAATAGTAGCTTGTTATTTAGCAATGGTGATAAACTGTTTGGAAGAAATAAGATTATATATTTTTAAAACTTGTATTATTTACTTATATAATACTTTTTCTGCAGCGTTTAAATCTATCTGCAGAATCAGGAAACTTGTTTACAGTTAGTGACCATTAAGTCTGCATTAATTTGTGTCATTATTACATTGTAACCTTATCAATATTAGGGACAGATTGTATAAGTGAAAAAACTCACATTAATATTTACCAATTTGTATTGTACATGAACAAGATACTGTGTAACTAAACATCACAAATCTATAGTGAAACAATTCAATATTAAAGAGGCACATTTTATGCTTATTGGGTTTTTCCTTTAGTGTGTTTATATGTGTTGTGCATGGGTCTGCAAAAGGTTCAAATCCAAAAGTTCCCTTTTTAGAGGGAGTTTCAACCACACACTCCCCCCTGGACTGGGCTCTGGTTTCAGACAGAGGGTGAAAAGAGGTGCTGCAGCACAGGCAGTATGGGAACAATAAAGACCTTTCTGAACATTAAAGCATGTAAACATTTCACAGTTGAGGAACAAAATACAAATATGAATCTGGAAATGAGCAGAATATGTCCTTTTTAAAATGTTATCCTGCATGTCTCTTTTTACCTTGACAGGCATTACTGGCAATTTTAGTAACAAAACATCTCTGCTGCTGCACTGACGTGATCTTGAGACTTGAGGATTCATCTTATTTTTCTGCTTGACAAAAATAAAGAAATCTGCCCATTTTACACCTAAATATCATTGGGTTAAAATATATTATTTTCTGTAAAAATGCTTGTATATTGGTATCCTGGAGAAACTTGGTTTCTCATGAATCAGATGTATTCAACCTGCTTTTAACAATTCAGTTTGAAAGAACTGCAAACCTCAAGAACATTTCAAGCTTGCGCATTGAGTTTCACACAGAACAGAAGTGAATGGAAATCAACGGTCGCCTTGAACAATAGAAAAATACATCCAGATAAAATGGCAGCATAAAATTCTAAACACATCAGTATCCCTCTTTGAAAAAAAGAAATGGTCAGTAAATATTGCTTCGTGCATCTCAATCAGCAGTAAAACCTGCTAGAATATCATTCTGAGGAGACTGTTTGGTTCGAAATTGAACTTGAAACATTATTGATTATCATTATCCTTTAAATTATTGCATGCAGTTGTTGAGTTGATTTAAAAGAATCATACATTTGATGCCTAAAAACACCTTTACGTGTATGTACTATAGCTTCTGCAGATTCCTCCGTTTCCTTGCCTTTTTTACTACCAATCATTTAATAGTACAAATCTGAACATGAAATACAGGAGGAACTTTGGGTTAACTTGGTAATGTCATTCATTTGTGTTCAATTTCTAGATTAAGGTTTCCAAATGTTCTTCATAGTTTCTGCTGTTGTGTGTTCTAATTACATTTTAGGGTCATTTTAACCAAAATGTTTGGAAGATAACCCGTGCATCTCTCTTCCTTTAGTTCTGGACTGGAGGATGACGGATCCTAACCACCCCATGAACGCTCTCATGCGTCTCAACCAGATCCACCCGGGCCTGCAGTACCGCCTGCTCTCTCAGTCCGGCCCAGTGCACGCCCCGGTCTTCACCATGTCTGTGGATATCCAGGGGGCCACCTACCAGGCCTCCGGCAACTCCAAGAGGACGGCCAAGCTCCAAGTGGCCCTCAAGGTATTCTGCATGTTCAACACATGTTTTATAATGTGCAGGAATAAAATATACTTTACTAATAACGTGAAATGACATCAATCAAACTCACAAGCAGAGAGCTAAATGTAATACTTTAAGTTTGTTTGTTCTCCAAGATCTTTCTGGAGCCGTTTCCCCACCATTCAAAACGTATTAGAATGATGTGTAGCTCCTCCATCTCTTTTGTGCATTGCATTGTGGGAATATAATGTCCATGAGCTCAAGTGTCATAGTTCATAGCATTCAGACTTTTAAATGTAGTCCAACACATTGGGTTAAAAAAATATGTTTGTACAGTCATGATCCCCAGAGGATGATTCCAGCTGTTCATTTAGCTCCACCATGGTGTTAACGTTTGCTTAAACTCTCACCCAGCAGCATTGTTAGGTCTCTATAGAGTGGTGTGCAGAAACGAGTCCCAAAACCAGGAAATAATTTAGCATTTTCCCACTTCGGGTTCTCTCGTCTAGAAGTCTAGAGTTTTTGTTAACGTGTTGATGGATAGAAGCCTGAAACAAGCTCTTTTGACAACACAAGCTGAAGAAATGCTCACGTGTTCTGCTCAATATAAAATATGTCAGTTAATACCACACTCTTGAATATCTGAAGGTTTTATGTATCATAAAAAACGGCGGTTGCTAACAAGTGACTGAAAGTAACTAAAAGAGGTCATCATGCTGACATCAGTCCACCTTTATCTTAGTGGCAGTGATGCACAGCAGTGATGCACGGCCATGCCACCGTGATGTAGTTCTTTATAGCTTAGCTTTAGCTTTTTACTTCTGGCAATTGCATTTATGCTTCAAAAGTTAAAAAGTGGTGTCAATATGTGGAGATTATCCTGGTGTCATTGATGTGTGTTGGCCACAGAGCTTATTTTCTGCAATATACCGAAATCCAATGGGAAAATTCCATTGGATTTGGTCGAGGGAACCCTTGCGATGCTAACTTGGTCGAGGGAACCCTT
>CALSBZ010000009.1:740023-771406 GCA_943591055.1 Gobionotothen gibberifrons | reverse complement strand
ACACACACACACACACACACACACACACACACACACACACACACACAGTAGGATTATTAACAAGTACACATGGGTATTAGGGCGCTTCACAGACCGAGAGTTTCACCAACTAGTGATGTGATATAGGGCTGCAAGATTTTGAAAAGAAATACGTAGTGCTATTATTTAGACTAATATTGCATTAGGATTCTTTTTACCAATACTAGATACTGCAATAATCTCATTGAAAATAAAATAATAATAGTTTGATTTTCTTTTTGGGAGGATCTGTACTATTGTGGCGATTTAGCACTCACAACAGGAAAGAATGAAACGGAGAGGAATCAAATAAAACACAAACACAGATATAGTTGATCAATTATTATCAATAATATGTGATCTTAATGAATACGAAATACGCTGTAATAAGGATTCTGCCATAACAGTACCTAACAAGGAGTCTTCTTTAAGTCTATACAATATTTGTTGTAGGTCGTGACTGCAGCTGCACAATACTTCATCCAGATATGTTGCCTTTACTTACTATTGTATATACTGCTACTTGGTTATTTCATTAGTCCAATTTGCAACTTAGATTAAATGTGCAGCCCTGTCATCAGTGTCGTTTATTACAAATTCTTAACTCTTAAGTTTGAAGTGTCATCTTGCCAAACAAAATCTGCAGTCACCTGTCTCTCTTTCAGCATTTGTTTTAGTTTCTTCTTCCATCTGTTGTTCTTATAGAGGTAGAGCAATAATGGTACATGTCAGCTGTCAAGGCATACCCAATATTTCCAACTTCAAGGCTAATGAGGGATCTGAGTGTGCTGAAACTTTCAAATACACAGGCATTTTTAGAATGTGTCAAAATAAACATTTGTATGACATGTGAAAAAGCTGCATGGTTTGTGCTAGCACTGCACAATTAATTAAAAGTTTTACCAAAACTGCGATATGGACTAGTGCAATATTCGAAGAAAGCATAACATTTGTTGAATCCTAAATATTGTTTGAGATACAATTTTTAATGAGGTTCTTTGGAGCTGCAGAGATATCACAGTCTACAAATAGTATTTTAACATAACATGTCTGTAAATACTCATAGGAACCATGAGGGTACCGTAAGAGGTCAGGGGACAGGAGCTCGAACCGATGTCAGACACTGATAAGATTTACTCGAAGTTACGACCGGAGAATTGACAAAGACATTTGCTGCAGCAACGAAGTGATACAGCTCAAGCCCAATCAATTCTGAAGCTTTCCCACCCATTCCCACGTATTTATGTAGTTCTACATATAAGAAGAGTATAATCAACATGTTGCATGACAAGACATAACAAGCAAAGCACTATGACTCCTTTCAAAGACAATATGAGCCAAAAAGGGGCGAAACGTACCCGACAAGATGGACTGCAAGATGTCCATAGAGCAAGCAAAACATCCTGTATCAACTTATGCCAACAGGCAGGAAAAAAGGAGACAAAAGTACTCTCTAACAGAGAGATAAGCACCCAAAGGTTGCATATGTTCAACATATAACATAAGAAAAACTGAAATGTGAAAGATGTGTTTGAGGTTATTTAGTATCTCTGCTACTATTATTCATATACTTTGTCCACAAGGGATCACTGAAACTGAAAACACATGGCAAAAGTCCCAAAATGTATACTTATACAAATACTTGCACACAATATATTATATATATATATATTATATATATACAATAATTTTTGATATTATTTGTATTGTTTTGTCAGTTATTCTCTGTCAGATAGACAGAGACAGATTTTAACTGTAGTTAAAAACATTTAGGAATATCTAACATTGTGCTGACCCTCTTTTCTGCCTCCGTCCGCCTGCAGTCCAGAGCTCCAGGTCCCATCCTGACGGCGGGGGGGAAAAACCCTGTGATGGAGCTGAACGAGAAACGGCGAGGGTTAAAATACGAGCTGATATCAGAGAGTGGCAGCAGCTACGACAAACGCTTCATCATAGAGGTACACACACACAACCACAAACCCTAATTGATTTCCTGTCTCCCTTTCACAAGGTCTTATTAGGAATTGTGTTTGATGTTTGGCGCTTCCTGCATCAAAACTTCACATGGCAGGAAAGAACAGCTTAACATAAAAACAATTTTATCCTGTGAAATCAATCTGAATCACAGTGCTGATTCTACAAGACTAAAGTTATTCTAAATGTCTTGATATTATTCCGCAACAGGATCTTGTTTCCTTTAAGGAATTGTTATTATTTCTTATGATGAATATGTGCCAACTTGATAAATAATTTGCATACAAATAGTTTCCAGTTTGTTTAAAAGAACCAAAAGAAGAACTGTGAGGTGAGCATGACCAGTGACACCCACAGTAATGTCACGGATGAGTCATCAACAAATACTCATTGCATTACATGTTAATGCACTAAACCATGTTTGGAAAGCTAGAACATTTCAAGTATATCATTTTCAATTAAAATTATTTTTTCAGAGTTACAGAAACATCAGTTGTAAAGCGGTTCAGAATATGACATTGTATTGTTAACTACTTTCTGAGTAGGGGCGAGGAAGTGAAAATAAGTGAGTTTGTGTGATAAGTGAGAAGAATTTTTTCTGTGTATGTATATCCTAGTCACCGGGGAGTACAGATGTCACGATTGCGTTTAAGCATGTTATGTCTATAATTTCTATTCTATATTGCTTTGAAAACATTTCATTTAAGGCAACTGTAATTATTAGAGCACACCCTGACACGCAGACAGGGAAAGTCCGCAGCCCTGTATGGGTTCACTATGCATCCTCTCTCCTGAGTCCCTAAAGAGCACAAGTGCCCCCTATGTCCCCAAACTCAGACACTAACCCCGTGCAGAGTGTACATGGAATATAGTATGGAGGGCTCTCCCCCTCCTGCCCCCAGGCAGGCGAGGGGAGCCCTCCAGCCCTGTAAGGGCCCAGAGCGCATTACGTCACCCCGCGACCCTCCAGGGGTCCGGAGAAATGTAAGCACATTTACACCCGGGGAGGGGGTCAGATGCCCATGACCCACAGCCCCCACCCCTCCTCACCTGTCCTGTGTTGCCCCAGCAAGCACAGACGCTGAGAAAGAGCCAGACATATCCAAGAGATAAAACTTAATGAAGGGGCCTGGCGTTGACCAACGCTGTGCATATATCCTCCACACTCACCCCGTTGAATAAAGCTGTTGACACAACCACAGCTCGTGCGCACGGACCCCCATGGGACAGGCTCTCCCTGCCTGCTCGTAGGCGTGTGCAACGCCTCCACAAAGCCAGCCTGCCAGGCGTTTCTTGGACAGAGCTTTTCCAGTCACCCTGCCCCCGAAGCACATAAACAGCCGTTCAGTGCGTCTCAGGGTAGCCGTGCGCTCTACATAACATGCTAATGCGCGCACCTGGCAGAGGAGGTGTAATTTAGCTTCCCTGGCCCCACCATGGGGTGGAAGACTAAAACCCCCCAACTGAATAGCACTCGACCTGAACGCACTCCTTAGGCACAAAGGAGGGGTTCGGTCTGAGTATCGCCCCGCTCCGGTCACCCCGGATCAGTAAACAGCTCGGGTGCACCGACAGATCGGTCAACTCGGACACTCTCTTGGCTGACGTTAAGGCAAGTAGCAACGCTGTCTTCCACGACAGCGCTTTCAGGGAGGAGAGCTCCAGAGGCTCAAATGGCTCTGTGACCAGAGCCTCGAGCACCAGCGGCAGGTCCCACTGTGAGGTGGAGGCGCGCACTACTGGGTGCAGCCTCCTGACCCCCTGTAAAAACCGCAACATCAGTGGATGAGAAAAGGCTGACCTGCCGTTGAATCCCTCATGACAGGACGAGATGGCTGCTGCATACACTTTTGAAGTAGAATGAGCAAGCCCTCTGTCCACCAATAACTGTAAGAAGGATAAAATAGAGCCCAACTCACAAGATAGGGGCTCTATTCTCCGCTCCTCACACCATCGCTGGAATCCCATCCACTTCGGCCTGTAACAGGCTGTGGTGGATCCAGCTCTAGCTGCCTGGATAGACTGAATAACGCTATCAGACAATCCACCCTGTCTCAGCCTGTCCCTCTCAGGAGCCAAGCCTAGAGAGGACGGCCCAGAGTGGGTAACGCCCCGATTGCACCTGCCTCTTGAGACATCGCCCCCCCAGAACTGGGGAATTGCCCAGGGCTGGCCCACCTTCATCTGTGTCATCTCTGAGTACCACGGAGCCCCGACGCGATCCGGTGCTACCAGAATGACTGCCAGACGTTCTCGCCTCACTCTCCCCAGGAGAGGGAGAATGAGACGCAGCGGTGGAAAGGCGTATAGCAGCTTCCTTGGCCATGGCTCATGTGCAAATGCGTCCACCCCTAAAGGCGGGTCGTTGCTCCACCACAGGGCACAGTGGCTGTTGCGCCGGCTGGCGAACAGATCCACTTCCGCTCTCCCGAACTGGGCCCAGATCTGCTTCACCACCTCCGGGTGAAGCGTCCATTTGCCTGGCAGGGGCCCGCCCCTCGACATGAGGTCGGCCCCCCTGTTCTCCAGTCCCGGGATATGGAGGGCTTTCAGAGATAACACCACCTCTGATGCCCATAACAACAGCCTCTCCGCTGTGGCCAACAAGGCGGCGGAGCGGACTCCGCCCTGCCTGTTGATATAAGCCACTGTGGTGCTGTTGACCAATACATGTCTCCTTTGAATTAGGGGCATGAAATGCTGGAGGACTAACACTACCGCCCGTAGCTCTAGGAGGTCGCTGTGTCGAGTTTCTGTTAGAGACCAGCGCCCACCTATAGCTCTCTTCAGGCAGGTCCCTCCCCATCCTGTTCTGGATGCGTCCGTGAACACTGTGATGTAGGAGGCCCCCTCCGGAGGCGCCCGGGAGACCCCCAGAACCGGAGGTTGCCCTCCACTGAGGGGGGGGATGGTCACCAGCCGCCTTTTGTGCCTCTTGGGATCCAAACGCAGGCTGGAAAACCACCTCTGCAGGCGGCGCATATGCAGTAACCCCTGCGGGACCACAATGTGAGCAGCCGTCATGAGACCCAAAGTCTGCATGACAGTTAAAGCTGTCACTGTCGCCCCCTGTCACAGCCTGTGAACTGCCCGGAGAAGGGACGCACTTCTGCTCTCTGACAGGGTGGCGCGTAGCGCGCCTGCATCGAACACCATTCCCAACTACAACGCCTGTTGGTGAGGTATGGGGGTGCTCTTTTTTTCAATTGATTGCAAAGCCTAACTTGGTTAGGTGTGTGATCAATTGTGCTGTGCAAAACATTGCCCATTCCCTGGACCCGGCCATGACTATGAGGTTGTCTAGGTAAAAGAAAACTCTCATGCCGTGGTCGCGCAGCGGTTGAAGCGCAGTGGCCACACATTTGCTGAACGTGCGTGGGGATAGGGAGTAGCCAAACGGGAGTCTGTTGTACTCGTAGGCTATTCCCTGAAAGGCAAAACGCAGATACTTCCTGTGCTCTGGCACAATTTCCACATGAAAGTATGCGTCTTTCAGGTCGATGGTGGTGAACCAATCACCCGGTTGCACCAGCCCCATTAACTGTTTTATGGTTAACATGCGAAATTTCCTGCGGCAAATGTGACGATTCAGGCTGCGCAAATCTAGAATAGGTCTGAATTCCCCTGTCTTCTTGAGAACCAGGAAGTACATGGAATAAAAACCCTTTTCTCTGTGCTGAGGGTGCACAACAGACACTGCCTGTTTCTGCACCAGAGCCTGAATCTCTGCTGAGAGGAAACCCATCTCCTCCTGAGATGACAGATTTACCTCTCGCATGCCTCTGAATGGAGGTGGGATGCTGCAAAACTGGAGTGAATAACCCCGTTTCAGCGTCCTGTCCATCCACTTCATTAACACACAGCTAAGGCTCCATTCCCCATAACATTTGGACAAGCCCTCAGCTGTGGGATACAGGCCACATTTCCCGGGACTGCCCAGGGAAAGAAGAACTAATGCCGACCGCCAACTCATCTGGTGCAAGGCCCTGCCACCTTATTGACTCCTACTGGGTACAGGAAAGCTAATTTACCCCTTTTATAAGTGAAGTTATAGTCATTTGTTCTGGGAATATCATTTTTGAGCCTGAGACCTGGAAAACAGGCTAGGGGCTTAACAGGTTAACAATCACATAAGATAAAGATAAAAGAGAGCTGGAACCAGACATTTTGAAAGAATCACAGAACAGTTAACCAATTATCAAAATAATCCGTCAACGAACAAATTGATTATTAGTTTCAGCTCTAATTCTCTGAGAAAGACCAACATAAAGAAGAATAAACCTATCTTTTATACACCTTTCATCTGAAGACGTTCTCCTCTGTGTGTTGTTTGTGTGCGACAGGTGGAGGTGGACAAGCAGGTGTTTCGGGGAACGGGTCCAAATAAGAAAGTAGCCAAAGCCAGCGCAGCGCTCGCCGCCCTGAACAGCCTGTTCTCCGGCTCCAAATCTACAAGCATCAAGAAGAAAAGACCCAACCCTCCTGTGAGTACATCACATGCTTCTCTGGTCAGCTAAATGAAACCACTTAATATTCAGTGCTCATGTGTGTTTGCTGTGTGTGTGTGTGTAGCCAAAGAGACCCGTAACCTCGATGCTGACGCTCCCGGCCCACGCTGCCAGACCTCCAATTGTCCCCGTCCTCCCCAGAGCCCCCTACATCAGCACACAACACACACATGGATACATCCCCCCGGGTGAGTTTTACATGGTTTACTAGACCAAGAAGAGAATCAGTTATATTTACAATATAATCATTGTAGCGTAAGTTTTCACAAAAAAAATAATGTTCAATATTTTAATCATAATTATTAAACATAGATATTAAAAGGTTGAAGATGGGTGAATTGTGTCACAGTTTTTAGTGTTCGAGGAATATTTGGATTTTTGGGGAAATACACTAATTTGCTTTATAGATAAGAGGATAACAGTTTATGATTTCTTTTAATTCCATCAACTTTCCAGGAACTGTGGAAGAAAATAGCTTTTGTGGCAAATACGGCACAGTTACATGATTTTGTGTCTGTCCAGTGAATACAAACATGCATGGTATGTGCAATAATTACACTGTGGTACGCCTTTTGTCTTTCTCCTCTCAGGTTTTGGGGCTCCTTATGGTTACAGCCCTGCAGGCGCCCTCCCTCACTACGGTAAACTCATTCACTGACCAATAATCCCTCCATTCGATTTTTTCCATCACTACATCACAACATTTGAGTTCTTTTTTTGTTTTGCTTGGCTCTCCCTTAGGTTTTCCTTCCAGAGTTCCCTCAGTAGTTGTCCCAGTCATCAGAGTCCCCACAGCATACCCCATCACCCACCTCTACCCCTATTAGGACCCTCAATCACCTCTCCAACTTCAGAGAAAGTCACTGGTTAAAGTTAGATTCTGACATTTACTTTTTATGTTCAGGACACACACTTTAAACACCAAAAACCAACAGTGGATTACACAGACCTTTGACTAGTTGACCCAATCAGTACCACTGTATAGCATGTTCCCTTATTAGCAACCAACTCAATCAATTTGGCCTTCAGAAAGTTGGGCGGCCTGATTACAAAAATAAGCTCTTTGGTCATCAAATCATTATACAACGACAAAATGAGTTCAGTGTTATAAAGACTGGTAAGGTTTAGTATTGAACGTATTAAATTAGGGGTGCACCGAATGGGAAATTCTTGGCCGAAACCGATACCGAAAATAGGAAACAGTTGGCTGAAAACCGAATGCCGAAAGGCCGAAAATGATTAATAGAAATATATATATATATATAATATATACATTTTTTACCAATGTTGTTCAGCTACCTGATTATGGAAAAAGACATGATTATGGCAAAACTTAACTTAAATAATAATCACTATTATGGGTCCATAAAACATTTATTCAGCACTTTTTAATGCATACAGTACATTAATTCCAAGTCAAGTGCATGTTCTTTTCTCTGTAGGATAACTACAACAAAGTGCATTCAGAACAAAGCCAAGGTGCTTTAAAACTGCATAAACATCTAGGCCAGTAGGCCTACAACAAAATAGTGTAAATAAAGACTGTAACAGCCAGGCCTTCAACAACAACAAATGCACCTATAAGTGCATGCATACAAATGTGCAAACTGGATACATCCACATGAATGTACAGATGAAGCACTTACTTTCGGAAAGTTTGAAACGCGAGGGCAGTGATTGGTAAGTGGTCTGCCCTCGCTCAAGGGAAAGCCTCCAGCTTGACTTGAGACCGCCCCCGTTTTAAATAAATGTAATTATAATGAAGCCAGCTGCAATGGATCATTGATCCACCAGGGGGTGCAGTGGGGTTCCACACACTGGTGCTCATGTGAAATAAAGTCTGATACTGTACAGTACGCTGGATGTACTGTACATCCAGCGTACAGCGGAACTTAATGTACTGTAGTCTAAAAAAACGAACGGGAGGAAATGCAGCCCGGCTCTCGATTTTTAATCCTAAATTAAGCATCATCTTAAACTCAATATGAACGTCAGTAACTCACTACAAATATGTATATTTTTAATGGAGCCTCGACGGTGTAGCGGAGGGATCTTGCTCAGCATGAAGGGTGTTCCCCATAAGGAACAAGTCGCTGCAAATTATCCCGTTTATTACATGGCCAAATTCTCAACAAAGTAACGACATGACTCCCAATATTAATTGAAATGCTTTTATGGATTTAGAAAATATTTTTATTGATTTAAAAAATAGTTACATTACATTGCATTTAGCTGACGCTTTTATCCAAAGCGACGTACATTCGACCAGGAAGATACAACCTTGAAGAAAACAGAATCATATAAGTACATCAGGTTTCATATAGCCACAACATTTCAAGATGTTGCTACTCAACTGGCTTATAGATAAGCCAGTCCTTTATTAGTATGTAAGTGCTCTGTTAGTAATTCTTTGTTAGTAGTTCTATCGCTCGAAATGGAGTCGTATGTATTGATATAAATTGACATGCATCCGCTAAGAAAAATAGTCCGTTGTGACATCGCGTAAAACAGATTTCGACATGTTACATTAATTGCTTATATCCACACGCCTCTTCTCCTCATATTCACTACCTAAACTAGTTATAAATATGTTTATTTGTACTGTCGGCCGGGTCACTCATTACTGGATAAGCTGCTGCATGAGACAGCTGCCCGAAGAGAGGGAGGAAAAAGAGAGGCTCCGTGTATTTTATATATTATAGGCCTATAGAGTCGTTATTCATTTGTTTTAAAGCTCAATAAATAACAAAGAAGACCTTTGACCGGCACTTTTATAATTTTGTCCGGAAGATTTCAACTTTAATACACATTGACTGGCGAAAAACCCGGTTCCCTCTGTCCCCAACGTGGAGAATAAACAGAAGGGCAACCATGACAACTATGCTTCTTCGCTGCTTTTGTGGAGGGAGTTACAGCGCCACTTACAGGCCCGGCATATGTACTACAGCATGTGTGTCCCAAGGCCTGGCTGGAAGGCCTGGAATGTCGGAAGAGAAAGACGTGAATCCAGGAATGTGGACAGCTGGAATGCGGAAATGGAGTCGTTCTAACCATGGATGTATAATAAAACAGATTTATGCATATTCGACTTTTTTTTACTGACCTATTGAAATGATTTCTTAATTTAGGCTATTTTTTACAACGTGTGTTGGAAGGATTTATTAAATTACTATGAATATTTGGGCTTAAATTAATTGCCATTTTTTAAACTCAGACATTTATCCCTAACATTATCCCTGACTTTGTCATACCATTTTAACAGAGCCCCCCAATTAACCCCAATTACGCCCCACATACCCCCAATTATTTAATATAATTTACCCTTCACCTTAAATATCTAAAATAATGCATTAGAAGACTAAAGCCCTGTAAATAACCATTGCTCTTGCACAATCCATGCCCCTTTTTAGGACTGTCCCACATTAGGCAAATCATACTGTTGACAGTGTTTTCTGATTTGTGGAGTGATAAAAAGAGATTTTTTGACTTTACTTTAAGTATTTCAATGTTTTGCTACTTTGTTATTGTACTCCTCTACAGTTCAGAGGTAAATGGTATTTAATACCTTTAGTTACTTCACAGATGTGGATGAATGATGTGAAATATAACCAAGTCTTAAATCAGACTTTAGTTCCACCTGGAGTAAATTCACAAGCTTCCCTGCAGTATACAAAGTCATTCAAACTAGCTGCACCTTTACCAGCTTTGAGAACACGTTCTCCCCCCCTGAATTGCGTCTGAGGGAATAAACTAATCGCTCACTCTACACAGTATGCAAATCGGTGTGAAAGCAGTGAGACCATGACATTTCTGTTGTCGAACGTGATTCGTTCAGATCCGTCACGTATTTTTTCAAGTATAAACATACAGTATACAACAGATATGCATGCATACAAATTATAACATCAAATGAAATGCAAGTTTCTTCGTGACACTTCCTTTTCCTCTTTGAAATCTGTCTGTAAGAGAGAACACACATTTAGATACAGTACATTATGAAGCAGGCCTTAATAAAGTAATAAGAACTGAGAACATGACAAAGAATAAGAAAATGTCCCCATGCAAAGGTCCGGGAACATCAAAATGTCTAAGTTGCTTCATGAATTAGTGTGATATTGAAGTAGCCTGTAGCTTTATCAACGTCTGCATGTAATCAACAACTGACTGCCAATCAAATAAAGAAAGTACAATTCAATATGTATTGTCAATGAACATTGAACTATACAGATATCCTCTCCGCTTCTCTCTGCTGCGCTCTCATCTCTTCTTCTGTGTTTCTCTCCCTGTATCGCTCACTCGTCTCTTTCGCCCCCTGTCGGCCGGCGGTTAAAATATGGCTGAGATTAAGACAGTGCGCAAGCAGCGCAAGTCACAGAACGAAATGCATTGTGGGACATGTAGTTGTTGTGTAATTTAGCTTCAATATTTACCCGTACAGCGAGCCGAGACACGGCTAATTACTGGCAGGAACACACACACAAACTCTCCGAAACGCACGCGCACATGTAGCTTTAATATTTGACCGAACAGAGAGCCAAGATACGACTAACACACACCACGTTTACTCACAGTTTGAAAGCAGCGTGGAGAAGTCTTCAGCTGCTCCGCCCAGGAGCAGCGTGGAGAGCTGTGATAAACAGTGATCCGCTCAGATTAAACTGTGATACGACTTCTGTGGCTATCTACCAGCGATCATGTTTAATATTAAAGACTACACACATTGATCCCTTATCAAGATCAAATGTGACTGTTTACTCGTTTTGCAAAGATAGAAGCAGAAATGTCATTGCTATATTTGCAGGGATATTTAGAATTTAAAATGCTGCTTGATCGTTAATTTTGTTCTCGGCAAACAATATTATGAATCCTCTATTCAAAAATATTATTCAGTGTCCATCGACATGAAAATAACTAACTAACTACTTTTCTTCTAAATGAAATGCTGACATTACAAAATGCATGGTTTAATGTAATGTAAACATTTACATTATTATTATGATTATTTAATATATAAAGACTATATGTTCAAATGCTCTTCATTCAAGCAGCTTTATCCACACTGTGTACGACATCATTTCTGTATTTGTGAATGAAGCACCATCTCCTGGTTAAAACCTGAAATTGAAAATCTGGCAACGCCCTCTTGGAAAATAGTGGGAGGGCTTGACCTTCCTCCAAACTGGGAGTTGGCTTGCCGTAGGCAGGAACACCTAAGCTGGAGTCCGAAAGTAAGTGCTTCATCTGTAACTATTTACAAATGAAATTACAATAGAATTTCAAGAATCTGTAAATAAGGCTGTCTGTCCTCATAAGCAAAGTAGTAAACATTGTATAAAGATACATAAAGTGAAAACTGGATACAAAATCCACAATCAATTACAAATTAAATTAAATACAATTTCAAGAATCTGCAAATAAGGTGGTCTGTCCTCATGAGCAATGTAAACAACATTGTATCATTTAGATACCGAAAGTACAATATATTGAACACTGTGCTGCTGTCATTTCCCCCTAATGATAACCTGAGATGGTGAATTATAACTCACAATGAAAATTGTTCAGGAAAGTGGGTATAGAGTAGACATGTAGAACTAGATAAGCTTATGATAAGCCTATGATAAGCCAACCTTGTCTACTTATTAAGGAAAAGGAACCTTTTCAAAAAGGTCCGCCACAGAAGGAGTCGGGTGCTGGGAAGGACTTTTTTTTCCTGTGCGCTAGTGATTTGATCATACTCCGCATATTTGTCCATTTCTCCATTTTGATTTCAAGTGGTGGAGTAATCCCGAAGTGGTGAAAGTCTTTGCAGTTACACCCCCTCGAGAAATGTCAGCTGAACACGTTTTACAAATCGCAATCCGCACCTCTTTCTCTGATATTTAGAAATATCTCCAAGCGGCAGACATGTTGGCTGTGAGCCGTGAGCATGGTCGCGCACCGTGCTTGTCGCCACGTTTTGATTACGTCATCACAACAACACGTTAGGTTACCAACGTAACCCTGTTCTCTGACATTCTGTGATATTTTTTCGGTCCTAAAACCCTTTCGGTGGCCGAATATTCGGTGCATCCCTATATTAAATGGACATTCACTAAAAGGAACTAAATCTACTAAAGGGAACACAAATAAGCCACTTGTGAAATGTAAACAATACAGACAAAAAGCATATTTTTTAGGTACCAAAAATAATGACACAGATTCTGAAGTACACAAACTACTTAATATCCAATGTAGGAAATTAAACAAAAAACGGTACAAAGGAACTTCCTCTTTAAGCAGACCGCCTACAGTTTCTGTTTTTGTTCTTAATAGGATGATTAATATCCTAAACCATGATTAACTAAATACAAAAGCACCATAGCAAGGAAAAAAGAACATGTGATCATAACTAAATATTTAATAAAACTAAATGTTCATCCAACAAGGGGAACCGATTTGTTGCAGTTTTAGTCGGTATTTATTAACTTTTGTAGTGTCTTGTAGGGGATTTTTGTTTTCCAAAAGTGGCTGACTCAATTTGACTGTAGAAAACATACACAATTGAGAGCCTCTGTATGGAACTAAATAAAATAGTATACATCCAAGGGAACTGAAACTAAATACATATTCAATGCAAGGAGATACACATCCACTGCACTGCAGTTTCAAGGCCAAATATATATAAATATATATATATGTATATATATGTGTAGTCCAGTTCTGGGAACTGAGCATCCACTTTAACAAACTGAATTACTAGCCTCTCTATAGGTATCTATAATAACACCATCTACCAGTAATCAACATAGGAAATGTAAATATCCATTGTTACGAACTTAAAAAAACACTTACCATAGAAGACCGCACAATAGAATACTGTATACAGTATCGGGAAAGAAGTAAATTAACTGTAAAGAGGTAAACCAACATTTGTGGGAAACTTAAAAAATAAGGTTACTTACTATACACTAACTATTAAGTATCTACAGTATGGATCTAAACTGTCACCGTAAGGAAGTAAACAAAAAAACTACACCTACCATGACAGACTTCAATACAATGGTGTATATCAGGGAACTACTGTAAGCTGCAAAGGGGAAAGCATTTTCTGTGGGGAACCAAACAAATAGAGCACTAGCAAAACACTTACTGTTAAGTATCCAGGTAATTG
The DNA here is from genome assembly GCA_943591055.1 of Gobionotothen gibberifrons. Lineage (NCBI taxonomy): Eukaryota > Metazoa > Chordata > Actinopteri > Perciformes > Nototheniidae > Gobionotothen > Gobionotothen gibberifrons. The sequence continues at coordinate 757,756 of CALSBZ010000009.1, read as the reverse complement.
TTAGGAAGTTAAAAACTATAAAAACCTACAACATTTACAGTACTGTATATCAACTAAATAAATAAACTACAATGAGCTGAATTTTTTTTGTGGGGAACTAAAGAAATTAGGCTACCAACTTAACACTTTCTATTAAGTATCTACAGTATGGAACTGAACAGTCACTGTAAGGAATGAAAACATTAGCCGCTTTTCATATATATTTTTTAATATTGTCTGCTTATCTGTATTATTGTGTTGCATTGTTGGAGAAGCCTATGACCTAAGATTTTCAACGACATAATTACTCTGTAGCTATGTTAGTTTGACAATAAAGAACCTTGAACCTTGAAGCTGGTACTTGTCCCCGGTACTTGTTCCCCCCAAACTCTTTAGTCCCTGGAACTGTCCTAGTAGATTGCATTCTCACCGGAATAAGTCCTTGAGGGAGGATTAGGCAAATGAAGCCGCGTTTATCTGTGACTTTCTGTTTGTGTGTGAGGGGGGGGGGTCAGTGGATCAGAGTGGCAGGTAACGCTCGCTGCGGCGTTTTACGGGGCGTGGTTTGCAATTCGCCCAACCAATCAGAAATTGTTAGTGTGGCCGACACACCCACGAACCATTTCCTCCAGAGGAAAGTACCACCTCTCTAGCAGGGACTATCTGGAGGTGAAAAGGTTTGTGTGAACTAGGGACTAGTTCCAGATCCTTTTTGGTGTGAAACCAAATCTCCCCCCCCCCCTATCGGCCTAGTTCGGGGGGAAAAGTACTCCGGTGTGAAAGCGCCTATTGCTAATATATAATATATATAACTAACATTAGCAATAGGCGCTGTCACACTGTGGGATGCTGTGGCTCAGTGACTTAGTGTGCTGATCTCTGGATCAGGGGAGCACTGGTTCAATCCCCACTGCAGTCAGCATGTCGTTGTGTCCTTGGGCAAGGCACTTCTCCCACAATTGCTGTAAGTCGCTTTGGGTAAAAGCGTCTAACAAGTGAGGTGTAATGTAACAGATTCAAATCTAAAGGGAACTTAACATTTTGTAGTTACTACTAAATGTACATTAAAGACAATATACAATACTACAATTGGCTGTAGAGAACTTACGAAACAGACACTGTAAAGAAGTAATCAATACTAAATACACATGTACAAAATGTATACTGTGAAATGAATTTGATCAGAGATCTTTTTGTCAAAAGGTTAAATTATTCCTTCAACCTCACCTCATGGATGTGAATGTTGTTTGTATTTTATGTATCTCTGTTTTCTTATGATTTAGAAAGGTTCCTGTTGAGATCAAAAGAAAAAAATATGAATAACAATTGGTTTGCACTGAGAATATTTTTCTTTTGTTTGGATGGTGAAAGTCCAGGTTTACATTTGCTGTTGTTTTTGAGCCATTTTGTGTTGAGTGAAAATACTTTATTTTAATTCTGACCTGTTTGTAGGGTATATTCTGTTGAAATAGATGAATAATTGTTACAGCTGAATAACTTGTACTTTGTAAAGCTTTAAAAACCCAGTCGCTGGTTCATTTATCAATTGTGACTTTTCCGTGATGTGGCCATGAACATGAACCCAAGTACAAAGTTACAATCCCTCAGCTAGCATGTTGCTATCCCCTCTTTCCCAAACACCAATTGCCCAATCATATTTTAGCAACTGGAAAACACTGGTTTATTAAGCTTTGGTTTTATCCACATTGAATCATTTGGCATGGAGCTGTAATACAACAGAATTGTAATGGTGACATAATAGAGTGGTGCAGTGATGAAGCATTTCTGTTGGCAGACCTTGAAGTTAGCATTGCAAGGTCTCCCTTGACAAAAAGCAATGGGATTTTCTAAGTATATTGCAGAAAATAACATGTTCATGATACTTACACATTTTATTCAGCATGATTATCTCCACAAATTCAAACCGCTTTTGACTTTAAAAGCATAAATGCTATCGCCACAAGTCAAAAGCTTACGTAATGCTATAAATGAACTAGATCACCACCGCTAAGCTAAAGGGGGACTTGTGTCGGCATGATGAAGTTTACTATTGTATATTACTTGTTAACCACTGCTGTTATTATGAAACATAGAAGCTTCGGACATTCACAAGTAGGTTAACTGCACATGTATGTTATGTTAAAGAACAAAACGTGAACATCTCTTCAGCTCGTGTTAACCACAGGCCTTGTTTCAGGCCTCTTTTTTTTTTCAATTGACTTGGAGACGAGGGAATATGTCATGCTAACTCATTCTGGATTTTTGGGTTAGTTCCTGCCAGAGGTGGGAGTAAGTCCTACATGTGCAAGTCATGAGCAAGTCTCAAGTCTTGACCTACAAGTATCAAGCAAGTCCCAAGTCACTGTGGTGAGAGTCAAGCAAGTCAAGTCAAGTCATTGCTCAGGTCAAGCAAATTCTGATGAATAAGCCCAGTTTCCGCATTTAAATCAGTTAAAAGACAGTGGTTATGAAAATGGATTCAACCCACACTATGATCTTCATTACATACACAGTTAATCATTTGAAATCTAATTTAGACCGATGACAATCATATTAGATTCATATTAACCCTAGAACTGCAGACAATATAGCTAGGACTCAATCAAAAAGTCTGTTCAAAAAGGCAGAATTCCAGGTAAGAAAATCATATATGGCATTTGCCATTACACATATTTAATTTAAATTTCTGTTAACACTAGAACCGCTAACAGCGTCAGCACCTACATAGATATCATTTTCAAATCATTTAATTTGTTCCTCTTCATAATTTCCTTATAAACTAAGTAGGACGATTTAAAACTCAGTTAATTGGGTTCATTTAGAAATTGCTTCAGTTTATCATAACAGATCAAAAAGTTCAGATTCATTTTACAATAAATCAAGGAATGATGCACTTCTACAAACAAAAACAACATAATTAAAACATTTAAACAAACTACTAAAAGTAGATGAACTACATTATTCAAAAGTGTACAGTAACCTCTCATAATAACATAGGGGAAATAAACGAGGCATCTCTTTTCCTCTCTCTCTCTCCCCCTCTCCTGACAGCCCGTCAGTATCAGGGTTAGTACAAATGAATCCCTTGGCGGTTCTAGTGTTAATTTACCGTATTGTCTTCTCTTTGCAATGCTTAATCGATTTGAAACCAAGTCTAACGTAGCTTAAACTTAACGTTAGCTTTCTAGCTAACACAACACATGCACGCACCTTTGTGTTTTTTTTGTAGTGACGAATGAAGTTGGATGTTGTGGTGGTCCTGTCACCGATCTTTATGCTGCAGACCCTGCATGCCGCTGTTCTCTTCTTATATGCGTCATCGACAACATAATCCTTGAATCGAAACTTCACTATTTTTGGAGTAAAGCTAGCCGCTGCCATGTTAACTGACACTCCTGCCTTCTAGTGGGTTGCCAGGTTTGCGCGCATGGCGCTATAATCACGTTTTCCGAAAAAACTAAACGTAATATCTCACTACAAAAACAAACGCAAATATTTCATTTTAAACAGTCAAGTCCTTTCAAGTCATCTATCTCAAGCTTAAGCCAAGTCTCAAGTCATACCAAGTCATGAATACCAAGTCAAAGTCAAGTCAAGTCTTTTATCATTGTTAGTCAAGCAAGTCTCAAGTCAAAAAATATGCGACTCGAGTCGGACTCGAGTCAAGTCATGTGACTCGAGTCCCCACCTCTGGTTCCTGCACCACTTTTTAACAAAACTTGTTAGTAGACTTCAGCTTTTTACAAGCTTGTCTTTATTGACTTTATAACAGAAAAACCCATGTAGCTAATGTTAGCTGATAGCTAGCTAGCTACAGCTCATTAAATCTGCCAGTGACACGCTTTAATTCATTCGTAATAAGTCTGCTTCATTTTTTAAATAAAGCCTAATTTTTTATGAGAATAACTATCAACTTTAATTTCCAAACCTGAGATTTTTATCCTGGTAAAACTACATAATGTACCATGCATAAACTGGAAGCTTGCATTTTTTACTTAGCAGGCAGATAGAAATGATGGTCCGAACTTTCAAAATAAAAGCCATGATGTAATGTCTCTGAATTGTATTTGAAGTAAAAGCTGCACCAGGCTGTTTCACAAATGTAGCTGTTTGTTATATATATACAGTCTATGGTTATAACTGGCAAACACCCAGAAAACACCTGTGCTAGAGACGCTTGTAGAGAAACATTGTAATGCTGATTTAAAAAAATGTAATAGGATGCACTGAATCTCCTGAGCACTAAGAATGTCTTGAGAGCAGCTACAAAAAGTATGTATTCTGCTTTGAATTTGCAACCTTGTCTCTGATCACATGTTTAAAGCATTCCCCATTCCTTCTAATCACCTCAGATTTCAGAACAAAGAGGATACATTAAGTGCTGATGATTACTTCTGTTAACCCGGTTGCTCGTGTCTCCTGTCTGTAGGCGGCCTGTACATCGACAGTGCCTATTACCAGCCGCAGACCATCGCCACACCTATCATCATCCACCTGGGCCCTCAGGATCTTTTCTGACCCGACCCACGCACCGAGGCCAGACTCTGCATCGGCCTCGGCCCCCCGTTTAACCCCTCGCCCTTTTTAAACTCTGCCAGCGCCTCAATTACTGCAGCGCCGCTCCCTCGGGACTCTCCTTCCACACGAGACGCAGCAGCAATATTGAAAGCAATATGGAGGAGACAACACTGCGGGCAACACTCTGTCAAGTCAAGGTCGGGTTTTAGTGAAGAGGCGAGACTTTGTTCGCCAGCTCTCTCAGAAAATGTCAATAAAACACAAAGCAATAATTCTCCTGCCTTTGGGTATCTCAACATGTTCAAAAGCAACTTCAGCAGAATTCAAACAGACCATCAACACCGGCACATTCACCACAATGTGACCTGTATGTCAATATATTTACTATCTGTATATATGAATGTTTGTGAGTTTTGAATATATATATATTCAAAACTCATATATATATATAAACATGTTAATATGTTTGAATATGTAAAACCTGCTGACGGGTAAAGAAACGTATTCATAATATATCTCTGAATGTAAATACTAGCTTTGTATTTAAAGCACTCAGCAATGCTATCTATGAATATTAAGATTTAAATTAATTTTACAAACTCTATTACACTATTGGTATGCTGGTATATATTCCCTATTTAAACATGATAACATATAGTATACAAAGTATTGATTTTCCCTGAGATAAATGTAACATACTATTTGACATAACAAGGTTTTCATTATTTATTTTCCCAAAAATAATCCCTTAAATTGAAGCTTTGTCACCAGTCGTAAAGTCCACTTATGTCACACGTCTGTTGGGTTTAAATCAATGGTTACCAACCCGAGGGCATGGGCCCCCTCAAAAGCACACCGGACAAATATTAGAGGTCGCAAGATGATTAGAGGAAGAGGAAATCAAATATTTCTACTACATAACGTTGTTAGCAGACCTTTCTTGGTTTTAAAGGCTCTCAGACAGAATCATATATATATAACTATAACAACCAACACCCAGGGCCGCCCCTGGTCAACTTGTGGCCCCACGCAAAGTTATGTGATGAGGCCCTCTGTGTCACGAGCGTCAACGGGGGCGGTGGATGCGAGGTGAGGCCCCATGCGTGATCTGCGTGTAGGGAGGGGCGGGCCTGCCAACACCTACAGTATGTTACGACTAGATGAGCAGGAGTGCAGCTTTGGAATTTGTTAATCAGAGCATTATTAAACTTTGATAACTTTTTGCTATGTAAAGATGGAGAGTTAAATCTATCTGAGCAATCTTTTACTTTACGCTGGTTAGCTTTTTGCTTAATTTGTTAGCATTAAAGAACTACATCTCCCATGGTGCTTGAGGGCAGATATTGCTGCAGTTGAATGGTGAGAAAATAGAGTGTGCAGTGATGATGTATTTTTGTAGGCCGACCCGCAAGTTAGCATCGCTAGGGCCCCCTCGACAAAAACCAATGGGATTTTTACATTGGATTTCGGTATATCTCTGAAAAAAAGCTCTGTGGCAAGCATAAATGTATGATACTCATCACGCGTTGTTTGGCAGGATAATCTACACATATTTACACCACCTAATGATTTTTTTTAACGGTAAATGCAATCGCTAGAAGTCAAAAGCTAGCGCTTTAAACAAACAACATCACAGTCATATGGCGGCACGTCACCACCGCTATCTAAAGGCGGAATCGTGTTGGTGTGATTACGTTTAGTGGTCTCTTTAAGTCACTGGTTAGCATCCGCCAATTTTAGGACATATAGAAGCTTTGTACATTCATGAGTGGAGTATTTACTGAAGTATTTTATGTCATAAAACCGAGCCTGAAAATCTCTTTAGCTTGTGTTAACCACCGACCTCATTTCAGGCGTCTACCAAAAAAGCACCTTTAAAAAAAAACATTGACTTCAAGATGAGAGAACTGTAAGTGGTAAAAGGCTGGTTCATTTCAGGGTTGTCTTCTAGGACTTGTTCCGACACAACTCTATAACATCGCTACCCTAGTTGACTATAGCTCAGATGTCAACAAGTGTTGCTAAGAGTTACCTGATGCTAAGTGCATACAAAACCTGACATTTTGCTAAATAGTTTAGAAGCTAGACTTCCCGTTTGGGAATATGTGACCCTTCTTCAAGAGAATGTTTCAAAATGACTCTAAAGCAGGCTACAACAGTGCTAACCATTAGCACCTCACCACCAAACCTCTTAAAACTGAGGAATAATATTTGATTCAAGAGTCTGATGAAATGACCTGCTAATATTAGTTTTTGCATTATTCCTCACTGCAGCCTGACGGAAAGCACAAGTGTTTAAAGCAATACTTCACTCAGGAACCTTCAAACTAAATCTGATCATGTGAAACAAACAAACAACAGAGAGTATGGCAAACTCCTCGGTACTGTAGACGAGACGGAATGTAAATGCCACCGTGGATGTTACAAACACCTGATTTAATAATATTGTACTGAATGTCTCTGGGAGAATGAAAAACCACACTTTTCTTATGCTGCAGAACATTTTACAAGAATCAAAGTCATAAGAGGAGAGTGTTGTTTTGTTTCCTTTTCTTTAAATAATTATTCAGTTGGATTCATAGGACCAAATGTTTAAAACATGCTTGACATTTTTATTCTAGGAAAATTGGCCAAACCAGATAATAATGTAAGTTTATGTCACAATTATAAATGTGTTTAGGGGGAATAACCAAATCCAGTGAATCCAGTGCAGATTCCCGATGAATTGACACATCCTTTGTAAAAATGTTGGTTCTTGTCTCACTCAGTAGTTTTGTCGTGTCTGAACTTCCATACTCTGCACAGCTCCAGCAGTCTTCTGTGGGATTATGTGTGGAATAAAAGAGGCTTTTCTGATTTGTAACAGTCGTGCGAAACCTGGAAATTAAAAAGAATGTGTAACAAGAAAAGACGAGGCATGAAAGAATTTGGAGTTCGGTGTGTGTTCCTGACCCCTTCTACTTCATCCGTTTTTTTTTCTTTCAGTCACACTTGGCTGCCGCGGAGCTAATTACATCTGAGGGAACAGAGAGAGTGAAAAAAACGTCGGATTACACACAGAGAATCAAATAAAGGCCCAAAACAAGACATTTAAACCAGCAGCTTGAATGAAAAGCTGAAGAACTTAATGAGTAAAACTGTTTTTGTAACTCTACAGGAAGCTTATTTGGTCTCCAGTATCCCACTGATGTCAGCCAATTCTCACCTCAGTGCTACACCACATGAAAGCTGTAAGAACATTACGACACAGCAGACTGACAACCCACATTTTAATTTGTCACTGGTTTAAAAATACTTCCATTTATTGTCCTGGTAACATCCAGTTGTTGCCAGAGGCATAGCACAGCAGAGGCAGATAAAAACTGCCACCAGTCAAAGTGTTGATGTTTCTACCTGTCGGTATATGACTGGAATATCTATTTAGATCTATTAAATAACTCACTAAGGGGCCCAATTATGCAGATTTTCAGGTTCATATGAGTATTTACGGTACCACTTTACAATAAGACTACCCTTATAAAGGGTTTACGAATAGTTTGTAATTAATTTATTAATTAGGTTGTGAACAGGTTATAAATCATTAATAAGCTTTTATAAGACATGAGATAAACAGGGCAAGTGTGACCGGTTGCTTGCCAAATAGTGAGCCCACATTTAGCGGTACTGCTAAGCCTTATATTGGCTACTTGGCTTACTTCGTGTTCTTCATCAGCCAGCATCCTTGGTATCTGTTGTTCACTGAGTTGATTCTCGCTAAGTAGTCAATATAAGGCTTAGTCATGTTGCCAAATAGTGAGCCTGTGTTGATGTATGAAAACTAGTTAGAACTGGTTTATAAATGGTTCTTAATGATTAATAAAGTGTTTACAACCTAATTCATAACTTAATTATAAACCCTTTATGAATCCTTTATAAGGGTAGTCTTATTGTAAAGTGGTACCGTATTTACTGCCTCTACTGGGACATGTCTCCATGCTTTAATGTTCAAAAAGCTCTTTATTTTCCTCATACTGCCTGTGCTGCAGCACCTCTTTTCACCCTCTGTCTGAAACCAGAGCCCAGTCTGCTCTGATTGGTTAGCTGACCGGCACTGTTGTGATTGGTCAACCGGTTAGAGATGTCCTGCCCCTTAACCCTGTTATTTCTACCACTGTGCCGTGACAAACCAGTGTGCTGTGAGAAATTGTAAAATGTCACTTAATTGCAAAAATATTATTTAGTTGCTGCAAATAAAATCCAACACTACCATTCACTTCAAAACAAGAATACGGACTATTTTGTTTGCCTGCATTGACAAATTGAGAAACGGGTGATTGTATTGAGAAAAATACAGAGAGAGATCTCAAAGCTAGCTACTTCGGCACTGAAGTCCTAGCGGAATTGAGAGACTTGTCAGCTAGCGTCTTTAGACTGAGCCTCTGCCTGTCAAACTGTCAATGGCTGTTTCTGGTGAGTGGTAACCTGTCATTATTTAACAAGCCATGCCCACCTTACTTTCATTACAATAATTTTCTTTAATTGAGTTCAAATATTGAGTTGAGGAACTTCCAATATTAGTTTTTAGCCAGATCATCCATTAGCCTTAGTAGGCCTTTGATGAGTCTTATCCTCCATAAGTTTATGGTGTTGAATTTCAGACTGACACAAATCAGCGCTTTCCCAGATGTGTGAACAGAATGTAATACATGCTGCTCAGACCTCAGCAAGCCTGCAGGCTTGAACCATCATGATCCTTCAGCCAAAATAAAAACTCTTGCAGGGAATATTGTTTGTTCCAACTGCTTTTATTTCTAGCAATGAAATCATGGATGTTTAGTGTTCGGTGAGGCAGAAGCCTGAATGCAGATGGCGTGGATGTCGGTATCAGATGGAGGTTTAGATCCTGCTGGTATTTTCAGCGGTGAGAAAAGAAGACAGAAGGTGTTGGATTACGCAACGTGGGTACATGCAGCCCTCACTGATGGCAGGCTGTCATCTTACTTTGGCGCTCAGGACCATGATGCACTGCAGCGCAAACACATTTTGTTCACCCTCGAAACACCTCTGACATCAGTTCGAAGGATAAAGGACGATCACACTGTATATATACAGTGTGATCTATATCTTGTCATATATAACAAGAAGACGCATCATGACAAATATACGTGTATATTTGTCATGATGCAAATATACGTGTATATTTGTCATGATGCGTCTTCTTGTTATATATGACAAATCATTATTAGTAGCATTAGTTACTGTATCATGGTAAGTATCATATCACCTCATTATTACCAATACACAGCAGTACCCAGTAGAACTGACCAATCACGTGTGAGAAGGCTTTGCAGCAGTCCTTGTGGAGAGTGAATGAAGTGGAGGGCATTGTTAGGAATCCAATTTAAGAGCTTATTTGCTAGTCTGACAACCATTTAGTTATTTATTCACTAACAGATAGCGTTCCAACACATTGTACGTGATAGGTTAAGGGGCGGGACATTTCTAAGTGGTTGACCAATCACAACAAAGCCGGCCAGCTCACCAATCAGAGCAGACTGGGCTCTGGTTTCAGACAGAGGGTGAAAAGAGGTGCTGCAGCACAGGCAGTATGAGAAACATAAAGAGCTTTTTGAACATTAAAGCATGGAGACATGTCCCAGTAGAGACACAAAATACTGTACTAATATGAACATGAAAATCTGAATAGTAGGGCCCCTTTAAGGACCTACAAATATCAGGATTCACTGGTCCTTCTTACCATCTGAGCTTCAACAAATCCACAGACAAAAGCTCTGAACATGTTTGAATGTTAGACCACAGCCTCCTCTGCTGGCGGAGTGTCCTTTGCTCGCTCAGTGCACAACCTCACTAATGGGCTTAGAGTTGCAGATATCCAGCTCATTATGTCAGTATTGTGTAACAGCATCAGTGCTGGGGTGCTTGGGGACAGTTAAACCTTACAGAGATATAACAAATGAGTTCAGGCACCCTTACGCAGCTTCAACACACTTGTATGAACTCTGTGGTAACATGTGGTAAACAGGGAACTACTTTAACGCCATAGACTGAAGCATTAGCAGCAACCTTACAACGGTCCGAAAATGTTTGAGAAACTACAACTGTTTTTGTACACTGTGAAGAAAGAAAGAAATAATCCCGAGGCAGTAACACATTAGAACATGGAAAAGTAAAGAAAACAAAATGTGGATTGCATGAAGAAAAACTGATCGAGTGGAGGGGGAAGAGGAAAGAAAAAATAACAAAGATGGTTTGGAAGACGCATAATCCCATCACATGTCAAATTAAACCACTAGATGCCAGCAAGCCTCTCGGACAGAAAAGTAAGCAAGTGTTTAACTAATGGCAAAATCAAAGAATTTGATAGATCAACATGAGGTAGCTCTGAGGTTATTGCGTCCAAAAAGATTAAACATCAAGTTTCTCCTATCGTTCAAAATCTCATGTTACACTTAATAACAGAGTGTACGGTGGATCATATCCAAGGCCACAATTCTGACAGCTGTATTTAAGATTGAACATATATCTAGACAGGTTTATAGGACAACATTGAACTGAGCAATAAGAAGTATATTCCTTGGAGCTGCAGCAACCAGGTTAGTTGTTAGAAATTGTAATTATTACATGTTACTTGTTAGACGCTTTTATCCAAAGCGACTTACATACTCAATACTGTGGACAATCCCCACAGGAGCAATTTAATAAATACAAATGATAAGCATGAATAGTTTGTGATTTCAATGGCTACTGTTGAGATTACACAATGTTAGTGCGTGTCAAGAGAAACACTTGAGTATTAAAGGAAATGGAAAAAATAAAGGTTATAATGCTGCATCCATGGGTTTTGTCATGTCGTCTTTCAACCAGAAGGTTGTGGGTTCGATCCCAGCCCACGCACTCAACTTGTCGATGTATCCTTGGGCAAGATACTTAACCCTGAGTTGCTCCCAATGGCACGGCCAACGGTGTGAGAATGTTAGTTCCTAGAATAACATACACTGCTCTGTATGAATGGTTGTGAATGGGTGAACGACATGTAGTATGTAAAGCGCTTTGAGGGGTCTTAAAGACTGGATAAAGCGCTATATAAGTACAGTCCATTTACCATTTGAGTATTAAAGGAAATGGAAAAAATAAAGGTTACAATGCTGCATCCATGGGTTTTGTCATGGACTGGATGTTGCCACCATGTTGTCACTTTTTGTTTTATTGACTGTCGTTTTGAAGCCTCCAGTTTGACATTTTGGTTGTCGCCATTTTTGTTTTTTTGATATCACCAAAAACTTTGAAGGTTCATTTTCTCAGAGACTTCTTTACAATCAGACTTATTTTTACAATCTTGCTGGCTATTAGAAAGCATGCAAGTTTAAGGCACCTCGACAACATTGCACATTGCAAAATTCTAAGCAGACATATTAAAAACAGAGATATTTATACTTAGAAATAAGACAGGGATCCAAAGTGACATTTTGATGTAGGTTTCTTTTAAAGATCAACTGAATGCATCGGTTTTCCAGATAAAAATCCCTTAAACTGTATCTCTCTTAAAGAGCCAAATACCAATACACAACAGCTGAGGGAAACGTCTCACTTGCTGCAGTGATGTAGATATGTACCTCTCAGTGTTACAGTACTGTGCCATCACTGTTGGGTGTAGAAGGGTGTATAAGGACAGATCTGTTCAGCAGGAAGACATTTAACAGTCAAAGTATGATTTCACCTAAAGCATATAGCTGCATAATTATTAAGAAGCATCTTCTTTAAGAGATTGTTGGGGGAAATAAATCAGATCGACTTGATTTATTTTGTATTTTGTGCAGATTTTCTCCAGATAACGTATTTGGCACATCGCACTGGCTATTAGTTTTCTAACTTTTTCTTTCAAGATTATCTAACTATGTCCTTAAAAAGTTGCAACCGCGACTGTAGACATGTAAGATGAAATCTCAGTCCCATGTCAGGGCGGGATCAGAATGTGAGAGCTGCAGCCTCACTGTTTCTGCACCTGCAGATCATGAGACAGCCGATAACAGAGCTGCTGTCTCTGAACAACACTGGGCTGCATTGTAGTGATGCAGCCACAGGCTAACTCATCCAGACAGGCCCAAAATCACACACTGCCACAGAGGAGGGAAACAGGCAGTCATGGACGATATGAGGGGGTGATCCTGTTATTTTGTTTATGTTGACTTAAAAAACGATATTGAAACAATTCAGAATGAATAGAAAACTATGACGGTTTTTTTTCAACTTTTAATCAAATGTAGTAGAGAAAAAACACTCCCTCTGGAGAGAACTTTGGGATATTAGCCTTTGCAGAACATTTACATGCACATGCACACACACACACACACACACACACACACACACACCTAACACACTATAGGAAAGGGAAAATCCCAAAATACAGCCTCTTTATAAGAAGGAATAAAATACTGTTTTAATAGTTTGGGTCTTTCACTGGAGAATAAATACAGTCAATGAAAGAGACAAAATTAAACCCATAAAAGATTAATTTCCCAGAAGGGAAGCCTCCATTTCCTCTTCAGCCAGAGGCTAGCTGCGGACTGAAATATTAATGTATACCACACCGAAGTTATCCTCAAGTTGACAAAAATGTTACAGTCTGAAAAAAAAGGATAAATTCATTAGGGAAAAAGGATGAATAGCCAGAGGGAAAAGTAGGTTGATTCATTCTTCATTCATTCATTCTTACAATTGAGTTATGTGTATGGTGTGTATAAATACAAGAAACGTTGGGTTACGTATTGTAACCCTTGTTATATTAACACAGGTGGAGCCCTCTACTGGACTCTATGGGTACTACCTTACCCTGCGAGCATTCTCCCACTGAGACTTCTATAGACATGGCCGGCCTTGGGCGGGCCTACCTGAATGCGCGCGCATCACACCGTATAAAAGGAGGCCTCGCCTCCTGACTGTCATCCTACACCTCTCTTCAGTGAGCGGTATAGGACAGACAGTGCCCTGAGTAGAGGGCTCCGCCTGTGTTAATATAACAAGGGTTACAATACGTAACCCAACGTTATATCTCTCACAGGCTCCGCCCTCTACTGGACTCTATGGGTACAGTGGGTGGAGCCCCGATGTATACGCGCACTGTCGTCCAATAACAACATTCCACCCTACTGCCCCTGACCGGCCTTTCTGGTCAGGGGCAGTAGGGTGGCCCTTAGGCGGACGGGGAGAACTCCCAGCCCTGTATGGGCTCACTGTGCACCCATCTCCCCGAGTCCCTAAGGATCACATGGTGAGTGCCAGTGCCCATGCCCCACACTCAGACACTGACCCTGTGCAGAGTGTGTGTGGACTAAAGTGTGGAGGGCTACCCCCCTCCTGCCTCCCGGCCCATCCCGGGACCCTCAGAGGGCCCGAGAACAGCGAAGGCGCATGACGTCCGGGGAAGGGGTCAGATGCCAACTGACCCACAACTGACCTGAACGCACTCCTTAGGCTCTTGGGCACAAAGGAGGGGTTCGGTCTGAGTGTCGCAAGCCCTCTCCACCAGTAACTGTAAGAAGGAAAAAATAGAGCCCAACTCACAAGATAGGGGCTCTATTCTCCGCTCCTCACACCATCGCTGGAATCCTAGCCACTTTGGCCTGTAACAGGCTGTGGTGGATCCAGCTCGAGCTGCCTGGATAGACTGAATAACACTGTCAGACAATCCACCCTGTCTCAGCCTGTGTCTCCCTTGAATTAGAGGCATGAAATGCTGGAGGACTAACACTACCACCCGTAGCAGGTTGCTGTGTCGAGACTCTGTTAGAGCCCAGCGCCCACCTATAGCCCTCTTCAGGCAGGTCCCTCCCCATCCTGTTCTGGATGCGTCCATGAACACTGTGATGTAGGAGGTCATCCGTCCCAGTGGAGACCCCCTCCGGAGGTGATCCGGGGACCCCCAAAACCGGAGGTTGCCCTCCACTGAGGGGGGGGATGGCTCCCTTTACTGGGGTTTACAGCAGGGGCGGGGAGTGTAGGACAGTGTTTCTTCCCCTGGGGATGGGCAAGAAGCAGCCACGCTGCGATTGCTCCTTATCCCGTGAGCAAGGAGATCAACACGGTCCTCTTTGGAAAGCGCCACGCGGCGTGATATCCCAGGGACATCACACGGCGGGCAGCGGCGGCGGCAGCCTGTGATGAAGTAGGGTCGACCCTATATCATGTGAAGCCACCGAGCACCGGTCCCCGGGGGAACCGGGCCTGGGGCAAGGCCCGTGGACCAAGCTAATTATTCGGCCTTGCGGCCCAATAATCGCTCTGACCTGGTGAGGCGGGGGCATCTCTAGCAATGAGTGAGTAGCCCACACACCCGCCGCCATGATCATCATCCAGGGAGAGTACAGCCCTGCGGCACCGCCGTGGCCATATCCTGGTCCCCCAACCACTCGAAGCAAAGGTGGTGGGGATCGGTGCCCGCTATTTCAGCTAGGGCACGAAGGACAGGCCCGGGTCTCTAGCAGTGGCGACTCCCTGGAGGTATGACAACTCCTTCTTCTTCAAACGTCTTTCAGTCTCTCGTGGAATCACTTCCGCTGCTGAAGAGAAAAGGATGACAGTCAGGAGGCGAGGCCTCCTTTTATACGGTGTGATGCGCGCGCATTCAGGTAGGCCCGCCCAAGGCCGGCCACGTCTATAGAAGTCTCAGTGGGAGAATGCTCGCAGGGTAAGGTAGTACCCATAGAGTCCAGTAGAGGGCGGAGCCTGTGAGAGATATAACATATATCTTATACATGACTTGTAACTTTGCAGAGCTGCTGCTTCGTTCAATTCACCACTAGAAGTTACCGATTCAAGGGAATACTACATGACGTCCAACTTACAGAGGACTCAGACCCTCAGACCATTTGAGAGACAAGCACTGTCAACTCAACTTGCAAAATACGACTGAACAACTTACATTTGAAGGCAACATACAGTATTAGTTCTATAAAGATTTCACCAATCGGAAACCTCTGTGAAAACCTGCAGTCTCTTTAATGGCCAGCAGGGGTAAACTCAAATGTTTTTTAAAATGATTACGTTAGAAGTCTACGAGTAAAGGACCATACCCCTCACTTTGTTATGATCACAGTAAACGTTTTTCTACAAGTTTACGGTCTCAATAGCTAGTTTCAACTCCTCACAGCAGGATTTTCATATTAAAAATGATATTCCCATTTAGAATAATTTGAAGATTAGTTAGGGTATGATTCAGGGCGTGACTACCTTGTGATTGAAAGGTCTTTACCACAGAATTCTCTTTTGTAGAACTTTACATCTTTTACAGTCTTTTTAAATCATTGAAGTCAACATTAACATGTTGGTTACCTTTAAATTGATAGTCACCGCTGGTTCCAAATAAAAAAATAGCAATGACATGTATATTAGATTGGATTGAGATATTTAGAGATACCTTATAAACTGGTTTACCAGTAAACTTCAACATATAGTGTGGAAGGGCTAACAGTCTAAAAGATAAATGTTTATGCACTTTGTCATTTATGAGATTGATCAAATACCTCCTGCTGTTCACTTTAGCATGTTAAGGGATGTTGCCCCATCAATGCTAGTCTGATGTGGCGTCAGTAAATAACTTGCTTGAGGTCCAAAGGAAATGAGAGACGTTGAAGAGAAGAAAGATAATCTGATAAAACCTAAATTAATTATTTTAGCCTCAAAGTTCAAAATAGACAAACTAGATCATAGAGATCTGGGTGACCTAGTTTGTTGTGCAGCTGACCTAAATAAAGAAAGGATTGGTCACATCTTTCCATTTAATAAACAACAGATGTTGTTAACTAGCCTCAAACTCACCAACATTGGAGGTAAGTGTTGAGGTATATTCAGAGAGCAGCTATCGTTTATCGTATAAAGATGCTGTTCTGTGAACACTAAGACTCCTTTGGTGCTACAACTAACAGGCCTTGCAGCCCAAATAACCAACACAGTCTCACTGCATTTTGTGTTATAGTCACAAAATGAATCTATTGATTCGTGTTCACCAACATGATTTCCCAATTGTTTTCGTGTCTCACAGAACGATTTTAGAAGCAATGTAAATAATAACAAATTAGAAGGAAAAGGAGAAAAAAAATATACAGATTTCAGTATTCTGAGGCTCTGAGCCCCATTTATTTTCCTCGCGGACGGCAAAAGAACTCCGACATTATACTATCAGAGCTCTCAAGTCTCACGCATTTGGCGTGAGACACACGCATTTCACTCCATTCACACGCTCACACGCCACACCTTGTATTTCTCACGCAGAGATTTCTTTCCAGGGTACCGCCCACCAAGTTGCGCTGCAATTTTGTAAACAAACTAGTACAGAATCACTGTAGCCACGCATCAACCAATAGTTGAGTAAAGTTAGAACAATATTGGCAGATTCGGATTTCACGGATCAATAACTCATGAACAAAACGTTGTTCAGACACAAATTACGTCCCCTAAGTACCGTGGTAAGGTTGACAACGAACTACAATCACATGATGATAAAAAAAAGCCAATGTGCGCCGTCCTCCGAGCTGGACACGTTACATTGGTCTTTATCTGCAGCCGGAGAAGAAACGAGTGCCCAGGGACCGTCTGCAAAGTGCAACTCCGAAAAAAGAGAATACATTAATATTCAATCACTTCACTATTATACAGTATATTTCTACCAAACTCAATACACACATCAATAGTCTCCTGATGCTCATACTACAGCAGAGAGTTTGGAAGAATATGGTTTTGAATAATTTTGGAGAATATTTATAGTGTAAAATCTTCAATAACGTCACTATTATGCAGTGGAGTGCTACCAAACTCACTACACACAGGTAAGAAATATTTGGCACCACATGACATACACATAATCAATTGAAATAAAAAGCAAAGCATTTGAGTAATAGAGTCTCTTGGTTCCTTTTTTTTAAAGGTGACCGGTTTGAGCCAGTTTGGGAGGCTCACTAAAATAGCTCAACTTGTTCTAGTGCTCCCTCACTCTAATGCCGACGCGGAGAGGGTTTTCTCGATGGTTGGACTGAACAAGACAAAAACTAGGAACAGCTTGGCCCTAGATGGAACACTGTCCTCCATCATGACAGTGAAGATGGCAGGCCTGGAACCAAACTGTTTCAGATGGGAGCCACCAACCCCAGTGCTGAAGGCCTCAAAAACTGCCACCAACACTTACAACAAAAAACACTGACACACACACACACACACACACACACACACACACACACACACACA
>CALSBZ010000009.1:707067-727324 GCA_943591055.1 Gobionotothen gibberifrons | reverse complement strand
CACACACACACACACACACACACACACACACACACACACACACACACTGCAAAAAATGCAGCTACAGTTTAATCTCATTTCTATGCTTACACTGGAAAAGCATGTTACGTCATGTTACACAAACAAAACAATTCTAAAATGCAAGACTTTTCCAATAGAATGAGGAACATATATGAATATGGGTTTGATTGGGCCTCATAAAATTGATTCAGTAACTCTATCATTGATTGATTGATTGATTGATTGATTGATTGATTGATTGATTGATCGGTTGGTCGGTTGGTCGGTTGGTCGGTTGGTTGGTTGGTTGGTTGTGGTTGGTTGGTTGGTTGGTTGGTTGGTTGGTTGGTTGGTTGGTTGGTTGGTTGATAGATAGATAGATAGATTGATTGATTGATTGATTGATTGATTGATTATTGATTGATTGATCGATTCACAACTCCACATTAGATCTAACTGGTAATGAACTGTAACATTACAAAAAAAACGCTGACGCTGTACTGGAGAGAGTATGTGTAACGTAATGTCCTTGTAGTAAACCCTGCGAGAGAAACGTTTGAGCTCCATACTGTTTCAGAAATAATGCTCGAAGTGTTTGTGAGCATAATATAGCATTTAATCACGGCAGCGCTTAGCTGAGTTTCTCCCGGTAGAAAACTCTCTTAGCAGGGGAAAGCTGCGTGACGCTACAAAGGGGCGTGGCTAGCAGCAGCCTTCCATTTAAAGCTACGGTCACAGAATCAGCCTTTTTGGAACAGGGCTGGAATAGAGGGGTATGAGCAGTATGAGGCATGGCTACAATGGGTGATCTGTTTGGTATTTTAAGCAAAAGACTTCACAGACATGTTTTGTATAGGTATGGCCCTACAATATATATTTTCAAATATAGCATAATAGGTCCCCTTTAAAGCATCCCATAGATTGTTAATTGTTGCTGTGCAGGCGCTAATAACTACAACTTGTTTATTATATACAACATTTCATAATTGGAAATCAGTTTTATTCCTCCTTTTTTATCCTTTTAGATTAACAGAATCAGATATCTGTAATATCACCAGATCACAGAGACATTAAAAGGTACAAAACGGGATTTATTAAAAGGTACAAAACGGGATTTATAAACGTATACAATAAATAAACTTTGGTCAAGGATTGATACAAGGTGTATATGACAAGTACATATATTTCACTGCTGCCCACAGAGCTATAGACTAAGTTGTTGCTCTTTATGCACTCTGTGCAATGTTTTAACTGATCTATCGATAATTAAAATATTTGTTTTTTATGTGTAGACAAAAAACGTTCTAGTAGACTGCAATCATTTGGGAAAAAAGGCTTTCTTCCCTGCCATTACTTACACCCAGACACTTAGATCAACAATATTTCACCTGTTCAAGGGGCTGGGGAATACAATTCTTCACGATTTCTAATTACGATAAAAGTTTTTTCTGAATCTATTTTCCTTTACCTGCACAAAATATTTAAAATCGATTATGTAGACCTACATGCAGAAAATATTGAAAACACTGAAGATGCTGTAGGACCAATTATGTGCAAAAAGCACAGTGAGCAAAGCAGAAGCAACTCACCTAGAAATGTGGTGTATTGACTTTTTCCCACTGTGTGGTTCTTGATAAAAACACATAATGAAAAATGTCTATAGGCAGAAGCCTAGCAGCGTAACAACAGCGCTGTGAGTGGATATTACATGAGAGCGTGCAGCAGTTTAGCGATGTGGCGACTGGTCTCACACAGCACTCCTGTACATAACAGTATAACCTTTGTTATTGCTGGTGATGGAGTTAAAGCCAGTATGTACCACCCCTAATGTACATAAGGCATCAACCCTTACAACCACATTCTGATAATATCTGTTTTTGACACATTGTACAGCCCTATATCAATGTAATATCCCATCATTTCAACATGAGGCCTAAACCTGAGGACAGACCCATCCTAATTTCACATTATTGATTACAGTAAGAAGTCATAACTTACATTTCCATTGTATTATGTATATACACAAAAATATGATTGTTTTCTGGTTAATGCAGACAGGTGAATTACATTTTATTCCACTGGAATAAAACGTAATTCACCATTCAACATTGAATCCTCCCCTTCATGCTCAATACTCCCAAAATACAGATTATGTTCAAGCTTACGACATTCATTAGGTTTTGAATATTAAACAGTGAGTTTTGCTTTCATGCCAGGAGTCATCATATTTGTCAGATTTCACGTTGGAACGTGGGCGCAGGAGGAGAAACAAGCCTGATCGTTCCAAGCTAAATACACAAACCCCCCCCCCCCTCTCCCTTTCTGCTCTCAGTCCTGATCCAAATTTGGCACTGTTGGTCTCTGTGAGAAGGCATTCCCCCAGGGTAGATGAAGGCTCTGTGTAACTCTTGACTTGCAATCCGGCTCTGACAACATGATGATTTTCCCACAGGAAAATAAAAACATAAACTTTGACATACATGTTTTTGAGTCAGGGGATCACAAGAGAGGCTTCATGGGATCCACAGGTGCCACACAACCAGCTCAATGTAACGCAGGAAGCAGCTTTCACTAGATTTTCTAAAATAAAGCAATCATACACAATATGAGACACATTTTATGTTGAGATAAGATTAGTAAACCATCGTGAACTGGCAACTATTTTTGCAGAGTTATTTTCTGTTTAAAATCACTGTAAATTGGACATGTTTGAGTTTTGTACTGTTGTTGGGACAAAATAAGGTATTTGGAGATGTCACGTTGGTTTCTAGAACCGCTTTTTTTACTGTGGAACGATAAATGGATAATTAAAATAATTACTGTAGTTAGGTACAGATCTTGAGCTTGATGGATGGTCCTGTGCACAGCTGGAAAAAGCTGAAGAACAGTTAACAAGCAGACAATTATGTTACTCATTTAGAAATAAATCATAATTTAAAACAACATTTTGTCAATAATTATAGAAAGATTTCAACCCTTACTTGGAAAATATCATGACATATATTTGTGGGCCATCAGATATTTATAGATAGAGTTTCTATTGTGGTAGCTATTCATTCAGTACCTTTGAATGTATAACCATGATTGTATGCACTGTTGCAAATACAGTGATCACAACTCGTCCTCATCAATGGAAGTTTCATTATTTAGATTTCTTCTTGCATTTTTGCCTCAATTAATTATTAAGGACATTTACAATAAATAGATCTCACTTGATTTAGTTAAGTAAATACATTCAAAATACCAATTTAAAACAAATGCACTTTTTTCCACTGGCCCTTTGGTGCCACACCGGAAGAGAGAAACAAAGTAGTGGTTTTCTCTCTCTTCCACTCCAATAAACACACTATCAAAAAGGTGCTTTGGATGGGTCAAAATCAAACTGAAGAAAATATAAAGGAAATTAAAATAGCATCACAGATGTTCAGCATGCACGGTCATGAGAGCGAAGCAACAGAAACATTCAGTACAGCTCTAATGTCCACATGGCAAATCTGTGGCCAGGAAAAGTGTACACATTGTACAGAGAGTTTGCCCCAGGGAAGTGTATCTTTAATAACATTAATATGGTTCAGCCTTTCATAAAATGCTGCTGAGCTAAACAAAAATGTATTAGCCTTGATCATTTGGTGAATTTCCGTGTCCAATGATGGCCTAAATGTCAAACTATCAATCTATTTTAACCCAAAAATATAAGTATAGACTAACCCTTATTGATCAAAACCCAGTTACATCATCACAGCATTATTGAGGCGAGGTCTGTATCAAAACAAATCAACATTTGCCCTCACAGAACAATCCCACATATTTGGAATGTAGAATGTACTCTCCTGATCAATGACTTTCATGTGAGCCTAATCAATTGCATCAAATGGAAAACAGTCAGATCATGTGACACAGCAGGAACAGTCGCTTTGGCATGAAAATAGGAAAAGTCATGTGAGTAGATTAGAGGGACACACTGGAGACAGAGCAGCCCTGAGGAATGCATTACGTGTGTGTAGGCACATTACTGAAGAACCTTGTATAGGATGTATAGGATATGGTGACTCTGCAATCGGATTAAATCCTTCTTGGACTAGACAATTTCTGGAGTTATAGGCATCAGTTATCATAAAACAAACCAAAGTGATCAGCATACATACATACACATACACCTACACAGTGTTGTGTAACTGTATTACATCATCAATCTGAAGAAGCACTGTCTTTTTGTGCTCAAGTAAACCAAACCATCTTTGTTTTGAGGTTTAAAGAAATCTGAATCAAGGCCCACTAACAGCAGCATTTAATATCAGTTAAAGATGCCCTATTATGCTTTTTGGGGTGTTCACTTTCCTGTAGTGTGTATTATTGGTTTTGAAAATTCTAAAACTCCAAATTTCCCTCCAAAGGGAGTTTCTCTCTCACACACTCCTCCCCTCCATGAATTACATTTAACAGACTGTCCTTGTTTGTTGTGCTTTTCTTTCTGTTATTCAGTTTTTGTTTGTTTTCTGTTCTGTTTTTTGGAATGTCTGTATGACGTTGCATGATAAGGCCCCTTCAAATTTGCTTCCAAGTGAATCCATTCAAATGATTTCAACTTTGGTTCCCCCTCACCACACACATTTGCACCATTAACCAAAAGCAAACTGTCTAGCGAGAAATGAACTTTAAGTTAACAAAGAATACAACAAATTAAGTTATGATGGATTTATTATGTTGCTGCATGGCACCAAAAATATTCCATGCAATCAAAACTGTACAACAACAGGGGAATGTTTCTAAAAAAAAAAAAGTAATGACAGTCAGTGGGTCAAATATGTCTTTTCAATAAAACATAACATATTTTCCGGAACTGTTTGCAGACTGCTTTAGCCTGGAATAATGTCATTAAGTATTTGTTACATTTTATTTTTGTTTTCTCACACGTTTTACTAGAAAGACCTTACTTGTAATCCAAAAATTGACATGCAAGAGCCCAAACTAAAATAATTAAACATGAAATGTATAATTTACAATGCACTTCTTTTATTTTTCTGACACTAAGCTACATTTGTTTATATTGTTGGTTTTTGCCAACTCTGCTCTGTAGTCTATGAGTCCTGAGAAGGAATTATTTAGTGTTCTTTCAATTAAATGTGAATTATATATGAATATGTCTGATCATTATTTAGGCCAGGGGAATATTTTAGTGGTTTTGGTGTAACAGATGTAGTCCCAGTTTACAAGCTAATTTACAGATAATTAAAAGTTATTGGTTTTCAAACGATAGCCAATGGATTCAGATATCGCTTTCTGATCATGTTCTCATTCATAACACTCCGTTCGATGTCTCACTATGGGATGCGCCTCATCGGACCCGGATCGCAAACAGAAGCATCAATCTGATTGGCGGGTGATCTCGACGTCAGCGTCAGGGAATCCACCCTCTATAAGTAGCTTGCGCCACTACGCATGCGTCATTCAAACACCTCTTCTCGCTTCAAGAGCTCATCTCTTTATCGGCAGCCGCGCAGCTTAACTGTCCACAGACGGAACCGTGCTATCCTAGCTAAATTCGGTCGACGGGCGCTCGCAAGCTACCTTTAGATATTCTTCGAAGAGAAGATTGTAGGTACTAACACACCAGTTAGTGCCACATTCGACCTCACCCTTTTAATTTTTTCTCGAAAATCGAAAAGGTAAGGTTTTTCATTAAGCTAGCAGCACACCTGTTGCTAGCTTACCCTCCTTGCTACCGACACCACGCTAGCGAGGACACTTTTTTCTTTCTTCTCCACCAGAGAAGAATAGGATTAAGTAAGAATACTAACACACCAGTTAATATTCTTCGGAGATAAATCCTACACCGTCGTCTTTTCTCCGGAATAACGGCAGATGGGAAAGGATTTTTTCTCGGCTAAACGCACCTGCTACGAGCACGTTCCTCCTGCGCTACTCACACCAGAG
The DNA here is from genome assembly GCA_943591055.1 of Gobionotothen gibberifrons. Taxonomy (NCBI): domain Eukaryota; kingdom Metazoa; phylum Chordata; class Actinopteri; order Perciformes; family Nototheniidae; genus Gobionotothen; species Gobionotothen gibberifrons. The sequence continues at coordinate 721,390 of CALSBZ010000009.1, read as the reverse complement.
GAGCCAGGGAACCGGAGGCTCGGCTTTGCGGCTGCGGGGTTAAAGATTTCGGACACAGACGCACACCAGGCCTGTTCGTCCTGCCTCGGGCTGCAACATGCCCAGGAGGCTATCGATAACCCCGGCTCATGCGGGCATTGTGCTCGCTTCCCCTGCCAGGAGCCTCCGCCGACGGCTAGCTAGCCTGTCGAGTCAGGACCCCCTCATGTCCCCTGATTTACCTGATGGAAATCATGACATGAGGACGTCCTCCACAGAGATGGAGCCCCGCACTGTGTCAGTCTGGGGCTCATCAGTGGTAGCCGCTGCAGAACCGGAGCCCCGAGCCATGTCAGGCTGGGACTCGGTAGCAGCGAGGGACGCGCGAGCGGAGCCCCACGCTATACCAAGCTGGAGCTCCCGGCTGGACCTCACCATGGTCCAGTCCGCAGAAGACGTCCTAGAGTTGGATTACACGGAGGATGACGAGGACGCCTCGGGATTCCTCCTGTCCGAATCTGACGAGCAGGACGACAATGTCTTCATGTCATCGGCTCAGGCTGCACAGCCGGGAGCGATGACTGCTCGCGAAGGCGATAGCACACCAGCTTCGCCCTGTCTGAGTATGGACCTGCAGGCCGTGTGTCAACGTGCTGCAGCCAGACTGGACATCCCATGGCCTGAAATGGCCAAGGAGACCTCCAGATCCCGTTACGAGGGCAAGAATTAGCCACAAGCAACGAGGACAAAGAGGCAACTCCTACCGGTCTTTCCGGAGATGCTGGAAGAGGTGTCGGTCTCGTGGAGAGACCGGCCCTTCAGCAACAAGACCCCGATCCAGGGTGCCTCCTGGATGCATGGAGAAGCTTGGCTTACTCCGCATGCCGCCGATGGAACCGCTGGTGGCAGCTCACCTCCTCCCGAGGACGCTGGCTGCACCGAGCAGGAACCCCACGCTGCCGGCGAAGGCGGACCGGTTCCAGTCAACCATGACTGAACGTTCCTACAAAGCTGCAGCATTGTCCGCCAGGGCATTGAACATTTCCTCGCTGCTAACCGCATACCAAGCGGAGCTGTGCGAAGAAATGTCAAGCAACCCCGGACCGGCGGTACTGGACGAGATAGCTGCTATCACAGACATCTGTCTCTGTGTCCAACGCTGCGCCGTCCAGGCCACGGGCAAGGCTATGGGAATTATGGTGGTGCAGGAAAGAGCGAGATGGCTCAACCTCACCAACCTCCCAGACCGGGAACGAGAGGACGTACTGGACGTGCCCATCGTTCCCGAGGGTATTTTTGGGTCTGCGCTAGCTTCTATGCAGAAGAGATGCGAGTCCAAAAAGAAAGAAGACGAGGCCCTCCACCTTTGTCTCCCTCGAAGGATCCAGCCGCTCCCTCCACGACGGCAGACCTTCACCCAGGCCGCCCCAGCAGCTAGGTTCAAAATACCCAAGCTGCAGAGGTCGCAGTCCGCCCAGAGTCCCCAGCCCAGGCAGGAGACGAGGACAAACTGGCCCAGAAAATCTCCGGTTCCGGCTGCAGCCCAGGCTCAGCCAGCCCAGAATTTCGGCCAGCAGGCGAGGAAGAAGAAGCGGCCGGTCTGACAGCCCCCTCTTCTCCCCCCCTTGACAGAGCTGGAGTTCCACAGTTCCCTAGCTCCAGATGTGTTCCCGCTGCTTCGAGAGATGCCTCAACGCCAACCTCAAGTGCACCAACACACATGTTGTCACAATATTGTTCCGTTTTCTCTGATAAAACATTTTCCGCTGACACATCCAGGCCTCAGGCCGAGGGCGCAGCTCAAAAAAATGAAAGAAAAAACAATAAAAACAATAAAAACAATAAACAGCCCGCCATTTGCTCCTCTTTTGAGAGTAGCCACCGCCTCGCCCATGCGCAGTGACGTCTGGGGCCGTGAGGCCGCCCGCCACCGTCACGTGCAGACGCCGTACCGGTGGGGGTTGTGATGACGCCTCCGTCTCGCGCATGCGCAGTATCGGTAGGAATCGTCAAAACAGGGTACCACCGTGTTCAGACACTAGAGGGCCCTGTAACACAACATATAGAGACTCAGGGTGCAGGAGACGTATCATCTCCACTGGCTCTAAGGAGCAAACAGTGGAGGACGCTCACAACGTCTGCTTGGGTGTTAAACACAGTTACACAGGGTTACAAACTCCAATTCGCTGTCACCCCCCCTCGCTTCTCGGGCATTGTATATTCACAAGCCCGAGGGGAGTCAGCCCTCATTCTAGAAAGAGAGATCCTCTCGCTCCTAGAAAAGAGAGCTATATCTATAATACCCGCAGAACAGAGTCAGAGCGGCTTTTATTCCAAGTATTTCCTCGTTCCCAAACGGTGAGGGAACGGAATTCGGCCAATACTAGACTTAAGAGCTCTGAATGCGTATCTAAGAAAATACAAATTCAGAATGCTCACTCACACATCTCTGCTGTGTCTCGTGCGACAAAACAACTGGTTTACATCAGTCGACCTGAAAGATGCGTATTTCCACATCCCAGTATATTGCCCACACAGGAAATATCTGAGATTCGCGTTTCAGGGGGTCTGTTACGAATACAGAGTACTCCCTTTCGGACTGTCTCTCAGTCCCAGAGTGTTTGTACGTTGTACGGAAGCCGCGATAGCCCCGTTGAGAAAACGGGGTATTTGCCTGGCAACCTACCTAGACGACTGGCTGCTCCTCGCACAGTCGGAGCAGGAAGCTATTACGCAGACAAATGTCCTCGTAAAGCACCTGCTCAACTTGGGTTTCATAATAAACAAAGAGAAGAGCATGCTGTGTCCAGCACAGACTGTGCTCTTCCTGGGTTTACGCCTAAACTCGGTGCCTTTTACAGCCCGCTTGTCGGCGGAAAGGGTTCTCGCTCTTTTCCGGCTGCGCAAACATGCTCCCTTCAGATCATGCCTGCGGTTACTGGGGCTCATGGCGTCAGCCATTCTAGTCATACGACTGGGACGCTTACACATGAGAGAGTTTCAGCGCTGGGTAGCCGCTCTAAAACTGGACCCCGCGCACCATGGCGCACGGCGGGTGATGGTTAAGGCGAGTTGCGTAAGGGCACTGGGCCGCTGGCTACTCCCGACTTTTCTAGTACGGGGCGTACCGATGGGAACTGTGCTTCTGCGGAAGATAGTCACCACGGACGCATGTCTGACAGGCTGGGGAGGTATTTACGAAGGTCACCCGGTGAGGGGTCTCTGGAACAGAGACCGCCACTGGGCGCACATAAATTACCTGGAGCTTCTGGCGGTGTTTCTCACCCTGAAAAGCTTCCTGCCTTTTCTCAGAGGACACCATGTCCTCGTGAGGACGGACAATACGACCACAGTGTCGTATATAAACCGACCAAGGGGGTTTGCGCTCTCTCCAGTTACACATGCTGGCACGCAAACTGATCTTGTGGAGCTGCGGCCATCTCCTCTCTCTGAGAGCGACGCACGAACCAGGGGTATTGAACCTCGGGGCAGACTTACTGTCCAGAGGTGTACCACTATATGCAGATTGGACTCTACATCCAGCGATTGTGAGCCAGCTGTGGGTGCGTTACGGCCGAGCCAAAGTAGATCTGTTCGCATCAAAAGAAAATGCTCATTGTCAGCTTTTCTTCTCAATGCGCGATCGAAATGCACCGTTAGGCGTGGACGCGTTCGCACATGTGTGGCCCCAGGTCCTCCTGTACGCGTTTCCACCCCTGGCCCTGATACCCCAAGCTCTGGCCAGAGTGAGGGAACAGCGCCACACAATGATCCTGATAGCTCCGCACTGGCCTGCATCGTACTGGCTGGCGGAGATTTATCAGTTGCTGTACGGTCAGCCGTGGCAGCTCCCCCTACGCAGAGACATACTGTCTCAGGCGGGGGGGGTGGTCTTTCACCCATACCCGGAGCGCATGGCCCTTTGGGCTTGGCCTGTGAGTGGTACAATTTAAGTACAGTGGGTCTCCCGCAAGAGGTGATAACCACTATTGAGAGTGCGAGAGCCTCCTCCACCAGGTCTCTCTATGACTATAAGTGGAAGGTGTTTGAGGAGTGGTGCCTTCAAAAGAGGCACACTTCCTTTCAGTGTCCTGTTGGAGTGATTTTATCATTTCTACAGGACCTGGTTGATAAACACAGGGCTTTCTCCACTATCACGGTGTACTTGGCTGCTATTGCCGCATGCCATGTGGGCTTTGAGGGAAAAACGGCCAGCATCCCCTGGTCTGCCGTTTTATGAAAGGACCTCGCAGGCTCCTCCCTGTCTCCAGGTCACTGGTGCCCTTATGGGATTTGACAGTGGTTTTAGATGGACTCACTCAAGCTCCATTTGAAGCCCTGGAAGAAGCTGACATGAAGCATCTGTCACTCAAGACAGTGCTGCTACTGGCACTGGCTTCCGCCAAACGTGTCAGTGACATTCATGCGCTGTCTGTGCATCCTTCATGCACCCAGTTTGCCTCAGGGCATACTAGAGTGTTACTGAAGCCCAACCCTGCCTTTATACCTAAGGTGGTTGGTTAATGTACTCCAATTGACATTGAAGCATTTCCTCCGCCGCTGTGTCCCTCCGGGGAACAGCAGCCGAATTTGCTGTGTCCAGTCCGTGCTTTACGCACTTATATGGACAGATCAAAGAAGTTTTGTCATAATGACCAACTCTTCGTGTCCTGGGCTAACCCTCAGAAGGGTAGGCCTGTTACTAAGCAACGGCTCTCCCACTGGATTGTGGAGGCAATTGCTTTGGCTTATACGAGTCAGGGTTTGCAGGCACCTTCGGGTTTGCGTGCTCACTCGACTCGGGGTATGGCTACATCCTGGGCTTTGTTCAAGGGTGTTTCCATTCAAGACATTTGTGCAGCGGCGAGCTGGTCTTCGCCGCTCACTTTTGTCCGCTTTTACAGAGTAGACGTCTCTGCTCCCAGTGTGGCCCGAGCAGTGCTGGGCCCCCTGCTGAGTTAGAACTCTAACTGTAGGGTTCTGGTTGGTTTGGTGACTTTCGAGATAAGCTCGTCTGGCAATACGGGAGCTATGATTTCCCATAGTGAGACATCGAACGGAGTGTTATGAATGAGAACTATAGGTTACTTACGTAACCCCAGTTCTCAGAGTAACATGAAGTGAGATGTCTCACCAGACGGCCCTCCTTGCTATGGTGAAGCGAGAAGAGGTGCTTATTTTGAATGACGCATGCGTAGTGGCGCAAGCTACTTATAGAGGGTGGATTCCCTGACGCTGACGTCGAGATCACCCGCCAATCAGAATTGGCGTAAATGAGATTGATGCTTCTGTTTGCTCCGCGATGAGGCGCATCCCATAGTGAGACATCTCACTTCATGTTACTCTGAGAACTGCCTCTTTGTACTGTGGCTGTCACATGCAAACACGCTACAGCGGCCCCAAACACTTCCATTAGGAGAAATGCTTTGCACTATCGAAAACGATGCAAAAAACAACAACAACTAATATGCCAAAACGCATGCAAATGAAGAAACATCTTCACAAACTTGACAACTCAGAAAACATTCACCAACTAGATGAAGCACACGCAGGGTTTACTCAAAGCACTGCATGGGCAGTTGTTGTTGTAACACATCAATTATTGAGTGTTCTTGTTTTTGAATGTGTTATTTTAGACCTCGGGACTGTGGGAAACAGTATTTTGATCTTTCTGTGTGTACAAACCATAGACTGTATATATAAATGGACGTAGGGTCCGTGACGTCACCCATAGGATTCTGCAGAGTTGCCGAGAAGCCCTTAGTAGGCGGAGTCGGCCACTAACGGCTCGACAGCGACGTCAGAGTTCAACTCCCGCCTGCTCCAAATAAGGACAAAGAGGCGGAGCGGAGGCGGGACCTGCTGCCTCCGAGCTGAAAGTTCCAGAGCTAGCTGAAGCTACCAAGCTAAGCTAACATGCTCCCCATCTGCACACTGCCGTCACATTTTACGTTTCTAAGGTAAGCGGACATGAACTATTCGCAAAACTATAAATAATAATCTAAGTTATTGAGTTTTTAGCATAATACTTCAGAATCTTAAAATCCCTTAACGTTTGTTTGCAATTTTGCTAAATTCAACACTGGAATCAAGCAAATATTAATATGTTTGCATGACATTAGTTATTTATATTTTGATATCACTTAACTATACGTTTAATACATTTAAGTCAAGCTAAGGTACATGTGATGGTAGCTAGTTAGTGCTCTTACCTGTGAGGCCTCCTCCAAACAGCATAATAACCAGACTGTATCATTAAAACTAAGTACCAGTTCTAGATCCTTGACTTTAGACAAACAATTCAAAAGACAAAATGTATTTAAAGACCAATCTTTATTTGAATGTGCCTCTTAACCTGAGATATTAGTTATACAGTAATAGTATTGACAATCTAAAAAAACTGAGCAACTCAACAGTCAACTTTATATTTCTTATTGTCTAAAGCATTTATTATTTTCATTTTTCCCCTCTCATATTCAGTGTGGACGGATTGAGACAGCGTGGTGTCCAGAGAGCTGCAGAGACTTCAGGGAGAAACCTCCGTGTGATGGACGTCCTGTCTGTTGGTTTGGAGAGGACTGAGGGTCTCTCCTCAGCGAGGAGGACCAGGCCTGATGGAGGAGCCCATGCTGGGCATAGCTGATACCAACTGCACAGGCCTAGTCTGTCACTTTATTTGACTAAATGTGTTTACTTATACATTTAAAAGGTTTACACCTTCTGTCCATATGTGCTTTTTATTTAAAACATGTTTGATTAACTTTTGGTTCACATTTCAATAAATTGTATTTGCACTCCTTTCGTCCATTATTCGTACTGAAAATGTTAGATTACACATTCACATCTGACTGAAGATTGGCCCCATTTATTTGTGACGTTGCAAACTCTGCGGTACAAGGCACAAGTGATGTGAAGCTCATAAAGTGAGGCAAATAGAAATAATCAGCTGATGGAGTGTAGATGTGGAAATAGCTGCATTCGATCAGCTGACTGTGTTTTCACAATAAAAGCAGTTTCTTAGTGAATGTCCTGTACTGGTCTTAAAATCTCATCAGCTTTTAATGTTCCTCTTGGATGTTCCTCTTGACCCTCAGAAGGAGAAAATGTTGAGTCGTGTCTTTCAGGCATGTCCTTTCCTAACAAAAATGACAGGAAACATAAAACATATTATTGCAGAACAAGTGTGTTATTCATGAAAGCGGTGTGTTTGTGTGTTTAGGGGCTGTAGAAATAATTATTTTGTAATTGTAATGTTTTTATTTCAACAGTGAGCTACAAAGACAATCAGATTATGAATGAACAGTATGAAGCTCATCAACATTGAAATATATCTTTATCAACATAATATTTAACTGTTATCAAAACGTAGTGCAACTGTAGAAGCTTGCTCTGTTGTCTCACTGAAAGAATAACTTTTACCACATTTTTTACAGACAATATTGAGAGATAAATAGTAGCAGTTCTCACTATGTGTTAAATATCTTTGCCTTCAATACATTAAATTAGAAAGCTGACAAAATCATGTTGCTAAATATCTAAATGTAACTTTTTGCATGAAAAAAACCCTCAACTTAACTGATGTGTAGGTGATCTAGTATTTAGTATTGTTTAATGGAATGTATATCAGTGTATTCAAGTCAATACTTCATTTATTTAAACCAATATCTTTCTTGATTCTTTGTACAGTATGAAAAAAAAGAGTCTTTAGTACCTGTGCTGAAGTTCACTGCTGTGAGGAGTCCAGTTCTGTCTCTCACTCTCTGGTCCAGCCTGTCTGCATCACCTGGACACTTTAAACAAACAGATATATATGTAAAGTACCATGTGTACAAACAATATAACTGATTCTCTTCTGTTGAACATGTTGGATTGTGTATTGTCCGAGTCAGGGTCCTTTTTATTTTACTGTAACTTTGGAAGTTGTGTTACCAATGCTTACTGTTTATTTGATACCAATTTGGTAATGCAATTAATAAAAACAACAAGGTTTCGGTTCGTTCTTCAGATGACTGTGACGTTAACGTAATCATCTTGAAATATGACATTAATAATTGTAATATACACACATCTTATTGTGAGGTTGATTTCACATACACTACTTCGACATTATCTTGTCTACATACTTGAGCATAGCCAATTTAAATTAACCTTGGCATGCATACAGTTCCTACCTACATATTAATATATCTCTCCAAGTTACAAGGATGACCTTATTTTATCAAGCTCAAACAGAAGCCGTTTGTTCTACAGTATTATCCCACTTAACGCTTAACACTTGCCTATTTCGTTTTAACCTTTATATATACAGTCTATGATTTTAACTTGGAGGCTACGATTAGCATCGTTAGCACCGACGTAGCTACCACTCGACACGCTAACCCAAGCCTTAACATCAATTACGTAGCTGATTAAAATCATTAACACATACATAAGTACTCGAATTTTACTTACCGCAGAACCGCATTCATGCACTGTCTGTTTCAACCGCAGAGCGAGTCACAATAGTCCGATATATAAGCATGAAGAACGAACAAACACGGCCGGGGTCAAGTTGTGTTCCCCGGATGAACAGAGCAGGCAGAGTGCCTGTAGCATCACGGAGCAGCTAGCAGAGAGACAGGACGCTAACAGCAGCAGTCACTTGACAGAGCCGTCACTCTATGTGACCACGCCCTAATTTATGCAAAAACTTTAAGACCTAATATAAATAAAAGGGTTGTGTTAGAAAACAATTCACTCACAGATTCATAATCATGAAGGTGGAATCTACCTATATTCATAATAAAATGTATTGCATCCATGGGTAGAAACATGTTTTTTTCTGCTGTAAAGTTGGGCATTTTAACATGGGGGTCTATGGAAATTGCTCCTTTCTGCAGTCAGTCTCTATCGGCCAATATATGAACTGCAGTGTGTGGCACTTCCGTATTGGCGTCCCGGCTCTTCCCCAGAGTTTGCCGCTTGGTACAAACATATTTTGAGATTGACAATAAAGTAGACTGACTTTGACTTTGATTTGCCCCTGTCGGCCACCTCCAAAGGGACTGTTGAAGAATGTGAATAATCAGTACTACTCGGACAACAACCGTAAACCTAAATCTTCTCCTAATCCAACAGGATTTGTTTATTGTAAAATGAGGGGAAATACAAACACACACGTACAGCCATCCCAACTGCAAACATATTAAGTCCCAAATGAATCCAAAACACAGAATCAGAACATATCATTTTAATCTGACATTTACACCTTCATATTTACAATAATTTACAGCAATTGCTCAGATCACACGCTGAGTAGCAAACAGCCTAACCAGTGTTGAGATAATAAAAGCCCTTTCATTAAGACATTGCTTTCTACTATTATTAATGTATTGTGGTTTGTGTTAACACCAGTAAGCTGTATTGCATTGACTCCCACTGCTTTCATAAAGATAATTCAAAGATTTCAGGTGTTTACTTTGACAATGTTAGGTTAAACGAGACCTTTTAAGGTTAGGCCCTTGGTTTTTGTGTTTTCACTGTTTGCATATTTGTGTCATTTTGTCCTCACGGCAGCGACAGGTGAAGATCACAGGAAGGCTAGAGGGTTTTCTGACATGAACAGGAACGATTTTCTCTCATAAGAAAACATGATAAGCCATCTGTGGTACACAACAGTAGTTAGGAACCGAAGACAAGGAATAAAGTTACTCTCAGAACCAGAATCATGCAGGAAAGGTCCATCAGTGGAGCATTTTTCACAACCAATCAAGCAGGGATCAAACAAGTCAGAGGAATTTACATTGTCATAGCAGATGCTGAATACATACCATTACATAGAAAATGCTTTATAAATAGAACATCAGCACAGTGGGGTCATTGGGAGGTTTGATCCCCCTGGCAGCAGCTGGTGTGACCGTTGCACCGGAAAAGTCCTACTGTTAAACTCTGAACCGTGACCCTACTCTGACCCCTGCCCTAAAGCCCTGCTTTATTTATAAATCCTCACTACAGAAGCTGCTTGTAAGGTCACAATGATATAAAACAAGTCAATTAGAACTGGACAACCTTCACCTGCTGAGGATCAGGTGATTCACATCAACTTCTAACAGGAACTTGCTTCTGAGGTCAAAAATTGACGTTAAATGTTTTCAAAGTGATGACCCTTGTTATAATACACATTTATAACACCACATGAATTATCCCAAATGTCTAGATCAAAATACTCAACTGAATACACATTAAGGTAAACTTTGTATCTTGAATCTTGAATCTTTTTTTGTTTGGGTGCCCCTAAGGCAGAAAATGCTGTTTTCAATTTAAAGGGAATACTTTGGGTTTCAGACCAGCAAGAAAATACATAAACAAAAATCATCATGAACTTTGACAACCCGTGATTGACATTTTTCACTTTTTCCTACATTTGATACATTTATTATTAAAGAAAATAATCAGCAGATGAATCCATAAGGAAAAGAATGGTTAGTTGCAGCTCTATTTAACAGGATCAAGCTGACTGGGAAACTGTGACAGACTTAAACATACAAACTGTTATCAGTCTCTCGGAAATGTCTGGTTAAGCAATGTGAGCCTTCCCTGTTAAATAAACCAATAAATAAAGTACACAGTACATTACAGCAGCAGTGTTGTAAACTGTGGTTTGGTTTTCGGTTCAGTTTTACAATTTACCAATCATTTTTCAGGCTGTTTTAAGGGAAATTTTACATTTCTATGGCATATTATTTGTAATGATAACTGTTGTAAGATGCCTTTAGAAAAAGTGTTTTGCTAATGGATATTAGGAGCCCAAACCTTAAAAACAGCCACAGATAAATACACTATGTGGTTCGGGCCGTGCATTTAGCCATATAGTGTTTTCCTGAACAATTCTCCAAAAGATTCTCTTTACTCTTCTTTTTCCACAACTATGTTTTAATCAAGAGCAAGACGCTATCAGAAAAAACATTTCAATGTGACTTTAAATCTAAAAAACATTTTCCTGCAGTATGTAAAAAACACTTCTAACATTGTAAAAAAAAACAGGTTCAGTCTCTGGGGTAGAATGTCGGACATCTTGGCTGCGAGAAATAAATTATCTTAAAAAACATCCACATTTGTAACCCCGGAGGTCCTCTTTACAGTTAACCACTGTTTAAATATTGAAACTACGAAGTATATTACACCAAGCCACAAGCGGTCACTGGCTCTTAGAAAAAGTGCTCTGACCCTCTTGCCCTCCGTGGTCGAGCTTGTGATTAAACTTGTGTTTCACTTTACACTCATCTGAACAGCCATCCACTGCTGGAGGGCAGATAATAAAGTTTACAGATAACAATGGAGTCAGTCTTTGCATGGAGGCCATGTGGATCCCCGCAGATAGCTGATTGATCATCAACAGTCGACGAGGCAGGAGGAGATTATCTTAAGACTCTATGTGGCTTGTGATTTAAGAGTCATGTTCTGTTTCAGCTGAGATCCAAGGCAAACAGCCCGGAGGCTTAACAAAGTAGGGCCGATAAACCTGAGGAAGAAACGCAAACAGAGAATAAAACTCTCCTAATAAATGAATGTATTGTCATGCTGAAGAGGACACGCCACCGTCTGCCGGCAGGAAAACCAGCAGCCACCATAAGAAAGAAAAGCTAATTCTTGAATCAACAATTTCATGTGAAACCCGAGACTGTGTAAACATACTTGCTTCAAAGAGAGAAAACCTTTTGATTAACATTTGAAATAAATCTTTTGTCTTCTCATTGAGAAATACTCTTGAAGTCCATCCGATTCACACACACACTGATTATCAGATGAAAGATGTTTCATACTCATTAACTCATTAGCATCTGGTGTTCCCTAAGGAAAACAGATCAGTGTCATAAAACTTTTTTTGCATTGCCTAATCTACCCTGAAAGAACCAAGACAATTGTATTTTCGAGTCAGGTTCGGAGAGATTTTTTTGCATTTCAGCGGATCACAAAACACAAGCCGGGCTGTGCTTTCCTTTTTTTGCATCTGGGAGTTGATAGTGCAGGCAGGAGTATTAAATCATCTGAAGTGAAACACATGAATCTTATTCCTACTGTCCCCTTCCTCCATCGACATCAAACTTCTTTACTCCGTGTTGTCAGGTTGTGATCTTTGCAGCCGTGAAAGAGCCGCATCACAGTGAAGAGCATTCGTGAAAGCTTCACAGCCTCCACAAAATCAGCCTTGGAGACAACCAACAGGCATCTGCACAGGCACCTCTCCGTGCTCCATGCAGGGGGTCCCCAGCACATTTCACTGCGGGTCCACCGGTGTCATGCTACGCAGCTGAACAAAGCACACACAGAGGGTGGATGCCCCCAAAGTGAACAATCCAAAACCAGTGGTGTCAGGGCTCACACTTGGCATCGGGTGTTTGCCCGGGGGCCAATAGGAACTGGCGCCTTTTTGGCCTCCATGCAGCCGAGACAGGAGGGGAACAACGGGCTAAAGAGGCGGCCCAGACCTTTCCGGAAGACGCTGTTTGACAGGCTGTAGATGAGACAGTTACAGAAGCTGTTGCTTATTGCCAACCATGTTGTAAGGAAGGATGCCACCTTATGGTGATACAGCCCAGCACTCTCCAAGAGGAAGTAAAGGATGTACGGCATCCACAGTACGTAGAAGACGCTGGTGATGCGGAACAGCACCATGGCGTAGCGTTTGTCCGGGCACCCTTCACACCGCTCGCCTTTATCGCCCTCCGCCTGCGAGCTGAAGCGGGCATGCCGTTGGGTGATCTCTCGTGTGTGCTGCCTGCAGATCCGGAATATACTCCCGTAGGTGAAGCAGACGGTGAGCGCTGCTGGTGCGTAGAGCAGCGCCGCGATGAAGGTGCTGAACCCTGGGTTGGTCTTCCAAGAGTCTGCGCACCACTGAAATATGTCCCCATGGTATCCTGGCTTCCCCCAGCCAAAGAAGGATGGCAAGAAGATCAGAGCAGAGTAAACCCAGATCAGGACGATGCACACTCTCAGTCGGCATGGCGTCACCAGCGTTGCGTAGGACAGTGGACGGGTGATGGCGATGTAGCGGTCCACGCTGATGCACGCAAGCGAGGCCATGGAGACGCTCTTCAGAACAGAAACCATGTAGCCAAAGGCCATGCAGGTGAGCTCCTCATTCAGGCCTCGGAGGTAGTGGAGGAGGGACAGCGAGGGCACCAGGCAGCTGACCCCCACCAGCAGGTCGGCGTACGCCATGGTCTGGATGAAGTGGCTGGTGGTGTGGTGGTGCAGCAATGGGGCGCAGTGGAAGACGAAGATCACCACCAGGTTGCCAGCAATGATGAGCACAGTGAGGAAAAGGATGATGACCACCTCCAGCACGCAGGTATCCAGGCTGCGGGAGTAACCCACGGAGCCCAGCAGGCAGAACAGGGGAGAACCACTTTGGTTTGCGTCAGAAGAAGAGTTCATGTTTGGACTGGAGCGGGCAGGGAGTAGAAGGGGGGCGGTTTCAGCTCAACGTAGCCATTGACCTGTCCATAAAGTCTCTTTTCCAATCCTGAAGTTGTTCATCCGGTGCTCCTGTTATCCCTAAATCAGCATCTTTCTTCCCTTAGTGGGCAGGGAGCCCGTCCTTAAAGCAACAGTAATCCATTGTGTATGAAAAACGCAACCAGGCACTGCTTCTGCTTTAGGTTGTGATATATGTGTGTAACCTCGAGAAGCAAACACAAACCCCAACGTAGAACAACAGTCTGATGCTGCAGTGCTAACCATCCTCGCCTCGCAGCTGTTTATCATAGCCCCCCCCCCATCCCACCACCCCTAGACTGCAAATCCTGAGGTAAGCATTCTGCACTGGCACACTGCCACCGGAAAAATCCAGGGATCCACTTCCTCTCTTTGCAAAGGAAAAAGGGAGGGAAAAATAATGCCGATATTCCAGGCAGCTGTGATGTTGTAACCCCTTCACGTTGACAGTGACGACTGTCTCAGCAAACAAAAGCAAGAGAGTCCAAAGAAGCAGTGTCAGACCTGTAAGTGGCAGCCGTTTCTGCGGACCGCTAACAGGGAACGAACACACACTCAGAGCGCTGCCAGCAGGAAGAGTGCAGGCAGGCGAACATCCAGAAGTGATGGATAATGTCACCGGGATCTCTCCTCTGTGAGGCTGGTAGTGAGGCTCAGAGGCAGCTGGCTGACTTCTAGTGTATGTGTGTGTGTATGGCATGAATGTGTGTGTGTATGAGAGAGAGAGATAGATCAGGGAGGCAGGCAGTAAACTGCCTCTCCTCTCTGCTGTAGTAGCAGTAGTGATGATGCAGCGCTGCCACTGCTGCTTCCCCCCACTGCTCGCTCACACACACACACACACACACACACACACACACACACA
>CALSBZ010000009.1:627110-675821 GCA_943591055.1 Gobionotothen gibberifrons | reverse complement strand
GAGCCGGAAACATGGCTGTAAGGTCCGGTTCTGGAGCCGGAAACATGACTGCTGGGACCGGCACTGGAGCCGGAAACATGGCTCTTGGGGCTCGGGCTGCTAGCCTGGCCTTGCGACTCCTTCTCTTATGGCGCATTCACACTGCAGCGCGGAGCTCGCTTTAAGCGTGCCGAGCCGTGCAGGGCCTGTTTTTGGTTGCGCTCACACAAGGCCTAGTTCCGCCCCGGGGGTACTTTTTCTACTTTTTTCTGGCCCGACAAATTTGTGGTTCTATCGAGGCTAACAAGCGGGGCCAACAACCGGGCGGAATATGCTAAACATATTTGACCGTGATTTAATTGTAATACACGTTTCAAAATGATGCCGAAGTAACAACATACTGATACCGGTTAGTACAAATCATGAATTAATGCTTTGACAAGTCTGCAGACAGACGGGAGGCGAAGAACCTTTTAAAATGCGTGATGCATCTTCTTATTACAGACACATGCATTTCCAAACATTCGGTCTACCTACGCTGTAAAATACATTATCTCTTCGATTTACACACGGCATCTATTGCACGTCTGTCCGTCCTGGGAGAGGGATCCCTCCTCTGTTGCTCTCCCTGAGGTGTTCTCCCATTTTCCCCTTTAAACTGTGGGTTTTTCTCAGGAAGTTTTTCGGAGAAAATCGGCTAAGCTAACGAAATATATGCTCCGACCGTACACACTCACAACAATGGCCTATACAGACATAAATAAGCCAGCGACTGTATTCACCATGACACAGACAGTCTGTGGTTTGTACTTGTTTATAACTTTTGTCTAGTTTCTTAACAGATATGAGGAGCTGTGAGCTTGAGTGCTAACAGCTAACAGCTGATGTTGTTTTTTCTGGGGTGCTCGTTGAAGATGACGTCACGGCTCCGCCTACACTGTGTTACTATAGTAACTGCCCCAGCTCCTAAACTGTAATGTGAGCGCAGCATTAAAGTGAGCCAGGCCTAATAAGGCCTAACCAAACCAAGCCAAACCAAACCAAACCAAACCAAGCCTGCAGTGTGAAAGCGCCATTAGAAGCCGCCTGAAGGCTCCGTGGACCTCCAAAAGCCAGCCGAGTTCCAGAGAACGGCTCCTGGACAGGAGCAGGACATGGGGAAGAAGCAGGGGTTGACTCCGGACGGAACTCACCGAGACGTATGGTGTCAGCAGGCTGGAAATCACACATCGAGAGGAAGTTCATAATCCAGCCAGGTACGAATTTCACCAAGCCTGGTTTCTCCATAGCCGACCAGTGCGCCTCTACCAGAGCGGCCTCCTTTTGCAGAACACTGGACGCTCCCTTCCACCAATCATAGCAGCAAGCCAAATAAAAGGAAAAATGCTGTAATTCCACCTCAAATGGATCATCTGCTGGGTCCATTTCTTGTTCGGTTCGTAATGTTACGGTGTGTGAAGCAGGCAGGACCCAAATGCTGATTAAACTGAAAATAAATGTATTTCAAGGCTACAGGAATTCAAACATAGACAAAACAGAACTGAGGTTACCTACTGTAACCCCAGCTTCTATGAGTATAGGCGTAGCCCTCTAAGGCTATCGCTATTGGGTAATCCCCCTGCGCACCTGCGCAGCACTGAAACACTTGTAGTCCACGCCCACCCACAAGGTGGGCCCCACCCTCGGGCTCCCTTCCGGTATAAATAGGAAGGAGGCCCGACAATCTGCTCCCATACAAAATAACTTTTCTTCAGCTATTCGTGGAGCCAGTGGGGCCCAGCACTTAGAGGGCTACGCCTATACTCATAGAAGCTGGGGTTACAGTAGGTAACCTCAGTTCTATTTCGTATATGGCTTCGCCATCTAAGGCTATCGCTATTGGGTTAAGGGCGAAGCAAGATGTAGTCTGCGCCCCACTGGGTCCGCCCGGTACTAGAAGCACAGACACACCTGCTCAGATAATATCCCATGCCTATTGCGCCATGCGAATGGCGCATCACAGTCCCTGGAATATAGCATAACATGAATACTTACCATGAGGGGACGAAGGCTGGGAACAATACATACCCGCCGCTGTGAGAAGTAGAGACGAAGGTCACACTTTGTCCAGCGACAAAAGAGGGGGAACAGCAGCTCCCTGCGTGCAGACAGGCAGGAGAGCGCACAGCTGGATTCCTGATATCACTCACTCTGACAGGACACTCCGTACCAAAAATGTGTCAGAGGAAAAAAAGGAAACATCCCTCTCATAAGAGGGGAAAAGGGCCGCTCTCCGTGTGCCGAGAGGCAGGAGAGAGGCGCACAGCTGGGTCCCTGACGTCACTCACTCTGACAGGACACTCAGTACATGGTGCGTCAGAGAGGAATGAGAGACATCCCTCAAATAAAATTTAATAACTGCACAGGGGGAAGACCAAGATGCAGCAGTGCAAATGTCTTCCACTGACATTCCTCCGTGCAAAGCCGTGGAGGAGGAAATCCCTCTGGTGGAGTGTGCACTGATGTTCTCCGGGGTATCCACCCCAGAGGAGACATATGCCTGTGACACAGCTTCACACAGGCAGTGTGACAGCCGTTGTGCAGATAGAGGTTGCCCTAACGAGCGCTCTCTATAGTGCACAACCAGGTGCTGAGAATGGCGCAAAGCCGCCGTGCGCGCCACATAGCAGGACAGCGCGCGCACAGGACAGAGGAGCGTTCTGCGAGCCCCTCTGTTCAATTCGCCGGGAATATACATTGCTCTGATGGAGAGCAACGTGTGTGCGCGCCCAGAACAGCAGCCGTCTGGCTGCGTTCAGAAGCTGCGCAGATCGTACTCTTCCCTGGCGATTGAGGTAGGCTGCCGTGGCCTGTTGTCTGTGCAAATCAACACATGTCTGATTGTACAGCAACAGGGCGAAGTGCTGGAATACTTCCCAATCCGGAGAACAGCTCCAGCACATTTACTTCTGACTCACGGGGTCGATGCGCGGCCGAATGAACCACCTCTGGAGACTCCTCCTGTGGGGGAGTCCCAGGGGGATCCCCACGTGACCAGCTGACGTCATGCTGAGCAGCTGTATCACGGAGAGGGCCTGCGGGATGTGACACGCCGGAGAGGGAGCTGTCAGTTTCTCCACTCGCTGCCGCGAGAGCCGCGCTCTGCTGGCTGAGTTTAATTCCACTCCCAGATAAAAGGATATCTGAGAGGGAAGAGGACAGCTCTTCTTCAAATTCATTATGAAACCCAGGCTTTGACAGATGCGATACGCGATGTAACGTCTGTAAAGCGACTTCCTCCCTGGAGCGAGCCAGCAATAGCAGGTCGTCCAGATAAAACCACATCCTGGTGACACATTCCAGCATCTGTTTGATCGTCAGAATGTGGAAAACTGACAGATCAAGGACGGGTCTCACTCCCCCGTTTTTTTCCCGGGATTTAGAAAATAACGGGAGAAAAACCCCCAGATTTTCCTCCCTTTTGGAAAAAATGCCTTTTTCAACAGGAGTTCCTGCAGCGTGGCTTAGTTAGCGAGCTCTGCAGTTTATTAACCGACAGGTTAAAACCATGCAGGCTTCTGTAGCGAGCCGTGGCGCTGGGGGCGCTGCCGTTGGGGCCGCTGCCGTTGGGGCCGCCGCCGCTGGGGGCGCTCAGCCTGGAATACTGACAGATCAAGGATGAGTCTCATTCCCCCGTTCGGGCTTCTCTGTGATGTGCTGTAATGGTCGTCATGGTGACGAGCCACGCCATTGCCGCCGCTGCCCGTGAGGCGAAAGGGCTGCGAGGGAGCCTCCACACGCTGCGTTTCACTCCGGCTCTCATCATGAGGCGCGTACACGCTCAGGGGATGAGTGGAGGTGTGTGCAGTGCTGTTCACATGAAGCATTATAACGGCACTCATGGATTTATTATGACCGTGTGTAGGAGGCATATCTCGGACAGAGGAATACCGCGAGCTCTGCAGTTTATTAACCGATAGGTTAAAACCGGCAGGCTCCTGCAGCGAACCCTGCTGGCTAGTAACCGATAAGGCTTAGGCAGCTGGCTTACACAGGGGGGATATGTGAGAACACTTGTTACTGCTGACTCAGTTCAAAACGTTGGAAAATTAACACACTTTATTTTACTCACAACCCCCAGAACGTCAGAACCGGCTCTGCTTCCTCGGAGGCTCTCGTGGAGCAGACCAGGAGCGGGGGAGCCTCACTCCCCTTTGACTCGCCGCCGGGAGACGCTGTCTCTGGGGTGGCGGGGGAGCGGAGACGTGGGACGGAGTCCCTGCAGCCGCCGAAGTGCGAGCCTGACGCCGCTGCGGCTGCTGTGAGCGTCTCTCCTCCTGCCGCTGTGGCCGGGTTGGGCGCTGCAGCTGCTGCGGGCGTTGGTGCTGCTGTGACCGCCCAGCAGGCTGGAGCCAGCTAACGTGCTGGTGGATGTCGTCCGCCTGCTTTTGCTGCCGTCCACGTGCTCGAAAGCCTGGACGGGCCAATCGTCCACCTTGGCCGCCGCAGCGAGAGCGTCCGCTCGGCCGAGGGGAGACGGGCAGTATGGAAAGCCAAAGGTGCCATAATAAGCCCGTATGTTCGCCCGTTGTTTAGGGCACAGTGTGAGCATGCGACCTGCTGGCTGAGAGCCGCGTCCGCATGCTCTGGCCCCAGGCAGGATTCGCACATCGTGTGCTGGTCGTAGCTCATGATGTATCCTGAGCCACATGAGGGACAATCTCGTACACAGTTGTTGATCATAATTGACTTTGTTTAGTGTCTCTGTGCTTCAGTAACGCTGGCTGAAGAAAAGAGGGAGAGGGGAGCAGATTGTCGGGCCTCCTTCCTATTTATACCGGAAGGGAGCCCGAGGGTGGGGCCCACCTTGTGGGTGGGCGTGGACTACAAGTGTTTCTGTGCTGCGCGGGTGCGCAGAGGGATTTCCCAATAGCGATAGCCTTAGAGGGCGAAGCCATATACGAAATAGAACACTCACCGCAGAACTAGGTCACAACACAAGACGAACCGACAAAGACAGACAGAAAAACCAGAACTTAAATACACACAAGACTAATCACACAAACAAGACACAGGTGAGGAGGGAGGAGAAAACACAGGGGCCACATGTGAACACAATTAGACACACCAGGGAAACTAACGACAGGGAACCACAGACAGATCTAAACAAGACAAAACACAACGCAGACAGAAAACCAAAGACAGATCTAGACAAGACACAACACAGACAGAAAACCAAAGACAGATCTAGACAAGACACAACACAACACAGACAGATCGTGACATTTAGTCCCTCTTTGATACCAGGGGTGTACTATGTTTATGATGGCAAAATGTGTTTGAGTTAAGGTAAAAAAAAATCCTCTTAAGAAATGTGACCCGCCCTATCGAAATCAGTCGGAAGTCGCAACGGCTCATTTAAAAATAAACGTGGATTTGCGTAAAAAAATAGTTTTTCGGGGTTTGGGTGTTTTATTTCCAAAATCACACGATAAATACATGTTTGAAGCTTGTAAAGGGAAGATGACAGCTCTCACTCACACCCTGCTCTTCCGCAGCGCTGCTTCCCCTCCCTCCGCTGAAATTATGAATGTAAGGCGTATAGTAATGATAGATAACACGGCAGGGTCCGTTACAGTTTGTTTTCATCTGATTTCAAATAAACCAAGTCTTGGCTTTCAGAATATTAAACTTGTTTCAGCAAATTCAGATGATAAATATAACTTTGAAGCTTGTAACGGCATAATTACAAGCAGAGAACGGAGTAACTTGACGTCACAGCAGGCATAACAACAGCCGGTGTTTCTCGTGAGTGTTTTCCCAGGGAAACAAACACAAAACACACAAACGCAGACCAGTAATCCAAACGAAAATATTTTCCCTCCGTACTACTTTGAGCATTTATTAGCCGCTAATAATCAATCAGATCAATGGATTCCAGAGAAGAGGAAACTTTAAGGGCCTTTTTCTCAAAATGATGACTCATTATATAATGTGACATATTTTGCTTAATATTTGGAGTACAACAACAATCCTGATATCATTAAAAAGCTAGCTCTTTCCAACAGTGTATGTAACTCCAAATGTGTCTTCGGGTCAATGCGACTGATTTCGATGGAGCAAGTCACAAATGTTTTGGGAAACCAGTGCCTTTATTGTAGAAACTGACTTGAAATAGGGGGGACAGAGGGAATGACACAAATACTCCCCACCAAGCCCCAGGCCTAATTCATTAGAATGAGGAATTTAAATGAATGTTAATGTGAGGAATTTCAGCCGCTGTATACTGTAGCTCAGTTGATAGAGCGGCTGAAATTCCTCATTTTAATGAATCAGGCCACAAATCAATACATTTTGGAAGAATATTGTGTGAACCCATAACACAAAGGCTGTTTCATAAACAACAGTGATTACGCTATCACACTAAAAGCAGGTCCCGATATATTGAAAGTGAAGCTTTTATATTTTTGGAAATATGCAGTTGTTCTGGATAATTATTTTGTTTTCTCAGCTGCTTGTCGTCTCTGGAGCTGAAACTTTGACCCCTGCTCAAAAGAAGGTGGAGCTCCAGGAGCAAACACCCTTCAATGGACTTCTCTTGCATTCCTTTCCAATTAGAAAAAAATGGGGAACAAAAACCTGGGATTGTCCCAAAAAGGTGGGATTAAGTCCTTGTTTTGAAGTCAAAAGTAAGTCTAAGGAATGAATAGCGTTAAAATTTGTTGATTCAGTAAATTAATAGGAAAACAATTCCTGACACTTTCAATTACAAACTATTTGATATGTTGTCTAAGTAGGTATCAAGTATTTTCAAGTCAAAAAGGCTAAATTCCAAGGGAAGTGTTAATGTCTAATTTGAGCTGCACCTCCGTTAGATTTTGTAAAGTCATCGTATTTCTTACTGAATTATTTGTTAAGCTATTTGACTGGAGTCCATAACTCTGCTAAATAATGAGAAAAGGTCCAATGGAACATTTGGACGTTAAAAGAATAATACGTAAAAAAGGTTTTTGGGTTGGTTCGGTAAATATGAAGGGTACCACTTTACAATAAGACTACCCTTATAAAGGATTCATAAAGGGCTTATAATTAGGTTATTAATTCGGTTGTAAACACTTTATTAATCATTAAGAAGCATTTATAAACCAGTTCTAACATAGTTTTCATACATCAACACAGGCTCGCTATTTGGCAAGATGACTAAGCCTTATATTGGCACTACTTTGTCTTCTTCATCAGCCAGCATCATTGGCATCTGTGTTCACTGAGTTGATTCCCCCCCCATGATGCTACAGGGACTCAGCCTTTATTTTGAAATTCAGTTCCTGACGGACGCCAAAAAAGCCAGAGATTATAGAACTAAACAAATAAATAAAAACAAGGATAATTGTGTGTTATTGTTGAGTAAATAACTGTGTTATTTTGAAAAGAATAACAAATTAGAAGGAAAAAAAGATTTTAAAAAATACAGATTTCAGTATCCTGAGGCTCTGAGCCCCATTTCTTTTCCTCACGGACAGCAAAAAAAGTCCGACATTATATGATTTAAAATAAAAACAATAGTCGTGGCTTGATATTGAGTAAGAACATGTTTTTATGAACCCCCACAGTTTCGGGTCTTCCAAGACCCGACCAGACAAAAATATGTGGTGTAGGCACGAAACACACTACCAATAGAAATACATTGCTTTTAAAATCGTTCTGTGTGAAAAGAAAAAAAGGGGAAAATCATGTTGGTGAACACGAATCAATAGATTAAATGTCGTGACTATAACACGAAATGCCGTGAGACTGGGTTGAATCGTAGGTTGGTAAAATAAGGTCATCCTTGTAAGTTAGAGAGATATTTTATTAGGTAGGTAACTTTATGCATAAGGTTAATTTAAATTCGCTATGATCGATTATGTAGACAAGCTAACGTCAAAGTAGTGTTGAAGAGCGGCGTAGTGTATGTGAAATCAACCTCACAATAAGATGTGTGTATATTACAAATAATAATGTCATCTTTCAAGATGATTACTTAGATATTACAATATGGTTGGTTGAGCTGGAGTTCATTATTGAGCTTACACGTTAACGTCACAGTCATATCTGAAGAACGAACCCAAACCTAGTTATTTTTATTAATTGTATTACCAAATTGGTATCAAATAAATAGTAAGCATTGGTAACACCAATGCTGATAAAGTAAAATATTTTATTTGTGTCTGGGAGAAGGTACTGTACCCAGCTCCTATGTTCGGAAGTTATAGACTGGGCTTTCTTGTACAAGAGAATACCATTTTATTTGTTTTAATCAATATGGACCATTACTGTATAATTATCCTTAAATTATGTTATAAAATGCACCTAATAAACAAGTATGGCATTTTGAAACATGTTGTGCAACAATTTCTACTGTAATTTGTGTGCATTTTGTTTTTAACTAAGATGATGTTATGATTTATTTTTTGTTAGTATGCACGTGGACACTTTGGACATACCTGGAGAAGGAAGAAATGGGTCTTCGGAATGATGGGAGTTAAAGACAAAAGGCGGAGACTAGTGGAGAAACGATCAAGATGCCACCTTGTCCCTCTGATTAGACGGCATGTTAAGTCAGGAAGTAGCATTATTAGTGATGAGTGGAGGGCATACAGGAGAGTGCTGAGTAACATGGAGTACAACCACTACACCATAAACCACAGCAGGTGGTTTGTGAACCCCCAGACGGCAGTCATACCCATCATAATGAAAGAGTTTGGTCGACCGTCAAAGGACATGTCTGTAGACTGAGAGGAAACCGTACAGAGAGTTTGTTGGAGGAACACCTCAAGGTTCTTGAATGGTCATCTTGGCTTGGCTCTGGTCACCCTGATGGACTGCTTGGACGCTTGTTCAAGGATATACACAAAGCCTTTCCAGTCCGAGTACCATTATGTCTTACCAAGTCTTTCATTTATGTCTGCTAAAGCTTTTATGTTTAAATATGTGTATCAGTCATACTAAACAGTCATTATTTTGAGTCCTGATTCTCTTCATGTGTGAATAAAATGTTTTGCTTGGTTCTGTTGCATCTTACTTTGCATTTCAAGTGAAAAATGTGTATTAGCTAAGCGTGAATGTTATAACTCATTCATAAATGGACATATGTATTAAACTTAAACAACACACCCTTTCAGTAGTTATAAATGTTAGTAACTCATCAATATATGGTTATGTGTTTCACACTACAATAAGGCTCCCTTTTACCAATTATAAAAGTTAGTAACTCATTAATAAATGGTCATAAAGTAAGATAAGTAGCCAATATAAGGCTTAGCAGTACAGATAAATGTGGGCTCACTATTTGGCAACCAACCGGTCACACTTGCCCTGTTTATCTCATGTCTTATAAAAGCTTATTAATGATTTATAAAGTGCTCACAACCTAATTAATAATTGAATTACAAACTATTCGTAAACCCTTTATAAGGGTAGTCTTATTGTAAAGTGGTACCATATGAAGCTAGAGCTAGCAAGCGATTAGCTTAGCATACTGTAAAGACAGGAAGGGGGTTTTGCTTATAATGTAACAAACTATAAAAACTAAATAAAGCTATGCGCTTGAATGATTTGACTAACAGAAAATCAATGTTCCCAGTATTTCTGTAGGGTGACAGTTTTTTTGGTTTTAGACTTTTATTCAACCAGGTAAAGTTCCTGCACAAATTCCTCATGAAGCCACAAACTTACATTTCTGTTTGAGTAAGGATAAAGGAAACAAGATGCCACATGTAATGAACTAGTAAGTTGAAAGGTGTTGTTACAAACAACGTTAGGGGTTAAATTAAGTCTTCAACACAGTGAATCACTGTTTGGAGTTTCTATTTTTTTCCATATCGGAACAAAACCCAATTTTTTCCATGCGATATGAAGTATGTAAAAACTTAACTCATGGGTTCAGGTTATTTATGGGACCAATTATCTTAGCATGTTAACAATTATTTTCTACTTTTCTAAAAGGCAAGAAGATGCTTAAAGGGAGTACATTTGAGAAGAAATGCTTAGTCACTAATGGCGCATTTCCACTGCAGCGTGCAGTTTTTGTTGCGTTTCCACTAGGGGTAGTTCCGGCTAGCGGGTACTGTTTCACAGTTTTTCTGGCTCTCCAAAATCCAGTTTTGTTCCGGGCCAACAACCGGGCTGAATATGCTAAACTAGTGAGAGAATCGCTGGCAAGGGGGCTACAACTACAACAAAATGATTTTGATATTTGACTGTGATTTAATTGTAATACACGTTTCAAAATGATGCCGAAGTAACAACATACTGATACCGGTTAGTAAAAACCATGAATTAATGCTTTGACAAGTCTGCAGACAGACGGCAGGCGAAAAACCTTTTAAAATACGTGTTTTCTGAATGGAGATCGGCTAAGCTAACGCAGTATATGCTCCAACCGTCCACACTCACAACAACGGCCTACAGACATAAATAAAGCAGCGACTGTATTCGCCATGACACAGACAGTCTGTGGTTTGTACTTGTTTAACTTTTGTCTAGTTTCTGAACAGATATGAGGAGCTGTGAGCTCTGAGTGCCAACAGCTAACGGCTGATGTTGGTTTTGTGGTTCGCATTGAAGATGACGTCACGGCTCCGCCTACATTGCATTACTATAGTTACTGCCCCAGTTCCTAAACTGTAATGGAAACGCAGCATAAAGTGAGCCTGGCCTACCAAGGCCTAACTATACCGTACTAAGCTGTGCGAGGCCCTGCAGTGGAAATGCGCCATAAGATGCCAAATGACTCGACAGATATTAGTAATTACATTGATTTATTGTGAGGATCTTCCTCATCCTTTCATTCATCTCCTGACTGAACGCAAGCTAAAGCACTTAATGCATTTTTCTTTTTGCTTTGAGAGGCAAATGTATCATTCCAAAACAGTGAATTAGCTGTTCAAATGTTCCTTATTCTTTCCATTTAGGAACAACATTTTCTTCCATGCGATATGAAGGATGTGAACACATTCCTGGCAGGAAAAGGGTATTCTCTCAGCATGTAAGGGGTTTTTAAAATGATGTTTCTGCTCTATATAAATGGCAAAAAGCTGCTTAAAGGGAGTGAATTTGCAAAAAATTGCTTATATTTACAAAGATGCAAAATGACTTGACAGATATTAGTAAATGCAGTGATTTATTGACTCAGTGAGAATTGTTGTCATCCTTTCATTCACCTTCTGACTAGACGCAAGCTTTCAAAGTTAATGCATTGATTTTTTTACATTGTAAGGCAGATTTAACGTACCAGCACTGTTAGTGGGTTAGTCAACGGAGGAGTCTTTGATCTTTAAAGTGGACACCCTCCTCTCACAGCTCTCCGTTAGCACAGGCCTGCATGGACACCATCCTGGTGGGCCTGAAGCCACTGTACTTCCCATCTGGACTCGGGTACTCGCCCCGGACTCTCCCTATGCAGCAGCTGGGGATGGCAGGGTGGCTGTTGCTGGGTGGGACCCCAAACCTCCAGCTGATGTACTGACCATAGGCGCAGTGACGCAGGGCGGTGTGGCCTAGACCAGCGGGGGCAGACAGAGGGTCCCGGTACAGGAGGACGGCCTCCAGCAGGGAGCGACGCAGCACCAGCTGCTGGAACAGAGGAGACGAGGCGATGCAGGCGCCCTCGCTCCATCTGCAGCACAGCTCCTCCTGGGGGAGGGAGGAGGGGGTGCAGCGGGCACACTTACACCAGGCGGGGGGGCTGGATTTTGGGGCCGGGTCAGGTTTATGGTCAAGGGGAGGCTGATGGTCCTGATCCATGCTGACGCCCGGCTGAAGCAGACAGGCTCCGAGGTGTCTTGTGTCCTTCTGTCAGGAGAAGCACACATCACTGTATCAAATGGTGAGAGTATTTTGGGGGGAGATAAAACAAATACAGGTGTGATGCTGTCAAAAATAAATGTTTAGTTTTGATGATTTTTGAGTTAGTGACTAGAAGACTGAAACAAATTGTTAACGATAAGCACGATAAAACAATACAATGCGTAATCTAACTTGATAAGAAGCTCTAGAAACGTGATTTTCCACCGTGGGTCATAGCAATGGAGCGGGAAGCAATGAGCTTTTATTGTAATTCTAACCTGATTATGTTTCAACCCTGAAAGTTAAAAAAAAAATGTAACTTTAGCTTGGAGCTAAATATTTATTTTAGGTTTGAATGTCATTATTAGGACAGAACCACTACTATGTATTATTATTCAGACGTCTGCATCAGGCTCACCTTGTGTGACTGGACAGATATCGGTGTGATGTCTTGTAAACTATTCTTCTGTGATCTCTTCACCAGTCGGATATTGTTTTCATCGACGTAAGACACGCAGAGAACGCACTGCAACACACATTATGAAAACACTTTAACAATGGGTTTACAGAAACATTATATGATACCACATCATCTGCTGTATTAAACCATTCATCACTTTCTGTTTGTCCTGGACTGACTCCACTTTCTTCTCGGAGAAGTTTTGTCCGACATCTGCAGAGTAACATCTGGTTCCAATCAGCCAGTCGATCATCAAAGTCGTCTTGAGAATAAGACAGAGTTTAACACTTCATGTACAACACACTCATTCTGCTTCAAATTCGCTTTCCAATCCTCCAGCTGCCTCTGATTTGAGTTTAAAACAAATATGCCTGTATCAATTTAAGAGGATGAGAAAATAATTTCTCTGTTAAGTGCCTCCATAACCTAAAGCATTCATTTGTTTTCATCTTACAATTTATAAATTCAAATAGTTATCACTACAATTTCATTTTATTTCACTGTACAATATTTAATTTTACATTCTGTTCTTGTATATCTTATTCTATGTACATGTAAATAGACTCCTGCATTGACTTGATCACTTACGGCCCCTACACACGGCGGCGGGCGTTGACGCTTCTGCCCATTCACTTTGAATGGGGTGACGTCGCGATTCGCCGAACTGCATTGCGGGAGCAAAGCGTAGCTTCTCTCGCGTTGCTCGCTTCAAAAGTAGAGCAATGTGACGCCTCCATCGGATGGAGGCGTCAGCCAATCGAATCATATGCCAGTACAAGCTCTAGCCAATCAAACCGCGTGCTTGTGTGTCTGGGGCGGGAGATTCATGTGATTGGTTGTTGGTCGAGCTTCAGACACGCCCGCCGGCAAGCGTTAACGCCCGCCGCGGTGTGTAGGGGCCGTTAGACAATTCTCTGGGAACTTTGGGATGTTGGCCTTTAAAGACCATTTACATGCATTTACACCAGTAATATAATAAACAATATTCTGAAATAGCCCATTCTGCATAAGGTGTACTTTTTCTAGTGACACTTATGGTGTTTATTGATCCTAATATTGCTTTATAAAAAAGGGGGTTAAAGACAGTAGAGAGAGATAAAGTCAAACTCCAGACTGGGAAACATCCACGTCAGTTTCATCACAGACACTTCCTCCATGATTTCCTAACGTGGTTTCACTCTGACTGAACGATTCATCTCTGAACGGAGACCATCATGCACCAAAGTCCACAGTGGAATCTGTTTTGTTGCATACAAATGTATTCTAAATAAGACTTTGTTTCTGCTGCAGCCACAGCTCTCTCAACATTCCCACCAATTGCGTTCTTCTCACATACTGAGCTTATTTAGCTCTTTTCTGTAGTGAAATTCATTCGGTTAGTCCAGATGCATCCACCATTTAGAGTCTCACTTTTGTATACTCCAACACTGACGGCCATTGTGTATAAATGCATGAATGGACACTTTTGTGGTCTCTCACCAGAGCGTAGTACGACAGCGTTGATCCGATGTAGATGATGAGCACGATGAAGCTGAACTTTCCCGCCTGGAAAACACATCAACGGTCACTTTGATTTGATATTTACACATTCTCGTCAAGGGTCTGAAGTGATGAGCTCCTGTGTGCATGTGGGCAAGGTCAAAAAGGATAGGATAGGATTTTTTATTGATCAGATATGGCATTGTGATCAATTTCCTCTCCACAAAGCAAATATTTTATTCCCTCGATTCTTTGGGTCCAGGTACATTTTTCCGTTTAATCAGAGCCAATTTGTTTCTACATTTTCCGCCATATTAAAATATTTGTTCAACAATTACACCTAAACATTTTGAGCAATCATCACTTCTAAAGAAAATCACTGCTATATCACAGATTAATCTTATGTTTTATGTTTGATACAGTGTTGCCTTAGCTGGTGTGGGACCCTAAGTAACATTAGGCTTGGTAATGGTCATGAAACTGTCTAACATTGCAAAAGCACTTTTAATGTATTTTTTGTTTTTATGAAAGTTAGGGTAGGTAAGTTTGAGAAACCGGCTCGAGGTACACTTTTTGTTATATTCCATGGAATGCTCTTAACATCCCGATAGCAATGAATATCTTAAGTGCTTTGACAAAAAATCCATTAAAAAATGTTCATCTGTGGAAGCCGTGGTAGTACTGTAAAAAGCACGACCAATCATTTTAGCCGGCCCGGCTAAAATAACTGGATGGCCTACCTGCCTGTCAGCCTTCCATCTGTGCACAAACTTATCTCGTGCCCTCTTTGGTCATGTGCGCGTTTGTGTGTGTTGGAGGAGGGGCTCTATAAGGAAGTGGCAGATTTTCTCCGGTCGTGTATTTTCAAATTCTAGCGATCTCGAGCCGGTTTCTCAAACTTACCTACCCCACCTTTAACCTGTACTTTTCTGATATGTTCATGTGCAATGCATTATTTGGTAGGTAAAGTAAATTGTATTTCATCGTAGTTTTACCAGTTAAAGGTTGCGATATGTGATACAATAAGTCACCTGCTAGCTTAATTGGACTAATGCCTGTATTGTAACCACCTTTAACTAAATAGCAAGTGCTGAAAGTGATAGTTAATGTGTTAGCGGGTTAATTGTAAGCAGGCTTTTGGTATTTTATGTCTGATGTAAGTTGGAGAATATAAATTAATGTTAATGTGAAGACATCACCTATTAGATCGGGCCATGTGAATGCGTGGAATAACGAAGTAAAAGGATTTTGCAAGTCCTTTGTATGTCCAAGTGTGCAACACTGGCTCTAAAAGTTTGTGAAAATGCCTTCATTCCAAAAATTCGCTGCTCATGTGTAGATATTATTTCAGGGTGACCATAACACATTTGGTGCCGTTTGGTTAATAGGTAGGGCTGTGGCAGTACAAATCTAACTTTAAAAAAGGAGGAAATACTTGTCTGCATGCCTGTAATTTGTATATCTCAAAATCAGTGTATCTCATCCTCTTCACAGATGGCTGTTGTATTGCTTAGGAGCCAAAGTGGTGAGTGTGAAGTAAATCTGATGAGCAGTCCTCAAGCAAACAGCATTTCCGGGTAATCAGCCTGTTCTGAATGGCCACTATACTCGTTAAGTCTAAGTCTAAATTGATTTGAACAAACAGAGAACTTAAAATAAATAAATATATGAAGTCCCAAAAAGTAAAGAAAAAAATAAATGGGGGAAAACCAACCCACCTGTCCAAACACCATGACGTCAAACCTGATCCCGAAAGCTTTGTACAGCGTCCGCTCCTCCACTCCGTTCACTGTGTTGTACTTTGCATATCTGATCAGAAGACAGCCGATATGATGGATCACAAAAACACTGCAGCACACAGCTTAACCTGACAGAAGAGCCTCGGAAACTGAGCGGTTTATTTTTACGTGAAATCTGACATTAAATTGTGCCTGTTTTTTACTGGTCTCACTTATCCATTCTGTTCCATGTAAACGTTTCATTAGCAGAGGTTGTTCACACTGTGATAGCTTGAGCCACACTGATGTATTGGCCTTTTAGTCAATAAAATCATCAGCCAGTCATTGTACAGAACGCTAAGACTACTTTATTTTGTATTCCATTGGCCTTTTGGAGGACTTAAATAAACAAAGCTCCTACATTTCTGACTGTGAGGTTGACCTTTGACCCCGGCTAACCTGAAGTTGAGGCCGGGGAACAGGGTCCTGTTGCTTTCCTTCTCGTCCAGACGTCTGAAGGAGTATCTGGGCAGGCAGCGCTGCATCAGCCGGTCCAGGTTGCAGTCCCATTTGATCAGGATGCCGATAACGCCACCCTGTGGTCAAACAGAGGGAGTGTGGGTTATATTATTAAACTCAAAACTGATCATCGGAAGAAAACACAGAAAATGACCTTTTATATCACTCCCAGTTGTAAAGGCAATGTTAAATATCACATTCAGAAAAGCTAATTGAACATGTTGGGGTAGTTGGTGGAGGATGTTTTTTCTCCTGGAGGTGAGGAACTATGCATTAGTACTGCACTTGATGAAAAATAATTCTAACTATTTTGGAACTACAGAATAATTTAATGCATCCTCAATTTAATCTCATCAAGCAAAATATAAAATTGCTTGTTTTCATGATGAAGTCACAGCATCATTTCTTTCTATGACTGAGTCCTTCAAGTCTTAGTTTATACATTGCCAATGGAGTTTCCAATTGAAATGATAGTATTTTTAGATTTTTCTAAACATTTAAAATGTGTGTCTTGAAATTTAAAAGAATCAGGGCTATAGGTGCAGTACAATCTTTTTTTTTAAAGTCCATTTACACTGGAAGGAGGATATTTTTGATGCCCTGTAGGGGGGTTTTCCCTTTGTAGTGTTTTCTATAGGTTTTTGTGCATGTAAATGGTCTGCAAAGGCTAACATCCCTGTGTTCCCTCCAGAGGGAGTTTCTCTTCCACACACTGCCTCCTGCCTGAAACGCCTTCATTGGACTACTTTGTTTACTTCAGTAACATAATGACATCACTATGTAACACTTGCACTTCCATTGGCTAGCGCTCCAACACATTGTAGGTGATCGGCTAAGGGGCCAGTCACCTACAATATATACTCCAATATACTTTACTGTGACATGTTATTATCTACCGAGTAGAGGCACTAAATACAAATATGAAGCTGAAAAAGAGCATAATGTCCTCTTTAAAGAAATCTTCGAGAGTGAAGAAACATCAGATAATTATGATAGCAAATAAGAGCAGAAAACTAAAGTGATTTCTTAAGTACAAACATTGTTTAGTATTTATAATGTCATAGCTAACTTCCCACTTGCATCCAGACAATTTGAAGAAAGTTTGCAGAAGCTAGACTTCCTTCTTTTGCTTGTTTCATTTCAACAGTATTTGATCCCTAACTAAGGACAACAGAGTGAAACCCAAACAGTGAAAGTGAATTAGAGAAGAGCAGATCTGGTCACTGTGGTGTCAGTGAACTGTGGCTAAAAACCAAAACGTGTGTACAGGAAAATGTTTTAAAAACATGTGCCCTAACCTCTACGGCCATCTCAGAGAACTTCTCCCCGGCCTCTCGAACGACGTCCCCCAGCCTGAAGATGGGACACAGAGGGTCTCCTCCTCTCTGACAGCTTCGCAGGTAGGCGTCGTTCATGTTCGGGAGGATGTTTCTTCTGCAACAAAAGATGGACTTTAAAATTCACAGAAACCAAAAAATGATAACAAATATAAATAAATGAGCTTAATGCTTAAACAGTTTGATGATATGCAAATGAGACATGAAGAATGGTAAATAAACCCAGCCAGAGGAGAATAGTAAAAAAATTTTGTAATAGTTGCACCCCGACCATTTCCCCACAAATATCATCTCCTTTACTACAGAATATATACATTATTACTTTTTATGACATTAATATTTCTCAAATATACATTAAGGTGCGAGGAACAACATACTTTAAAGCTAATTCAGTGTGTTGAGGTTTTTCTCAATGTATTTTTTAAGATTTAAACTGCGGCACACAAAGCTGCGTAAAGTTAGGAAACTGTTTCAAAGTCCATCAACATACAACTGCCTCACCGGATGTAGTTGAATGCAGGAAACCTGATATTGTTTTTGATGAGGACGGTGAAGTTCTCAGCTGCTGCCAGCAGTGCAGGTCTGCATCAAGGACAATTCTGAACGTTATACAGTGTAGGCAATGCAGTACATTTTCGTTGGGAAACAGATTAAGAAAAATACTGTATCCTGATCTTAATGACACTCAAAAGATGAGGAATATGTTTTAAAATGCATGACACATATTTAGTTACATTCTCTAAAAAGCCTCTGCAACATCAGCAAACAGCAGAAACTTGTTAGAGACTAGCCGATGTAGATAGTGTAGCATTTAGCAGCTAAAGGAACAGATTTCCCTCACAAGATGGTGGAGACCAAAAATAGAGCTAAAAGAGAGACAATGCGATACACTACTGTAAATGAAAAACAATGTGCAACTTAAATGTTATGATGTCAGTGTTGTGTTCACAATGTGTGTTTTATAGGTTTTCGGCATGTAAATGGTCTGCAAAGGCTCAAATCCCAAACTTCACGCGAGAGGCCTTTGCCCATCACATCTTGTGAGGGACATCTGTTCCTTTATCTGCCAAATGCTTTATTGGTTCTTCAAAATGATATCAGAGGATCAAGTGAAGTTAAAGAGGACATATCATTCTCATGTTCAGGTTCATATTTGTACTTTGGGTTACAACTAGGACATGTTTGCATGCTTCAGTGGGTTATTGAATACACCCGTACCCACCCTCTGACTGATACGCTCTATTTTAGCGTATGTCTCTTTAATTACCCTTCTGGAAATGCCAAGTTTGCTTTGATTGACTTGCAAAAACATATATTCTGCACATTAACAAGCTGTGGGTGGAGACCCCTCAGATGGGGGGCAATATTCTAATGAGCCTGCATTTGATATGGCTTGTTGAATCCCATGTTTTCTGATTGAGGCAGCTCACAAAAAAAGACTTGCCCAAGTCAGTGGGTTGTTGGGCACTTCAGATACATACAGTAAATGTATGTGCAGTTTACCTCGGAGGACTCCTCTTGGTTTCCACTGGACACCAGGCAGAGACCTCGCAGGTTTTCCTCAACACGTCAAACTTCACACATGATCCCGTCTTAATCCCTGTACAGGGAAATAAACAGTGTTGTATTTCAACTCAACTGATTCTGTCACAACTCAGTTAGACAAAACGTAGAAGACAAAGTGTTTACAGTTCGACTGTGGCACAAATCTTTAGCAGAGAGCTGAAAGCTACTGCCTGAGGATAACATTGCAACACGTTATAGATAAATTCCTCTTCCTCTTGTGGAAACAGAGGCGTGTTGAAAGAATGTGTTGGCGGATAAGACAGAAGTGAGATATTCCATAAATTATAGTCACACAAAGTTGCCTCTACAAGTCTAAATAATTAGCTTTCCACAGCAACATTTTTGACTTGTATCAACACTATTGTAATGCTTCCAAAATGAGGTCTGGACTGGAGGAGTAAACAGATCTGTTGCATGCAGCGGTGGAAAGTAACTAAGTACATTTACTTATGCACTTTACTTAGGTGCAATTGCTTGTTGAGCATTTTCTGCCACTTTCTTTAACTCTACTACACTTCAGAGGGAAATGCAATGGACAAATAAACTACGCTGTATTATTTTACATTTAAATAAAACTTTATTGATCAAGGGTCAATAAAATAACCTCCACATTTACGAGATGCAACATTGGAGGGATAAACACATTATGGCATCAATAGTTATAATATACAATGTTTCATTTTGAAATTATTTTGAAATTAGTTATTTGACTTTAGTTCATCAAGTTTACATTGATGCATATTCTTATATACTTTATGTTTTGTAGGAGTTCTTCGGCACAATGGTGTTAAAACTTTTACTTCAAGAAGGCTAAATCTAATTTCAGGTCAATACTCCAGTAACCCACATTTCATTTGCAATAGAAAACGCTGCAAGATGCTCAAAACTGAAACAGGAACACAAAAAAGTGATGCGCACTGCTGGGACCATTGGCTTGTTGATGTTCGTGGATTATAAAGTAGGCCAACTGTCACTGTTGGCAGAGTTAATCGGTTTCATAATTGTGACAGCATATTTGAAATGGCTAGGTTAGCTACGTTAGCTAGCTATCTTACAGCAGATCTGCAATAACATTTGAAGGAATCATGCGATCACTTTGTCATAAGCCAAAAATGTATTACATTTCAGGTAAGTTTCCACTGACAGTTTTCCAACTTTATAATCCCTGAACGTCAACAAGTGCTCCGGTCCCAGCTGTGTGCATCACTTTTTATCATCCACCGTTTTGTATTTGCAGCGTCACTTTTTATCATCCACCGTTTTGTATTTGCAGCGTTTCGTTCATACAGGGCTTTTAGAAACATTGTTGGTGAAGATGTTTCTTTAGCTGCATGTGTTTTGGCAGGTGTTGTTTTTCATATTTGCATATTTTTTTAAACTGCTTGTTTCTCAGAATGGAAACGTTTTGAGCCGTTGCATCGCGTTTGCACCTGTAGGCCGCCATCCTTTTCTTTAAACTGTGGCTTTTTACTGAACAAAGAAATTGCAGTCTTGAGCACTGTCTTCGTCTCTTTTCCCCCCGCATGAAATGCCTCCTCTCTTAAAATAACCGGCCCAAGCACAGCCCCCCCCAAGGAAATTGTTCAAGAACTGCCTCTGCAATATCTTGCTAAATCTTCCATCATTGGATGCATGTGCAGTAGGCTTTACATTACCCAGGTTACTACAGTAAGTTGAGTGCATGTAGATGTAGAGAAGGAGCAGTGAGTGTACCGTGGCTCTGCTGATCCCAGCCTCCTTTCTCACAGTCCTTATCAGTGCGACACAATCTGCCTTTAAGGGGAACCTGGAATATAAACACTGCTGCGAAATAAGTAATAACCTTTCATCGGAAACATTGTACAATTAGGAGCACCTTTAACTACATAAAATGTGATCAACAAGGATGGTAAAAAAGAGCACCTCTGGGCATTTCCCCTGCTTCTGATTCTTTGTCATGAGGACATTGGTCACCACAAAGAAGGAGTTTTTTTCCTGAAAGTCAGAAAAGAAAACATAAATTCTGCTCTTTACCAAAGACCTAAAAGAGTGGTATTGGAATGAGTGATAAAACCTGGACATGACGTAGCATTTTACCAGTTCTGGATCTCTCTTCTGAAAGTCAGCGTTTTTTCTTAACGTGTTTTAGTTGGCCTCCTAAATAGGGTCTGTAGTTAACACAAGCTAAAGAAATGTTTGCGTTTTGTTCTACAACATTAAATATGTCTGCAATTACCTTAAAGGAGGGGTAGGTAAGTTTGAGAAACCGGCTCGAGTGCACAAAAATTCCAAAGTACACAACCGAAAATAATCCGCCCCTTCCTTCAGACTTCCTACAGAGCACCTCCTCCAACACACATGAACGCGCACATGACCTCAGTGAAGACTTGAAAACATCATGGCTCAATCAGATGTAAGAAAACAACACCTAAGATCATGATAATGAATGTAAAACAAATGTATAACAAAGTTATTGTCAGTGCTTATACTTTTGAAGCTAGCATGTTTGTTTTGTTGAAGCAAACTCTGTCCACGGCTGCTGCTGCTGGCGATTGAGCAACAACTGCCCGGAGACGGGAAACACGGCCAATGACGGCACGCGACAATGACTGCACGCGCAATGACTGCACGAGTGTGCGTGCACGAGATGGAAGGCTGACAGACAGGTCAGCCAACCAGTTATTTTAGCCGGCCCGGCTAAAATAATTGGTCGTAGTTTTTACAGTATTACGGCTTCGACAGATGAATTTTTTTTATGGATTTTTTTTCTTAGAATATTCATTGCTATCAGGATATTAAGAGCATTCCATGGAATATAACAAAAAGTGTATCTCGAGCCGGTTTCTCAAACGTACCTACCCCTCCTTTAAGCTTCTATGTGTTATAAAATGGGCAGTTGCTTACAAGGGACTAACTGACACTACTAAATGTAAACACGCAGAATATTGGCGGCTTAGCGCTAGGTAGTTAGCTGGTAGTTTGTTTATGCATTACGTTACGATACTTCAAAAATCACAAAGAAAATGTAATGGGGTTATAATGCTGAAAATACATGTAAGTATTATGTTTGCCACAGATCTTATTTTCAAACCCTATTGCTTTTTGTCAATGGAGCCCTTGAGACGCTAGCTCTCGGGTAGGCATACAAAAATACATTATCACTGCACCACTCTATGCCCGGAGCACGGAGGACCTCCTACCTGTGAGGGCCCGCTGTAGTCCACCACATCCCAGACGACGTCCCCGACCCCGGGGAGCTGCGTCTGAGCCACACCCTTCACCTTGGTTGTAACAGAGCTCACCACCAGGTCAAACTCCTGGTAGCTCCTGTTCCACAGCAACATGATGCTGCAAAATAAGAACCAAAAAAGAATCGGTTGGTTGACAATAAAATTGAGTCTTGTGTAATGCCATGACACACAATATGTTAAAAAAGATTCAGTAAAATACTCACACTACTATAAGGGTAATGTGAATAACATTGCTAATTTATCTAATAGAAATTATTGGATTTTATTTTTTAATGCGATAATAAAACGCAATTCACATCAAGAGCAGTTTCTCCACAATGTGATTTAGATCTAAAACAGTGTAAATCCTCACAAAAGATAAGTGACAGAGATGTTTGTTGTTTAAATGTTTTGGGGAATTTTTTTTTTCAAAACAGTAATTTTTTGTCAATCAACTGATCGTTGCAGAGCTAGTCATTTATCTCTGCCTCTGATGCTTGCATTTTGAACAATGTGTTTTTTAATCTGTCTCTTGATGATTGCACACTATCCCAGTAATGTCATATTTTAAAGTTAAATCAAAAAGAAACAAAATAATACAAAACAGCACACAGGGATGTCATGTATTATTACAAATGTGTATAAATACCAACTATCAGTAAGGATTACATTTTTCATTCCCATGTACATTTCATACAAACCGTACTATTACTGTCACATCCAAACATGTTTTATTTTCGATCACTATTGAAAATTAAACACATTTTTTAATTTCAATAAAGTCACTAAAAGTATTTTCTGAGCACTATAGGATTATTACAGGGCACATTGTAAGACCAAAAATATTAAAACAAATATCCTACAGAGTAGGCTATACACAGAATAAGTAACATATTGGCAGTGACAACATGTTTGGGTATATGGGTAGGCTACCGTGTAATATAGCTACTGTGAATAAGTAGCCTAATACCATACACACGCAGTTCCTACCAAATAAAAGTTCGTTTTTTGCTAACTATATCAACGAGAGGCGGTTGAGTTTCATTTAAACGCTAATATCAGTTTGTAATCCAGGACATGGCAGCCGGTAGTAATGGTGACCGACTGACCGGGACCTGTGGGGGTGAATCCTGAGGAGCAGAGAGCAGGCAGCCGCTCCCCGGGCAGACCACCGTGGAGCAGTCGGTAGAAGACGGAGACAGTCCGGGTCACTCACCAGATAAACAGCAGAATGGCTCCGTTCAGGCTCCACTTCAGAGAGCCGAGCTTAACACTCTGGATCCGGACCAATTTGTTGGTTTCATACTGACACAGAACTCCGCAGCACGGCATGCTGTTGCTGTTTCAGGGTGCTTTCTGTAGCGGAGGAGGAGAGGAATCTCGGACTCACTGCTTGACTCTTCTTCCTGTGTGCACGCGGTCACATGTCCAGACTCCTGCAGGCTGCAGCTGCTCAACTACATCACTGCAGCTGCAGCATTCCACTGAAACTGAGCGAAAAAGGCTAGAAAAACAACCAAATACAACAGCAACACATGTGTAGGAAAGTAACTAAGTAGATTTACTCAAAGTCATTCTACAGAAAAGGTGGAATCTGGGTGATACAAATCTGCTGAAATATATTCCTTCTAAACACATCTAAAACCTGTTAAATAGCAATAACTAACTCTTAACTTGATGAATCCACAACAAGTAGAGCTTAAAGTATTTTTATTATTTGTATACATTATACAAAGCTTATTTTATATAGGAACGTCACTGGTGTTACCAGGAAGAAGAGTAACACCAGTGACAATTTGGAGAAAACACTACCATTTTAACACAATTGCTGCCATGTGTCAGACCACATATGGCTTCAGTCAATATCAAAATCGTTTAACTCTTCAATACAATACATTTTCCCATTCAAATATTCACCCCTAGGGCTATGAAATGAGTAACACTAATGACAGACTTGAAAGACGCACGTACAATTTGAAGATAAAATGACACCTTTAACAAACGGTGAGAAGTATCTGACTTTCCTTATGTCTTTGTCCACTGCACTGCCTCAAATGATCTCTTGTTACAGGAGGCACTTCAGAGACAGTAATTAAAAAATAAAAGCGTTTTGTGTAGCAGTAACACCAATGACGTAATTTTGGGTGACTGACATTTATTGGATATTATTAATAATATTATTTTTTTTTACCATTTCAGTGTTATATTTAATGTATGTAATGTTATGTTAATATGAATGAGATTTATTTATTGAAAAATATATATTTTTAATGAAAACAATAGGCTCCACTTCCATGTATGATCAAAGTGACAAGGCAGTTCCTTGAACTTGGCATTTTAAATAAATTGAAATGTATGTATAAAACAATTTATTTAATTTTTTTATTTAGTACCATTGCAAAGACAATCTCTATTTATTCAACATATATAATGAATGTGAGTATTAGGTCAACGTCATGTATTTTGGTGTCTGCAAAAGTAAGTGACAGTAATTCCACCTTTTCTGTAGAATGACCCGCCAAGTGTTTTACCTAATTATTTTCTTTCTTTGCCACATATTCTACTCCACTACACATTCAAAGGGAAATATTGTAGATCTTACTGCACTACATTTATTTTACAGCTTTAGTGACTTTAAAGATTCAGATTTTGACATACAAAACTTAAAAAAGATTATGTTTTGATGAAGATGAAAGTACCCAACACTATAATTAAATGCATCTGAAACAATGACAGACATTTTTGTGGAAGCCATTTTGCAAAGTAATTGTTTTGTGCAGTTTTCCGTAGATTGACTAATAATAACTTCGGCGTATGGTGTTGTTTCATGCAGGCTTTACAAACAGTACAAATATACTCATTACAGGGCTAAGATCAAACAAGACAAATGCAAATGCCACACCTTACACCTTTGCAGTGGTGGGCCGTGACTTTTATTATACCTAGGCCCTCTATATGGTATTAGTTTTGTGTCATAAAGATAAAGGAACACTTTCTCAGAATCAAGCAAAACTAAGAGTTTAAGAGAAAAAAAAGTCAAACAAAATAAAACTAATTTCAAAAATAAAACTATAAGTTGCAAAAGTGCATTCCAGAGGGTGGGGGCCGCAACACTGAACGCCCGGTCACCAACAGTTCGGAGGCGAGAGCGGGGGATGGAGAGCAGGCCTGTGTCTGAGGACCGCAGACTCCGAGAGGGGGTGTAGGGATGGAGGAGGTCTGATAAGTACTGGGGGGTGAGGGTATGGAGGGACTTGTACGTGAGGAGGAGTGTTTTGTACTGAATCCGGGACTTGACCGGCAGCCAGTGTAGGTGGATGAGGTTTGGGGGTGATAATTGCCATGGTGCAGGTGAGAAGCCTGGCGGAAAAGTTCTGGACGTATTGGAGCCTGTCCAGGGTTTTGCTGGGAACCCCGGACAGGACTACATTGCAGTAGTCCTGACGGGATGTGATGACTGATGTGACTTTTGGCTGTCTGTGGAGACCGAGTTCCCCCACCTCGCCAAAAAGGCTGTAAAAGTGCTCATTCCCTTCACCTCCTCCACCTACCTGTGTGAGTGCGGGTTTTCGGCATTGACTTTGATCAAAAGCAAGTAGCCTACCGGTCAAGGCTGCAGCCAGAGGATGATCTGTGTTTATTCCTGTCTACATTGCATCCCCGCATCATCCGCCTGTGCGCATCGAAGACGCAGACTCATTGTTCCCACTAAAGTAGGGGTGAGTGTAATAAGGAGGCAAAGTTGACGTACAGTGTGTTGCTGGGAGCATATAAGGATTTATCCACGATGTTGAAAATGTTAAAAAAATGTAAGACATTTTTTAAAACATAAAGATAAAAAGTTTTTTAAAAGTTATTGTTTAATATTTTAAGGAGGTAATGCTACTCAGCCAATCAAATCAGTGCAGTCAGTGAATCAGCACGATAGATTCAAACACACACACAGAGACGAGAAGTGAGAAACAGTTGGAGTCATTTCAAATGGCGTGCTCAAAAAAGAGAAAGGTAGACAGCGAAAACAGAGCATTTAATGACATTTTCTCTTACTGGACCTCTTTGAAATGCAATTGAATACCCCTGCATTATAGCAACAACAACAATAATAATAATTGGGAGGGGGGCGCGGCTGTTCTTATGTTCTCTGAGGGGAGGCTCACCTTCCCACACTTTGAAAAACCCTGGTTTACATGATTACACAAATGATTTTTTCTCCAACTTATAGTTTTATTTTTTAAATTAATTTGATTTAGTTTGACTCAGTTTATTTTCCTCTTAAACTCTTAGTTTTGCTTGATTCTGAGAAAGTGTTGCTTTATCTTTATGACACAAAACTAATCCCATACTCTGACCCCCACCCCTTCCCTCAAAAAAAAGAAAAAAAAAATTATTATGTCACAGCGTATACTTCAGCGGGATATAAAAAAAACGGCCCATGGGTGCAAAACGCATCAATGAAAGCGACCCTCTACCACAGGGGTGCCCAACCAGTCGATCGCGATCGACTTGTCGATCGCCGGGAGATTCCCAGTCGATCGCGAGATGTGTCTAAAAATAGAACAACAATATTCTGTTTTATCGTTAATGTCCTATAACATAATCTTCCTGTGCCAGAATAATGCACTTGAACGCATCAAAGCTTTGTGATTGGCCGGCGTGACCCCATGTGTCGGGGCGTGGCTAGTGGGCAGTGGACACGGCAGTGCACTAGTTCGCTGACGTTGTCCGTGTCAACAGGAGTGACAGTACGCACACACACAAGACCGCAGTTATGGCTGAAGCAAAAAAGCCCAAAAGATATAATTTTCACTCCGAGTGGGAGGATGATTATTTATTCCAATTCAATGTCCACCTGTCTCATCTGCAATGCGAGCGTGGCTTTATCGAAGAAGGGTAATTTAGGAGCGGCATTTCCGCATTTCAAAACAGTGCACAAACGCTACGAGACGGATTCCCTCCTAATTCTGCCCTACGCTCCCAAAAGGTGAGGGACCTGAAAGGGCAGTTAAACGCACAGCAGTCCATTTTCACCAGACCCAACAACAAGAGCAAGGCTGCTACCATAGCATCTTATCGTGTCAGTCACGTTCTTGCGAAACACATGAAGTATTTCAACGACGGCGAAGTTGTGAAAGAAGCATTCATGGAGGCTGCCGACGGGCTTTTGGTGGACAGTAAAAATAACAGTAGCATTTCAACAGGTTTTTGATATAATAAAAACTCAAGTTAGATACCGTTATTAATCAGCTGTACGTTTTAGTTTGTTTGAACTTATTCATTATAATTATTGTACAAAATGGTATAAGAATGCAAACATTAAGATCTGTTCTGTTTAAATTGATTATAGTCTATTATCAATTCAGGTTAAGAAACTAGTGTTGCTTGCATCCTATTTTAAAGGCATTTCTTTTTATACAAAAAAAGGGTTTGATTCTATTAATTCTGTCTTTTTTATTGCACTTTGGCAGCAGATTCCTGTGTAGCTTCAGGTCTGAGTTGTCTTATTAGTAAGCCTAATTTATACTTTTGTAGCAACACTATTTTTATATAATGGCAAAGAAAGGGTTCAGAGGCTTTTCTTTGTTTCCTGTGTCATATGTGGCAGCACTGTTCAATGTTTCTTGAAAACATTACCCACTGTAGTAGTATGTGACGTGTGAATAAACTCCAACTCTGTATCAACAATATTATTGTGTAACTTCAGTTAAATACTTGTATATGTGTAGATTAGAAAGAGGTAAGATAAAGGATCTGCAGTATTTTATGAAGTATTCATCGTACAAAGGTCAGTTTTATACGAAGTAGAAGTGTGTATTTACCTGGTAGTAGGCTGTCAGTAATGGCTACGGCTCTCTATTTGGACTGGTAGATCTCGGCAGACTGGCAACTTTAAAAGTAGCTCTCGGTTCAAAAAAGGTTGGGCACCCCTGCTCTACCACACAAAACAACACCTGTAAATAACCCAATTTGTGTTCTTTGAAATTGAAAAGGATATTGCATTGTGTTTGTTACTTTCGTTGGAGTTGCATATGTCTTAAGTGTAGTTTGGCATGCTTTTATTTTGAAGGCGAGTTTAAGCTGTTGACAGGAAGTTGTTGTTGCTATGGAAACAAGAAAAGCTTCACAGTGGGCGGAACTTGTCATAAATTCCGCGATAATAAAACCCACCCATTTAGAGGGAAGATATGATTGGTCAATTGTACGGTCATTTGACATTACTCTCTCGTTGTTTTTCACTATAGCTGGCCCTCTGTGAATTCATAGCTGGTCCACCAATCAGCTCCTGTCTTCACAGTAACTTGCAGAGACGAGCTTCTTTCATTTAACCCTTCACATTCCAACAGAAACTGAATAGGCAGATTCTAAGGATTTATTTATTTGGAAATGTTATTTTAAATACAATTAAATCAAGTTATTTTCGTAAAACTAATGAAAAATATAACTACAAAAATATTTGAAAAATATAAAAAAATATATATTTGTTTTAATGTTTTTAAATATTATTTTATAGAATATCTTAGGCCCTCAGAGAGGGCCCTGACGGCTCGCCACTGCACCTTTGTGCAATTATCAATTTTCTTAACTTTAATAAAATAAGTAATTTTATTTCAATGTATTTCTTTACAATG
The DNA here is from genome assembly GCA_943591055.1 of Gobionotothen gibberifrons. Classification (NCBI taxonomy): domain Eukaryota; kingdom Metazoa; phylum Chordata; class Actinopteri; order Perciformes; family Nototheniidae; genus Gobionotothen; species Gobionotothen gibberifrons. The sequence goes on along the minus strand of CALSBZ010000009.1, from coordinate 647,123 downwards.
TTTCAACACAACTGTCTCCTTCCATTCTTTATACATTCACCTCATAGTTTTGGGTACTTATTTTCTACCATGGTGTACACATTTGTTTCTCGTTTATTTCTATATATTTCATTGATAACGTGTACTTTCCTTTATCTAATATACAAGTCTAAGCTAATATAGACTTTTTCTGTTTTTCCTTTAATCTGCACTGTATCTTTGCTGCTGTAATGCCGTCTGCCGTGAATGTCCTCGCTGTGGGAAAAATAAAGGATTTCTGTCTCAAAACATTCAGTAGAGGGTAGTGTTCACTAACAGAGCTTACACACATAGTTTTGGGTACTTATTTTCTACCATGGTGTACACATTTGTTTCTCGTTTATTTCTATATATTTCATTGATAACGTGTACTTTCCTTTATCTAATATACAAGTCTAAGCTAATATAGACTTTTTTCTGTTTTTCCTTTAATCTGCACTGTATCTTTGCTGCTGTAATGCCGTCTGCCGTGAATGTCCTCGCTGTGGGAAAAATAAAGGATTTCTGTCTCAAAACATTCAGTAGAGGGTAGTGTTCACTAACGGAGCTTACACACGGCAGCGTGCGTTGAAGCTTCAACGCTTATGCCCATTCACTTTGAATGGGGTGACGTCACGCTTCGCCGAACTGCATTGTGGGAGCAAAGCGTATTCAAAAGTAGAGCAATGTTCTACTTTTGAAGCTTCGACGGAAGACACAGACAGACAACCTAATAAGGCTTTATTTAAACATTAAAGAATACTTTAGGTTAAGGTCTTATTTTGAATAAGAAAAAAGCTTTGGGGGTATACATATTAAGCCTGACAAAGTACTAATATATTGCTTTCCTGCAATGTTAACTACTGTATGTTTAAGCACTTATTTTAACTGATATTATACATATGTATTATACTCTTATAAGATGTATGTAGATAGTATAAGAAATGTGCAGAATACGACAGTTTAATGGTGGAGGTATACACACATATTGATAGATGTCTTGTAATGCACTGATGAGGAACCCGCGACCCAAGTTTTTCATCTCACGACCTGTGGCGTTAAAAAAAATTGCATCACGATTAATTTTTTAGCTCAACCGGTTTTAATGTTAACGCATCTGTACCGATTTTTAATCGGTTCACGATACATCGATACATCCCTACTGATGAGTGATGTTGAGTTGTATCTGTCTTCACTGGCTGTGGAGCTGCAGGGACTGGCCTCAGATCAGCTGCAGCTTCTAAATCACTGATTACCATTGGTGGGCATGTCGGCAGGTAAAACACTAGCAGGGACAATGGGTGAAGGTTATTAAGTTGTTATTATACTTATTAAGTATAAGTCGAGCTGTTCTCAACATGACTGTCAGACCGGAGTCAGACTGTCCACTCAGCCTGGATATGTACAGGAGATATCATTTAATTAATAATTTATATTGTATTTATATACAGATCTTTAATGTGAACATTGTCTGTCCTAAAGAGAGAGCAGCCTGCAGTGAGTTACCTTAAAGGAGAACAGAGAAACCATGAAAACTCTTTTCTGTACGAGGTGTCTCCACATCGGCAGGACATCTAAAGCCTGTCCACTGCAGGAACTCTGCTGACCCAGGGTCAGTTCTTCACCTGCACATAGACCCCCGTCAACAGTATCTGAATCCACTCTCTGCACAGCTGTAATTCCTTTTAGAGATATCACAACACATCTTAAAGGTTATATCTGATTACACTTCATACAGACATGCATTAAATGGCACCAGGCAGAGCTCCTTTTAGAAATCAAAAGGAAACATTTGATTGGACATTAATTAACCTGGGGTGAAAAACACAAAGTCCAAGAGTTTCAAAATATTTCTTCTTGTCATTTTTCTGACTTTGTCATCAAAGACTTTGAGAGCGTTTCAAAGACAACAGTGCTTTGATTACAGAACGTCATCCCCCCCAACAGCAGTATTAGGGGATGCCTGCGGACACTTGTGGAGACGGACACGGGTCAACAGGTAACCCCCCCGGACCTGAAAGAGAAATAGGGAAATCTCAATCAATAAACTTCACACGGTACGACCTCTCACCTTTCTGTCTTCCTGTTCACCTGAGAGGAGAAGGTGAGAGAGAATGATGATGATAATAAAAACATGAAGAGAAACGGCCAAAATGATGAAGAGAGAAAAACAAGAATGTTGTTTTACTCTGAGGACATGCTCCATTAAAGAGTTTAATATCTTGATGAATGGAGGATATGGTTTCAGTACTCACAGTTCTTCTGGATCTTGGCTCTGATTGTCTCTCCTCTGATCCTGTAGGGATGAACACAACCAACACGTTTTAGATCAAGTTTAAAATAAGTGTTTGTTCTTTGAGTTAGTCAGCTTCAGAGTCCTGATCTCATGCTTTACATCCCATCATATCTTCTCTGCAATCACTACGTCATCGTTGGTCTATTAGTAAAAAAAGAAGCTCCATCCGCTCTCTGCAGGTGATTTGACGAGTCAGCTGGAAACCCTCAGACTTCATTCAGAGCCGAGCCTGGTCATTAGGATAATTTTGTCGGGCAGGAAATCTAAAGTGTGGATCTTTCTGAGCGAGTAAAGGACGGGTCCCACAAGGTGACATGCAAACTCCACAGAGAAAAAGTCTACTCTGTATAATGATCCCGACAACGTGTGATCCTTTCTCAGACTCGAAGGAAAACAGCAGCAGTGAGTCAGGCAGTAGCCTAGCTTTGTATCAACATACTGTATATAGACCTATAATATATAATCATTCTGACCTCAGAACACGATAAATTCAAGCTTTCATTTCATTTTCACTCTGTAGTATTTATTGGGATGTTATATTTAGATATGAATTATAGAAACTAGAACTAAATGTTCAGTGTGTGTGTCCTCGTTGCTTGTTCACACACATTAAGTATCCTTACCGGAGCTTCTGCTGTTTATATCGTTGCGTCCGTGCGCTGTGACTCTCATTCGCTTTCTACCGTAAGATTTCATTTATATTTCAAAGGTTAATTATTCCAGTTTTATTTTATGTGAAGCACAACTTACCATGCTGTTATAATAATGTTCTTTATCAGCCTTGGAAACTGAAACCATTTTGGGAGAAAAAAACTAATATATTAATAACAGGGCTGCCAACATTTGAGTTCAGCTTGGAGTGAGATTCTTTTTTTGGTGAACCGAAAAAAGAAACGCTCATGTGTACAGTGTTACAAATGTATTGAACATGTACAAACTAGGGTTTCCCATTAATGTAGCGGGCGCTACAGTGGAATACGAACATACACAGTGTACCCACGACTCTTACAATGAAGGCTCGATAATCAGCTCACACCATATACAATGGCATATAGGTGTAAGCAGAGGTAAAGTGCTATTTTATAAGTGGGGGGGGTCCTCACCTCCTCTATGGGGGTCCGGGGGCATGCTCCCCCAGGAAGATTTTTTTTTTTAATATTGAAGTTAAATGCATCAACCTGGCGCACTTTGAGAGCAAAATGAATTTATGGTAAACAGATTTTCTTTTTCTTTATGGATATTTTACAAATCACTCACCTTTTAAACTGTATTCTTGTTTTACTGTCATATAGTATTTCATAACTGTTTTTTATTCTCATAAATGGTGACCAAAACGTTTGAGATCCACTGAGATAACTAGACTAAAGTTAACTATCTAAACAGAGAGTCCCTTACCTCACTGAGCTGTAGTTATCTCTCAGTCTGACAGGACAGAGCTCTCCCTTTCCTTGTTTTAGAAACAGCTTTTAATATCCGTTAAGCTAACCAGATGCTAACAACAACAATTCAAATAGTGAGTTTGGTAGAAATATACCGTATAATAGTAACGTTTTTCAAGATGATGCCATATTTATTGAAGATTTTACATTATAAATATTCGCCAAAATTATTCAAAAGCATATTCTTCCAAACTCTTTGCTGTAGTAGGCTATGACACACATGAGACTATTGATGTGTGTGGTGAGTTTGGTAGTAATAAGCTGTATAATAGTGATTGAATATTATTGTATTCTCTTTTTTCGGAGTTGCACTTTGCAGACGGTCCCTGAGCACTCGTTTCTTCTCCGGCTGCAGATAGAGACCAATGTAATGTGTCCAGCTCGGAGGACGGAGCGTATTGGCTTTTTTTGATCAAAATGTGATTGTAGTTCGTTGTCAACCTTACCACGGTACTTAGGAGACGTCATTTGTGTTTGAATAACGTTTTGTTCATGAGTTATTGATCCGTGAAATCAGAATCTCCCAATATCGTTCCAACTTTACTGAACTAAGCCAGAAGACAGTCTCATTTCGTAGACCGCTCGGTTTGCTGTTCCTTCACTTTATTTTTATATACATTTATTTTGGACGAAAACTTAGCGTGAGGAAAGGCAAGTGTGGCGTGAGTGCGTGAGATATGGGTTAATTGCGTGACTCTCACGCTCAATGCGTGAGTGTTGGCAGCCCTGTTAATAATCATAATATATCATAAACGTGAGTCGACTAATCGCCTGAATTGACGACTATCAGTCGACTAGAAACATCTGTAGTCGAGGGCAGCCCTAGAAAGTTGATTACTTACTAAATGGGGCTTTGCATTTTCGGCTGGCCTTCTATAGTTTATGGAAGAATGAAAAGATCTGCAGTCATTCGGTAACATCACTGATCTGTTGTGATTCCCCAGTGAGAGAAACACCTCCTGACCTGAGAGTCTCCAGTCTGCAGTCTGGACTCTCCAGAAGATCACTCAGCAGCTTCACTCCTGAATCCTTCAGATTGTTCTCACTCAGGTCCAGATCTCTCAGATGGATGTTGGACTTCAGAGCTGAGATCAGAGCAGCACAGCTGATCTCTGACAACCTGCAGCTCTCCAGTCTGAATAAAGAAAACATGATGAGGATACAAATCTGTTTATAATCAGACATGTTACTCAACATTGAAATGAATGGGAACAATAAAATCTGTCTCCTTCAGGAAGTAAACTTTATCATGTAAAACTAATATTACTTCAGATTACCTTTATACAGACGTTATTGTTTACTAAATATTAAAAACATAGACTTCATTTTTTCCAACAACAACTATTACAGTTCCTTTAAGAAACAGTCAATATTTATGTCTGCAGTTCTTCCTTTAGTACGTACAAATTAAAATGTGAATAAAACGACTTTTACTACTTTATGGATGCAAGTTATTAATGTACATAAATTAAGTTCAATTATAAACTGAACATGTGAGATCTCCAGCAGTAACGGAGAGTCAGTGAACTGACCTGAGAGTCTCCAGTCTGCAGTCTGGACTCTCCAGAAGATCTCTCAGCAGCTTCACTCCTGAATCCTGCAGATCGTTGAGACTCAGGTCCAGATCTCTCAGATGGGAGGGGTTGGACTTCAGAGCTGAGACCAGAGCAGAACAGCTGATCTTTGACATACTGCAGCGCTCCAGTCTGAATAAAGAAAACATGATGAGGATTAAAATCAGTGTGTATTCAGTTGTGTTACTCAACATTTAAATGAATGAACAAAAAAAACATGTATCCTTCAGAAAGTAAACTTTATCATGTAAAACTAATATTACGTTAGATTACCTTTATTCAGACGTTATCGCTTACTAAATATTAAAAACATAGCAGGGCTCGACAGTAACGGTTGCCAGGTTGCCATTGGCAACCATTCAGAAAAAATGTCAACCACTTCTTGGCCTTTGGTTGCCATCAGTGGCAACCAGTTTTTAACATAAAGAAATAAGGACAGCAAACAGCAAAATGTGCACCCCAAAATAGATAAATGTTAATTATTTGTTGTATTAAGAGTGATATTTAATTATTGTTGTGACCAGATACTTAAGTTGCACGTGCATTGGTGTGATTACGGAGCCAGAAAGCGGTGCGCTGTGTCTTTGTTCTACAAAAAATGGCGAAGCAAATTAAGTTGTTTGACTGTGGGGTAAAAAGTTCTGCCAACCCGTCAACATCTCAAACGAATGTTCAAAGTGATTCAACTGATAAAGCGCAAGGTATTATGAACTCAGACACTCAGGATATAGGACCCAATTGCACGACCCGGGAGACAGAGGTAAAGTATTGGTAAGATACTTTATTTTTCGAAAAAAACAAGATGAAAAAAAAATTGTCACTATCGAAACTCAGGATGAGATGACAAAAAATGGAACAAAAGGAAATCGCTCATGTAGTGAGGAACAAACATTTTCTAGAGCACAAAGAGAGCATAGACCTGACTATGGCATGAGACAAGACGAACTGACAATTGTGACGACCCCTCCACACCACGTGGGGTGCCGTCTGGTTGTGTGTGTGTTTTGTGTGTGATTGCAGGTTCCAGCTGCAGCTGTCTGATGAGCCGCACCTGTGGGAGGATACCTGCCTGATGAGCTACACCTGGTGGAAAGGATATAGGAGGAGCCCAGCCGGTTACGTTTTCCTCACTCCTCTGGGCACTGACGCCGGGCCAGTTTCGGGGATCTGTTGCTGGTGCCGCTGGATCATTTTGTTACATTTAAAATAAACATCTTCATTATTTCACAACCCTCGTCTCGCCTCCCTGCTTTTTGTTACAGCCCAGGAGCCGGGTTGTAACAGATGGGGGCTCGTTGCTTTGGACCTGGGAAACGTGTGCAAACTGGATGTCCGTTGTGGGGACGGATTTCGTGCAGCTGCTGTTACGGAGTGCAGCTGATTGTTTGGGAGTAGCGTTACGGGGGTGAGTGTTTTGCAGTTCTAAATGCACAGGGATTGTATGGCAGCGAGTATGAACACAGTTAGTTACCGTGGTATCTGTCCCTGTTAGGTATAGTACGGTCTTCCTTGGAGGTCGTAGGGGGGGCTGTTAGTGCGGTGTGAAAGTGGTTAGAGCTATTAGCTCGGGAGCACGCCGAGGCTGCAGGTGGAGTTGCCGGTTTGCTGGTCGCTTCGCCGAGCTTACGGTATTTAGTGCGTAAGTACCCGCCATAACTAGCACCTGAAGACTAGCGGGGAGTTTAGCCAGGTACTGTGAGGCAGTTAGAGGGACAGGCTGCGGTAGCGTGAAGGCTGTGTAGTAGCGTTGCGTGCATACAGTGTGCTAAGATGGACAGTGTGGAAGAGTTTGTGAGAGCGCCTACAGAGGAACTACTGGAGGGCTTCTCACGTGAGCAACTCATCGGTATTGCTGAACATTTTCGCTTGGATGTTGGGGATAAGAGGATGAAGGAAAACATGAGAGGGATTGTTAGAGCAAATTTGTTGGAGTTAGGTGTTTTCAAAGGGGGAAAACATACTGTTGATCCTGGCAGAGACAGTGGCAGTACGTCTGGCTGCAGTGATACAGGCCTGACGTTTGAACAGAGAGAGAGACTGTTGCTGTTGCAAATAGAAATTAAAAGGCTTGAGTTAGAGGAGCGGAGGTTGGGTATTCCTGCTGGTGGTGCAGGTCAGGCCTCTAATTTCCCTGGTGGAGCTACTCCATTTGACGTTGCCGGTAATCTGCGGGTTGTGCCTCAGTTCAATGAACGGGATCCAGATACATTTTTCTCCCTGTTTCAGCGTGTGGCTGAGAGCAGAGTGTGGTCGGATGCTAATAGCACTTTATTGCTACAGTGTGTGCTAACAGGTAGGGCCCAGGAAGCCTACTCTGCTCTGACGGTGGCAGAGAGCAAGGTTTATCTGACTGTTAAGACTGCTGTGCTGAAATAATACGAGTTAGTCCCTGAGGCCTATCGACAGAGGTTCAGGTCCTGGGAGAAGTCTAGCGGAAAGACCCATGTTGAGTTTGCCAGGGATCTGGTTGCGTTTTTCAGTAGGTGGTGTAAATCCCTGAATGTCGATACGTACACTGCAGTATGTGAGTTGATGGTGTTGGAGCAGTTTAAAAATTCTGTACCCCGCCACATTGCGGTTTACATCAGCGAGCGCAAAGTGAAGACTGCTGCAGAGGCTGCTGCTCTGGCAGATGACTATGTGCTAATGCACAGGGGCGGTCGAGTTTTCAGGGGCCAGGTTGAAGCTGGTATGTATCGTGCAGCAGGGAGATGGGAGGAGGAGGTTAATCCGCACTGGGGTAAACCTGAGCGTGAGATGCGAGGTCAGCCACGGGTTGATCCATCGGAAATCTGTAATTTCTGTAGGGAGAGAGGGCATCGGAGTGAGGACTGTACAAAAGCTAAGGCTAGCGGGGGGAACTGTGTAGGCCAGTTTAACTCTGCTGCTTGTGCTGTGTCTGTGGTACCTTTACCTGTCATCTCTCCCTGTCAGCAGGTTAGTGAGCCGTGCGGGTTGAATGAATCACCATTTTCTGCATTTTTGTCAACCGGATACGTGTCGCTACAGTTTTCTGACAAATCTAGAACTGGGGATTTTGTCCGGATGCGAGGTATGGGAATGAATGTTGTGCCTGTTCCTCTGCATTCTGTTGTGCTTAACTTAGGTCTGGTGCAGGGTGAGGTCGCCATGGGGGTCCGTCCTGTAATGCCGATTGAAGGTGTGGATGTGATCCTGGGTAACGGCCTGGCTGGCAGCCGTGTGTGGGCTGAGGGTCCACCGCCTACCATGCAGTCATCGTCACATACTGTGATTGGTAAGGCACAGGAGAAGGTCAAGTGCTCTCCTGGAGTGTTTGTGGCTTGCTCTGGGACACGGGCTGTGAGCCGTGCACAGGAGGTATCTGAGCAGGGTGAAGGGGTCAGTGAGAGAGACTCTGTGGTTATACCTGACTCGTTGTTGTCGGTATCCCGCAGTGAGTTGGTGATGGAGCAGAAAGCGGATGTCTCCCTCAGTCCGTACTTTGAGGCGGTTCTCTCCACCGAGAGTGGAAATGGTGTCACCAGGGGTTGTCAGCTGCAAGGGGGATTGCTGGTCAGAAAGTGGTGGTCACGTGGGAAAGGCTTCATTGGTGGGCCAGTGCATCAGGTTGTGGTTCCTGTCAGGTTTCGTGAGGAGGTCCTCAGAAAAGCGCATGGGCAGTCGGGACATCTGGGTGTCCGTAAAATATGTGGTCACCTGTTGCGGTATTTCTTTTGGCCTGGGTTGAGGAGAGATGTGTCTCGGCATGTTGAATCATGTCACGCATGTCGGACTGGTGGGCCAGTTCGGCAGCGTCCTGGGGGTCAGGTTTTGGGTTTGTTGCCGGGGGCTAGGTTGCGGTTTCTGGAGGGACATTCCGGGTTCTTCCAGGTGCAGGGTCAAGGGACTGGCCAGAGTGGTCTTCTAACCCTAACCCTAACCCTACAGCCCAGGATCCGGGTTGTAACACAATGAACACTGGGAGACTGGGGAATTTAAACACACGACAACAAGACACAGGTGAAAACAATCAGGGGCGGGACTGGTGCTGATGATCACAGGAGACACACAAGGGAAACAGGTGAACACAATCAGACAATTAGACACACCAGGGAAACTAACGACAGGGAGGAAAACACAGGGAGAAGGACCAGACAATACACAAGGAGGAAAACATGACAGGGAGAACAGAACAGCAAAAAACCCATAATAAGACATACAAAACTAAAAACGTGACATAACACAAGAATCGTGACAGAACCCCCCCCCCCCCTCAAGGGACGGATTCCAGACGTCCAAAACAAAATCCAAAATATCCAAAAGGGTGGGTGGAGGGGGTCCGGGACGATAACCCAGAGGCAAGGCACAGTCCATATGATGGGTGTCTCGGGTGGACGGCCCGGGGGCAAGGCGACCGGGCTCGAGGGTGAAGGCCGCTGGGGAACTCAGGAGGCCGGGCACAAGGTTGGGCGAGAAGGCGGCGACGGGACAGCTCCGGAGGACGACGCACGCCGCAACGGGACTCCTGACGGCACTCAGCTGGATCGCCGGAGCACTGGGATCGAAAGCAGGAGCTGGTGGGACCCCTGGTGGGACCCCTGGCGGGACAGGCGTAGACGGCACTCTGGACGGAACATGGGCTGGTGTCAGTGGGACCCCGGACGGAGCAAGAGTTGGTGTCGACGGGACCTTCAACATGACAGGACATGGTATTGGCAGGAAATCCGGCGGAGCAGGTGTCGGCGGGACCTCCAACGGCACAGGACATAGGGTTGGCAGGACCCCCGGCAGAAGAGTAGTCGGCGGGACCCCCAACGGGACAGGACATAGGGTTGACAGGACCCCCGGCAGAAGAGTTGTCGGCGGGACCCCCAACGGGACAGGACATAGAGTTGGCAGGACCCCCAGCGAAACCTCCAACGACACAGGACATAGGGTTGGCAGGACCCCCTGGCAGAAGAGTGGTCGGCGGGACCTCCAACGGCACAGGACATAGGGTTGGCAGGACCCCCGGCAGAAGAGTAGTCGGCGGGACCCCCAACGGGACAGGACATGGAGTTGGCAGGACCCCCAGCGGAACCTCCAACAGACCAGGACATTGGGTAGGGACTTGAGAGGGGACTCGAGAGGTGACTTGAAAGGAGACTTGAGAGGGAACTCGAGAGGTGACCCGAGAGGGGACTGGAGAGGGGACTTGAAAGGGAACTCGAGAGGTGACTCGAGAGGGGACTAGAGAGGGGACTTGAGAGGGGACTAGAGAGGGGACTCGAGAAGAGACTCGAGAGGGGACCTGAGAAGGAACTCGAGAGGAGACTTGAGAGGTGACTTGAGAGGGAACTCGAGAGGAGACTCGAGACGGTCGGAAAGCCGACAGGACACAGGAAGCTGGCATCGGCCGAAGAGCCAGTACTGGAGCCGAAACTGGAGTCGGGACCATGGCTACTGGGGCCGGTAGTGAAGCCGGAACCATGGCTGCTGGGGCCGGTTCTGGAGCCGGAACCATGGCTGTGTGGACCGGTACTGGAGCAGTCTCTAGGTGAGTGAAGAATTGATTAATCTGAGCAGTCAGCTGTTGTATCTGCGTAGAGATGATTTCCTGAAACTCTGCCTGGTGTCCTCCCAGCTCTTTTATTCCCTGGTTGGCTATGCCCAGCTGTTCCTCGTGGTGATAAATCTTCTCGCCTCGTGCTGACAGGGCGGCATGAAGCGTTCTTGGGTCGGCTGGGTCCATAATGGTCAGTTCGTTCTGTTATGAACTCAGACACTCAGGATATAGGACCCAATTGCACGACCCGGGAGACAGAAGTATTGGTAAGATACTTTATTTTTCCAAAAAAACAAGATGAACAAAAAATGGTCACTTTCGAAACACAGGGTGAGATGACAAAAAATGAGAACAAAAGGAAATAGCTCACGTAGTGAGGAACAAAACTTTTCTAGAGCACAAAGCGAGCATAGACCTGACTATGGCATGAGACAAGACTAACTGACAATGAACACTGGGAGACTGGGGAATTTAAACACACAACAACAAGACACAGGTGAAAACAATCAGGGGCGGGGCTGGTGCTGATGATCACAGGAGACACACAAGGGAAACAGGTGAACACAATCAGACAATTAGACACACATGGGAAACTAACGACAGGAAGGAAAACACAGGGAGAAGGACCAGACAATACACAAGGAGGAAAACATGACAGGGAGAACAGAACAGCAAAACACCCATAACAAGACATACAAAACAAAAAACGTGACATAACACAAGAATCGTGACACAAGGTGAACCCGAACGAAAAGCAAAGAGGAAATGGTTAAAGTCTTTGGAGGCGAAATATATATGTACATTCTACTCCGTTGTGCATTCACTTCCGGTAAAAGTTCCTTCAAAATAAGAGTCCCGATCTTATTACTACCAAAATAAAAGTGCAAAACGAAACTTTACCATAGGAAAATATTGGCATAAAAATATAATCACTTCTATAAAAAGGTAACACATTTTCAATATAGTTAAACATATTAAAGGTAATGTATAGCATTAATAATTACTGTAAGAGCCATTTAGGCACATTATTTTATGGTAATGAATTATGTTTTGTGAGCGAATTGAATATTCTTTAATTTAACCTAAATGAGCTGAAATACTGTGAAATATTATTATACTGTTTTGTAATGTGTTATCTTGCTTTTGGACAGCTCAGGTTTATGTTTTGTTATTATTTATAGAAAGCAATCTTAGGGGCGTGCTCGGGTATAAATGACGCTGCCAGCATGACACAGCAGGAAGTCTAGAGAGCCAAGTTGGGAAAAGTTTTTGACCGTACAAATCCGTAAGACCGAGGGATCTTGTTTGTTTTGTTTGTTTTAAATACCGTGCAAATGCTGCACGTCGGCAGTGGGCCGCCAGCTGATGTTGAACCTCTAAATAAAGCACCTGAATGGAACGAGCAAGTATCTACTTTTTATTGAATATACGCGAGTCAATACTCGAACTCGCCTCCTAGACTAAGTGGCCTTTGAACATTGATTTTCTTTTGGACAATTGGCCACTACAATTACTATCTAATTCTTAACTGTGAATGGTTTTCATTTATTTAACATTAGAAATGTATTAGTCTGGCCAATCCAAGACTTCAATGCTGAAGGGCCAATGGATCTATGGTGGGGATCAGCACAAAGGTCCAGAAAACCCACATTTGAAAGGGAGACAACGGATGACCAAGAAACTAGTGAATTCATTTTTGAGGGATCTGTGAAGAACATGACAACAGCTGCACTACTGGTATTTTGTACACCAGCAATTGAGGGCGTACAAGTTTACTACCACTTAAGTTTCAAATAATTGTGTTTTTTTTACTTATTGTAAAGCATTTGAACATTCTTGTGTGTCACATGTTCATTATTAAGTTGATGTATAACTGTATAGTATCTTAATTATTTAAAATATAAGGTGACTAAAAATGGCAACCGTATTTTCAACCAAATGCTGATGCCTGGTTGCCAGAAGTTACTGTTGAGCCTTGCATAGATTTAATTTTTTACAAACAGCTATTACAGTACTTCATTTAGTATGCAACAATTACAATAAATTACAAATGTATGGATGTAATATATTTATGTACTAGAGTCAGGTTGAATAACTAATGAAACATGTCAGATCTCCAGCAGTAACAGAGTGAACTGACCTGAGAGTCTCCAGTCTGCAGTCTGGACTCTCCAGAAGATCTCTCAGCAGCTTCACTCCTGAATCCTGCAGATCGTTGAGACTCAGGTCCAGATCTCTCAGATGGGAGGGGTTGGACTTCAGAGCTGAGATCAGAGCAGCACAGCTGATCTCTGACAAACTGCAGTACCTCAGACTGAACAAAGAAAACATGATGAGGATACAATTTATAATCAGATGTGTTACTCAACATTGAAATGAATGTGAACAATAAAATCTGTCTCCTTCAGAAAGTAAACTTTATCATGTAAAACTAATATTGCTTCAGATGATCTTTATTCAGATGTTATCGTTTACTAAATATTAAAACATTGATTTACTTTTTATAACTAACATATTGTACAGTTCCTTTGAGAAACAGTCAATATCTATGTCTGCACTTCTTCATTTAGTAGGCTACATGAAAATATGAATAAAAGGATATTTACTACTTTATGAATAAAAGTGTTTCATGTACATAAATTAGGTTCAATTACAAACTGAACATACACTTGGCACAATTATTAGGCAATTGAGTATTTTTACCATATCGTAATTCGTATGCATATTTCCAAACTCTAAGCTTCATACACTTGAATGCGTATTGGATTCAAGCATATCATGTTATGTGTATTTGTGTAATGACGGAGGGTATCAAGGTGTGCATAATTATTAGGCAGGTTCTTTTCCTCAGGTAAAATGAGCCAAAAGAGAGATTTAACTGACTCTGAAAAGTCAAAAATTGTAAAAAGTGTTTCAGCGGAATGCAGCACTCTTGAAATTGCTAAGATATTGCTAAGATATTGGGGCGTGATCACAGGACCATCAAATGTTTTGTTGCAAATAGTCAACAGGGCTGCAAGAAACGTGCTGAGAAAAAGTTGAAATTAAATGCCAAAGATTTGAGAAGAATTAAACGTGAAGTTACCAGGAAGCATACTTGCCAACCTTGAGACCTCAGAAATCGGGAGCATTTCAAAACCACCGCGGGGGGGGGGGGGCTAGTGGATCGCCGGAGCTGTATTAGATTAACATTAACATGCTTCTTGTAGTTGTACAGATGAAGCACTTAATTTCGGACTCCAGCTTACCTGTTCCTGCCTACGACCAGTTTCGAGGAAGGTCAAGCCCTCCCACTATTTTCCAAGAGGGCGTTGCCAGAATTTCAATTTCAGGTGTTCAATGATCCATTGCAGCTGGCTTCATTATAATTACATTTATTTAAAACGGGGGCGGTCTCAAGTCAAGCTGGAGGCTTTCCCTTGAGCGAGGGCAGACCACTTACCAATCACTGCCCTTGCGTTTCAAACTGTCCGAAATTAAGTGCTTCATCTGTAAGTGCACTGCCAGGCGGCCTGAAGCACCATCCTTAATGGAGCATATGTGGGCTGGACCTGTATTTAACAGGAAAGGAGTGAGCAGAGGGTGGAGTTGTCTATTATTGTTCTGTTTTCTGTGACAATCTTCCTCACCCTCTCAGACTTTCAGTTGCGCGCGCTACTAAAGAGACGTGTTACCATGGAAACCAAACAATGGTGCAGCTGTATTAAAGTCCGAGTGGAAACAGTCCTGAGTAAATCAGATTTTGTCAGAAATCGGGAGAAATGCGGGAGAAATATGACCCCGGGAGGAAACCGGGAGAGGGTCATGAAATCGGGAGTCTCCCGCGAAAATCGGGAGGGTTGACATGTATGCCAGGAAGCCATTATCCTCCAGTATCATATTCCAGAACTGTGACCTACCTGGAGGGCCCAGAAGTACCAGGTGTTCAGAGACATGGCCAAGGTAAGGGAGGCTGAAACCCAACCACCACTGAACAAGACACACAAGTTAAAACTTCAAGGCTGGGCCAAGAAATATCTGAAGACAGATCTGTCAAAGGTTATATCCCTCACAGGCTCCGCCCTCTACTGGACTCTATGGGTACTACCTTATCCTGCGAGCATTTTCCTACTGAGACTTCTATAGACGTAGCCGGCCATGGGGCGGGCCTACCTGAATGCGCGTGCATCTCACCGTATAAAAGGAGGCCTCGCCTCCTGACTATCATCCCTTTCTCTTCAGCGGCGGAAGTGAAATCCACTGAGCGTTAGACGAGAAAAAACTAAGAGAGATATGGAGCCACTCCTTGATCACAGGACCTGCCTGAAGTGCCCGAACCTGATCGCGGGAGCTGATCCGCACCCCCTCTGCTTCCTGTGCATGGGACCGGACTACGCCGCGAGCGGCCTGGACCCTTCACCGGCCTGCAAAGCGTGCCAGATGATCCCTCGGCAGACACGCCAGCATCGCTGGGATCACTTTCTGGCAAAGCGCGGCACACAGGAGGAGCCAGAGGATCAGGACCTCGACATGGTCAATCCATCAATCAATCAATCAATGTATATTTATATAGCCCAATATCACAAATGTTACATTTGTCTCAGTGGACTTCACAGTTTGTACAGAATATCAGTATGACAATACGACACCCTCTGTCCTTAGACCCTCACATCGTACAAGGGAAAACTTCCAAAAATGGAAAAACCCCACAGTTTAAAGGGGAAAATGGGAGAAACCTCAGGGAGAGCAGCAGAGGAGGGATCCCTCTCACAGGACGGACAGACGTGCAATAGATGCCGTGTGTAAATCGAAAAGACAATACATTTACAACATAGGTAGACCAAAAGTTTGGAAATGCATGTGTCTATAATAATAAGATGATAAGAAGATTAATCTACAAGGATGTCAACAATCCTGTGGGAGTCATCAGGGAAGTAGTATGATGAA
This sequence comes from Gobionotothen gibberifrons, assembly GCA_943591055.1. Lineage (NCBI taxonomy): Eukaryota > Metazoa > Chordata > Actinopteri > Perciformes > Nototheniidae > Gobionotothen > Gobionotothen gibberifrons. The sequence goes on along the minus strand of CALSBZ010000009.1, from coordinate 631,385 downwards.
AGTCAGGCAGGACCACAGTGACAGGTTCAGCCACGACTCGAAATCCAGGACTCAGGTTCAGGACTCAGGACTCAGGATCAGCCACGACTCAGGATCCCAGCATAGATAGACATCAAAAATAAATTTGGGGGAAGCTGGGTTATTTGGAACTTGATACACACAGGTACAGACAGAGAGAAGGAAGAAGTTAGGTGTCCCCCGACAGTCTAAGCCTATAGCAGCAAAACTAGGGGCTGAATCTAATCAGCCCTAACTATAAGCTTTATCAAAAAGGAAGGTCTTAAGCACACTCTTAAAAACGGATAGGCTGTCTGCCGCCCGAACACAAACTGGAAGCTGATTCCACAAAAGTGGAGCTTGATAAGAAAAGGCTCTGGCGCCCATTGTACTTTTAGAGACTCTAGGAACAACTAACAACCCTGCATTCTTGGAACGCAATGCCCTAGTACTGTGTTTCTCAAACTTTTTCATACCAAGGACCACTTAACCAATAAAAAAACACTCGCGGACCACCTTACTCCACAAATATCCAAAATCACATAGTTTTTCTAGAACAGGTTACAAATCGCCTGTAAATTGTACAAACAAGTACAAGTGGCAACATGTGTGATGAAGGTGTTACGCTGGGCTATATCATTCAATTGAAAGTTAAACTTAAGCTCGCTCCATTGCGGAGATATTCCCACGAGAGTGTGGAAAACTTAAAATGATGTATTTATTTAAAATGTGAAATTTTACCAATATACTCACGGACCACTAGGGGGCGCTCACGGACCACCAGTGGTCCTCGGACCACACTTTGAGAAGCACTGCCCTAGTAGGACAGTAGGGTATAATGAGTTCTTTAAGGTAAGATGGCGCCTGCCCATTAAGGGCTTTGTAGGCGAGAAGAAGAATTTTAAATGCTATCCTGTGTTCTATAGGGAGCCAGTGTAAGGCAGCCAGAACAGGAGTAATGTGGTCCCTTTTCCGAACTCTGGTTAGTCCACGTGCTGCAGCATTTTGAATCAGCTGAAGCGACTTAACTGACTTCTTGGTACACACTGATTGTGCAAACTTCCCTGCTTTGGGACGCCCCCCGGGCAGTCCAGAGACAGTTACTGGACGCACCCCTCACACTGCAACGTCATTAGTCACGCGCAGCACGTGACCGGTCATAAACAGACTTTCGGCGAGTGAACGGGTCGTTGTGTGTTCCGCGTTGTGCGTGTATGAAACTGTGAGTGTTGTTACTGTGGCATAAGCGCCTGTTTGTATCTATATGTTTGCATTTCGTATGTAAATAACAGTTTACAGACAATAACCGGCATAGTATATATTGTTTACAGTACTTGTTTGCCGTAAGTGTGACTGTGTTCAGTAGTTTCACTTTCTGTCCGCTGTGACTGATGATATAATTATATTTGGTAAGTACGATCGTCATATATGTCCAGTCTCGTGCTATTGCGGTGAGCTGTGTATAACTTTATGGCTCTGTCAGCCGCCATTACCACATGTACAACTTTATCCCCCTGTAAGCCGCCATTATCATGTGTTAAAACACTTGCACTTGTTGCGGTCAAGTGAGCCCTCTTGCGGGCATCTCTGGTATTGTTTACATGCAGCTGACTGTTCCAGCATTGATGTATATGTAGGCTACTGTTCCTAGCAGGGAATCGTAATGTAACTATTAGGATTAATATTGTCATTATCACTAATTTGATCTACTCTGTTTATTTATATTTCCTAGATAACCACAACATAACAAACGAACATCCTGTAACACCATAACTCCTGTGAACAATTAAAGTTTGGATATCTTTCTGACAGAAGATTTAGGCCAGACTTGTATACACCAGCATTCTTTATTCATAATTTCACACTGATAATAAAGAGTTACAATAATCCAGCCTTGAAGTAACAAATGCATGGACTAGTTTCTCTGCATCGTTTTGAGGCAAGATATGCCTGATTTTTGCTATGAAAAAGGCGGTCCTTGAGATTGATTTTATGTGGGCGTTAAAGGATAAATCCTGATCAAATATAACACCAAGATTCCTTACAGTCTCACTGGAGGCCAAATTAATGCCATCCATAGTTACATAGTTAATATACACAGCAAATACCAACGTTTTTAAATCCCAGAGTACTGATGACCAGAGTAGACATTTTTACACTTTGGAGTAGAATGGACATAATAGTACACTTCTCAGAGTGCACCAGAACCTCTCTTTGGTGTTGCTTTTTTGTGTGGTGTTGGTGTTGACTGTAGTGTAGTGTTTATTCTGGGATGATGGACTCCCTCAGAGTATATCTTTGTGTTGAGTCTGTCTGGTCCGCATCGATCTTAGGTTTCGATTCGTCATCAGATAGGCCACGCCTTCTCATTGGTTTAATGCAGCCTCGTGACCCTCAGCTTTTTGAAAATATTCTCCAGGAAAAGCGCGATCGTGACCGTTACAGATTGATGCAAGAGTTATACAGCCATGGATCGAACACGGCAACATTTAGCTGCCGCTCCCGTGTTAATTGTTAGGCTTCATTCACACTGACTCAGGGGGAAAACCGCTCCTCTTTCCAATCATTCGACAGGGGGTAACGTTACGGAAGTGCCGCAGCGGCCTTGAATAAATGTTTTTTTAATCCATAATCAACTCTAGTCTGCAGGCACCGTTTGAAATAATGAGACCGTTAACGTTAGCAGCTGTTAGCTTAGCTACCGCCAATTTACGTTACTCATGTAGAATGAATGATTTCGAAGCTCTCGCCTCCCGCCTGCTACACTCTAAAAAGTCATTCAGGGGACCTTTTGACTCCACTTAATTAAATGCATGGTTGCAAGTTAAAAATGTGAGTTAATTGATTTAGATAAACATTTTAAGTTGCAAAACTTAATTTATAAGTTGTGTTGACGTAATAATGTTGGTAATTACATCAACTTAATATTGTGTGTAATTTGAACTCTAATTTCTGCGTTAATTGTCTTAAAATTAAATTCAAGTTGTAGTAAGTAATGCAACAGTTAAGACAAATAGAAATATACAAAGGACATTTTTAGGTGAGTGTCATCTTTTGTCATTCAAATACAGATATAGCCTTGTAGTTGCACTGTATAGGCAAATTGCTATTTGACCAAAATTAGCAGCCTTTGAACTGTGAATAGTTCTGTGAGAGGGTACAAAGTAGTAGAGGCTATTGTGAGAGTAAAAATACTTTGGTTACTATTGTGATATCGCTTTTTATTAAAAATGAATCTCGGTGAAGCAGATCAAGGACATGCTTCTTGAGCTAGGATCGTTATTTAGAGTTGTCATTGAAATGCAAGTTGTTGGCAGTCACCCATTCAGAACATATTCATTTAGGTCATTTCTCTTTTTTTCCTTTTTCAAAAATAGCACAATACAATTGAAGTATGCAGAGAACTATAGCCATCCGCTGCCTTGTCGTGTACCTCGGAGAAAAGGAAGAGGACCTTTTCAAGGAGTTTAGCGACGTAATTAAAAATCTTGAAATAAAATAAAATCCATGGACACAGGACACAGGACAAAAGCACTGCTCTCTGTCAGTTACATTTTGAAGCATATTGCACTTTTGGCCACACCCCAATCAATAATATCTTAGCAACGTTCAGCATGGATAGGTGTTGACAGCAATGGCATGGGAAAAGGATTGTGTAACATTTGAAAAGTGGCTTCCTTCTGCTCTTCACTCAACCAGTTCACATATTGTATGGAACCTGCAAAAAAGATGAGAAGGTACACTAAAACTTGCACGGTTGTGATTGACAAAATCTGTCCACATGCATTTCAAGTTTAAACACTAGGCAAAGTACTCAAAACCACCTCTGTGTGTCTTCAGGACCACATTGCCATGACAACACACACATGCAGACTCAATAGGTGAAAACAATACCAGCGTTGCTTTAGCAGCTGGTAATAATGGCTCTGAATTAGCTAAGAGTGACAGTTTAAAAAGGATGCAATTACCTAATTCATTATCTCTTATGCGCTACACTATTATTTAATGTGCTTCAAAAGGACATGAATATCGCCTTCATCAGTGACCGGTCCATCCCAGGATCTGACCATACGATGGCAACCATCGTGGTCGAGGGAAACAAATGAATGAGCAAGCATTCTGCGTTAAATGTGTTCATACTGTTTAAAATAATGACTGTCGGCAGTGTACACATCTTTGTTATATGTTTTGTAAAATGTATGTGTGTGATCTGCAGATTGGTGGCCAGTGTAGACACGTTAGTTTAGCTGCTATAGGCTTGGACTGTTGGGGGGGGGG